>CM062835.1:14396972-14531266 GCA_031772345.1 Himalopsyche anomala
ATGATTCAGCATGTGGAATTTTAGTAAACGCATATATTTTATATTAATAAAATCAGCCTAAGATCATTTTTTAACAATAATACAGTAAGAGTATTGAATAGCAGATTTGCAGGGAAATTATTCAGATCTTTTTAATGAATTAAATAACTCACAAAAATAATATTTTATTCAATTAATACACATATTTTTTTACAATTTTTAGTAATTTAGAAGTATCACATTTTTATTTAATTAAAATCACAATAAAAAAATAAATTCTTTGTTTAATAATGTTATAAAATTCAGTCACTTTTTATATATTTTATTACTTTACTCTATCTTTTAACTGTATATTTATACCATTTTTTGACTTAAGAATGATTTCCGCTGCTACAATGGGTGCATATGTTGGTCCAGCACCATACAATTCAAAATTGCGTAATATTTTTGACAGAATACTCTTGATCTCAAGCATAGCAAATTTTTGACCTGAAAACAGATCATCGATATAATATGTAATATTATAAAACACGATGAGCAAATAAATATTAAAATTGTAAATACTTTTAGCCATGGCGTCAGTAAGCTTCGAGATGTATTCATGTTTTCAGTTTCTAATGTGCTTTCGACTCTTTGTGAATACAGATTATTTTTCGTTATTATTTTTCAACATTCACCAAAAAGAACTAGGAGTAATTTATTTTATAAAAAGGTTGACTTTTCAAACGTCAGTATGATATTTATGATGTAGTTTTTGCTTACCTATGCAATTCCGTGGGCCGGCACTGAATGGGATGAATAGATAAGGGTGCTTGTTGTAAACATTCTCGGGCAAGAATCGATCGGGGTTGAATTTTTCCGGCTCGGGAAAATAAAGGGGATTCCGGTGCATAAAGTACGGCTGAATCGCCACAGAACATCCTTTTGGGATTATGGTGCCATCTAAAAGAGAAAAAAAACAAAATCTTTCGTTATAATATGACTTTTTTGTAAAAATACTAAAATATTTTTTGTAGAACATTATAAATCCGAATAAAATATTTAATACATTTCTGTGAAGGTTTTATATGACAATGAAAACAAAGACAAATTTTCAACATTAATAAATCGTAGCATCGTATTTGTTTCATAGTATTAAATTTATTATATAAAAATAATTACAAAACTGTTTCGGCCACCAATTTTAACTACATGATACATAATTCCACACTTTTTTACAGTTTTTAAGTTGCTTAGAGAGTAAACGTTGGCTTATTCATGTAAATTATAATTACCGTGAGCTAAATATAACACAAAATAATACAATATTTTCAATTAATAATATTGATGCCAAAGAAAGATTTTTTTTTTTAAGCTTCAACAAATTTTTCATGTTTCATCTAAATATTTCTTCTTATCAGAAATATTTACAACAACATCGCATTCACGCACCGCTGACGTTTCGCATTGAATCAAATTTTATTCAAGTGAGAAATGCATTCGTGTCAAATCATGGCGAGTAATATTTGAGATTTCCAATATACTCGAGAGTGAAGATGCAAATCCAAATTTTGTATCGAGTTTTATCGAATGAAATGCGACATACGTCGTCGCTGAAGGATTTTTTTCTCACATATCTGCTTTATGCGAAAATTATGTTTGAAATTAATTCTTTTATGCCTTATAACATTATTGACTTTAACTGTTTTCGATATCATTTGTAAAACTTGTGACGGCTTATAGCTTTTTGGAGTAATTTCCAAGTATTGATTTTTCAATAATATTTTGCGTACGCTCATTTCAATTATCCGATATAAAAAAAATCTTTATGAAATCAGTTATCGTAAAAAAAGTAGACTTGATCCATCAGCAGTCTTTATATTGTATATTAGGATCAGACATTGAAAATAAACAAAAAAATATATTGTGAATGATTTAAAAAAATACGCTACAATAAAAGCAAAAGGATTGTTTGCGTCGTAAATTTTCATTTTAAATCATAAATCTAGTCGAAATTATAAAATGAAATTGAGTTGATAAAAATACTATTTATTTCTTTATTCATCAAGTTCGAACAGCGAATAATTGACACAAACTCTAATTGCTGCCTTCTTTATAAAAAAAATACTCATTATTATTTTAAAAAAATACGTTGATCTTTCAATACAGTTTGTATTAATTATATTCGTTAAAACTGATTTGAATTTCCGGGCTCAATCAAATTTAAATGAATCATTATGCTTACCTTTCAACGTCAAATCTTCTCCTATTCGTCGTCCAAAGAATGGGACTGATGGGTATAATCTGAGTGATTCTTTAATAACCAATTCCAAATATTTCATTTCCTGAAGTTCTCTGAATGTAACACGCCCTGAAGCATCATTGCCAAATAAGGATACCTGTTCTTGAAATGCTTTCTCTTGGACGTCTGGGTTATTTGCCAGCAAGTAAATTGTAAAACTAATAGCCGAAGAAGTCGTGTCATGGCCCTGAAAGGTTCAATAAATATTATGTCTATTTCGCTACCCAAATAATTAACTTATTTCACAACGGATTCGATTTAAAACACGTGGAGTGCGATATAAATTAATTACAACATAAAAAATTAAATGCGTGGCAACATAATACGTTGGTTAACATGCATCATTGAAATATTTTTATTTTTATAAAGATAATCGAACTGATAAGTGTTTTGCAATTTCAACGATATCTTTCAATCAAAAAACTCTCACAAATTGTTATCAACCTGTATTTCAAGAAAAAAACGTCAGCTATATAAAGTGGAAAAGATACTGGAGACATGAAGGTACCCTATCTCTTTAGGAATACCTAACATAACTAAAACATTTTTAATTATAGTGAACTAGGTATCGTAAAAAAAATTGCCATTTTTTTCTTTTCAAGATACATACATAGTTTTGTTGATATATTTTTTTAAATCAATGATTTAAAATGTCAAATAATTGTTTGGTTTGGTTTTTGTAATTCTATTGGACTTAACTTATTATGCAACTTTTTATGAAATTTGATTTTCATTTATTGTTCTCAGCTTTTATTTAAGTAACATTTTTTTATCCGCACTTTCATCACTTTTATCTTTGGGAATCTAGAAAGCTTAACACACCTTCAGTTAAAAAGCATAAATATTTTAATCTATTAACGGATTTTATCGGATACGTTTTAAAGTAAGAGAAGTAACACGTAATTGTATAATATTTTTCAATGCAAAAATATTGTCAGCTTAAGTCTATAAATTCACGAAAACTCGTGATGAAACGAATTTTTCAAAATCACCTCAAACATAAACGTATTCACTTCATCTCTGATAGTGTCATCACTCAATGGCAAGCCTTCGGGCGTTTTACTCATCAGCAATAAATCTAAGAAGGCAGTCTTTTTGTGTCTTCCCAGAAACTCTTCATCAGCATTAAGATCCGTGCTGTTTTCGCTCATTTTGCGCTTAATCTCGTCATGCAAGGCTTCTTTTCTTTGATCTATCACTTCGGTTGTCATAGAATGCAGGGTTTTCAGATATTCGATTTCTCTCTTTCTATCGTTCGAAAACTGATAAAGAAAATTGTTTCGTTTCCACGGGGAAAATGTTCTGTTGTGGGTTACTTCACACATTCTGTAATAAAATATGTTATATTTCTTTGTCAATCAATTTTTAAAACTAACAACTATTTGAATCATTCATCTGAATAGTAATAGTGTCTTGGCGTTTTCCAACATTACATGTATTATATAAGTAATATTTCTATTTATATAACTATTGAAAAATAAAATTCAAACAACCATTTAACGTATAAAAATATACGCACAGTCAGCATTTTTCAGAAAGCCACATCATAAAATGAAATGTGTTTCAATCAATTTAATAAAATTGGTATTCGAAAAAATGCTTCATTCCATTATGATCAAATGAGGCTTTACGCATTATAACTTTTTCTAAGCAACATCATCGAGAAATAAGTATAAATAAATATAAGCTTACTCGTAAACAGCCTTAACATATGCGGACTGTGCATTATCTTGTGCGTTAATGCTGACCCCCATAGCTGACTCTAAAATATAATAAATAAAACATAACAAATTTTTTCAATGTATATTAAAACGATCTAATTGTTTAAATTTGTAATTGTTTAGTTGCAAGCGGTACAACTAAACATTTGTTTCTTTCAATCTACTAGTTAATAGTTCATAATTATGATAATACAAAATCCATAATATTATTTTTCCATTCCACTAAATAATACAAAAAACATTTTCTTGATCAATAAATATAGCCAGAATTCAAATTTACAATCGCTCTTAAGAAAGCTAGTAGGATTTTTTTAAAAAACTTACTTTCAGTTTAGGCTTATAATTTTTGTTCTCAAATTAATAAATGGGTATTTGTTTATGTTCAGGAAACGTATTTTTATTCGTATAATAAAAATACACAGCCCAAATAAAAATATAATAAATAATACTACACCGATTCTTGCTAATGGACTTTGCAACATTAATATATAAATTTAGAAATAAAATAACACGTTTTTTGTCGTAATGTTATAGAAAAGGGCTATCCGCAACGGCTACATATAATTTTCTCGCACTTTTCCCTATTATTACTTCGCAACACGATTCGTTTTAGCCAACTTTCAATATTATCTTGATATTAAACGTGTGATATAACGCAATTAGTGGCTTGTTATTTTCATTAAACGCTTTCAGGAATTCTCGTTTTCTCTAATAATAAAACTGTGCCAGTGTTTTTGTTGTTTTTTTTTTCTTTAATAAATTATAACATTACGTCATGTTATATAAAATGATAAAAATACTTAAATACAACTTACACTACAGCTTTTGTGGAGTTTTTTTAATATCTATATTTAATTATAATGAAAATAACAATGTTTAGTTGTGAAAGGAAGTTATTTAATAAACTATCAAAGATTTTTTCAATGTAATAAAATTCAAAATATATCCAATAGGTGTCACTTGCTATTCATTTGAAACTAAAAATGGTGTATCCTATAATATACGACAATAAAGATGACTTTTATTTATCGATTAAACTTACTAACGTCCTTTTCAATTTAAAATGCTTTTATTCACTGTCAAAATATACTATTGGTCGATTGGCAAAGACATGGCTTTCTATAGTAATTCGCCACATTGTGTGTTATTTCAGCAAAGGAAAAACGTTTTATTTTACTAACGTCTAAATGTCTTTGAAACATGTACAACATTGATTATTTTGTACCGTTTAGTTCTAAGCTTAAGTATAAACGCATTTGTATTAATCCACATTTGGCTTTATATGATAAATAAATAACCACTGAAAATCGTCACACAGCAATCAATAACTGCTTGTATATTGCATAACTTTAAATAAAAAAAAAAAAAATTGATTTGGCATTTACTTGGTAGAACTCCATTTTAATAGGGTAAAATATCAAGGTATTTCAGTTCTACAGTTTTTAAAAAGTTAAAGGTTGATAGCTATTTCGGCTTACGCCATCGTCAGAACTAGTTCTGACGATGGCGTAAGCCGAAATAGCTATCAACCTTTAACTTTTTAAAAACTGTAGAACTGAAATACCTTGATATTTTACCCTATTAAAAAAAATAATCATAGTTATCGATTAACGTCTGGCTGTTATCTGCTGTATACATTGTAGTTATGTGTGTAAATCGGTGCTTATTTTAAAGGCATCAATCAATAGTATATAACACAATGTTGATCATAAAGATAACATCAAAAAATAAGATTGTGAGGTTTAATTTTACCTATGATGTAAGTAATCTTAAAAAAAATATGACGATAAGATAGCATGTGTTTTGAAAGGTGAGATTTTTAAAATAGTTATGCACGTACCACTAATGACGTCCAGCGCGCAGAGAGTGACATACGGATAGATGTCGAACACTTTTTCTTTGTTCTCTGCAAGCTTCCGTATGAAAACCTCTCCTTTATCATTGAAAATTTCAGTAAACTGCTCTAATATTTTATAGTGGAAGGTAGGCGTTATGATCTTCCGTTGCTTACGCCATTTGTTACCTGAAACGGAGAAAAATATTTTTTTCTCTAACATACATATATTTACATACTAAGACCTATATAAAGCCGGTTGAACATGTTTCAACATCCGGCTAATTTAACTCTAGGTCGGGTGGGTAGAGAATTAATTTTTATATTCGTTTTCCGCGTGTATTTTCAATAAGCCTTGAAGGTACTTAAAACTCTTTTAGCCGTACTTTGAATGGAGGGAAAATTACGAATACAATTTGTTAGTTTCAATAAAAAAAAAGTTTAATTGTCATAATAAAAATTGAAAAAATCCACGTATAGTTTGATTTGTCTATTTTCTATCTGAATTTTAAGCACTCGAAGGCAATCGCGTAGAAATTCTGACAAAAGGTTTTGTGCATAATTTATTCTGCATAGAGTTGTTTTCGGCCACCTTCGTCGTGGAAGAGATAGCTTGAAAAGAAGGATAAGAGGGTGCATTTGATATTTTCGAAAAGATCTTTTCAGAGACCTGTACATATATTTAAGTGAGTTTGTTTCGAGAGTTGACTCAAGGTATGACCTTTGTATCACAATGAAGCAAGCATGACGGAAATAAAAAGACTATCGGGATCGAAGAAATCTCAATATAAATGTTATTTCGACAAAAGAAAACTTGCATAATAAATATTTCGATGTTGAATTATTCCATATGAGTTTGCGTTGTTTTTGATCGTTGGTGAATATGAAGTAATGATAAATTATTAATCGAAATGGTTTCTATGATTGAAATTTATAGCGTTCTCTAATTCAAATATTCGTAAACATAATTGTAAAATTACCTGAACTTATCAGTAGTCCATCGCCTAGCCATTCAAACAAAAATAAGTAGTCATCTAGTTTTGTCAATTCTTTGTTACTACTTAGTAAGACCTGGAAAATAATTGAGTTGTTTAAATAATGCTTGCTCTTATAAATTATTCAATAACGTTCTATGGTTTTAATTTTTTTTCTTATAAACAATAATGTGTCTTAAAAATAACCGTTCAAACGCCAATTTTATCATAATACTTACTCCCTTGTTATACCATCATCTTTAAATTCTAATTCGAATCACTAGCAAACCATTTCAAAACCGGGATCATGATATTCAGGACGTTTTAAATACGACAGTTCTGAAAATAAACTTGAATCGAAGTCCGAATGTATGTATGAAAACCACAACGACATATTTTAATAAAATTGTTTGCAATGGATTGCAATTTTTTTAAATCTGATCAGAGTTGAATGTTTTATAATCGATGAGGTTTTTAGTTATGTATTAATATTTTATGCAACTGATAGTCAAATATAAAATTCTTCCCTTAAAAATAAAGTGTATATTTCATAAAATTTATAAATACCGGTATTGAATATAAAATATTGAAATATCAGTCTTCATATATTCGCCCGGTATTGCAATCTTAATTTCCAACAATGCTGTCATACAATACTATTTTTTAAATGTTCAAACATTACTCTATGAGGTGCTTTATTTACGTATTTAGTACCATCAAAACGTAAACTCGAAGAGCAAATCCCACAACAACAGTTTTGACAGAAGACTATTGACTGGTTGATTAATGCAAGGGCGAGTTTTGTGATATCTAAATGCGCCTTTTTGAGTCTTAGATCCTGATCACTGATAAGAAAAAAGTTTAAATAACTTGGATTACAGCTATACCAGAAGGTTGTTATTACAATAACGCACTTAGGTTTGACGTTCCATTCACAAGAGGTGCATTTATTTATATACAAAATATCCAATACTTGCAACACTGTTTGTTCAAATTCGATTCCTATTGTATTTTTACGAACGTGAATATTGACAGCTGACCAACTCTGATAAATAAATATTTATATTTTCGTACGTACCTCTACATGCTCGGGATTATTTATCATCACAAATACATCATATCCAAGTATCACTTTATAAGTTGACATTCCTAACGCTCTCCACATAGTATTCATGTTTTTGAGAATATCTAAAAAACATATGATTATTAATAAATACAATATTTAAATTAAATTTCGAAATGGATAAGCCTTTTTGTTTTGATGTTAACACTAGCGCCTCCAATCATGGGATCCTGTCCGATATTTCCAATGATTCCAAAATCTTGAGATTGTGATAGTATTAATCCCGGTATATCGGGCTTGAGGAAATCTGAGAAAGTTGTGCAAGGGCAAAAAAAAAGTCTCACGCCGTTTCATTTTGGGAAATCCGTGAATGCCCGGGATTTCAAAATTGTCAGTCCCGAATTCCTGGGATTGGATGCCCTAATTTAAATTCACGTCCCCCGCTATTGTGGGATTTTTCTACAAGAAGGTTTCTACAATAAATTATTTTGGGATAGGTTGAAGGGAAGTTTGAGATATCAAAAATTCAACTACTTTTCAAAAATAGTTAGTGTTACACGTTTCCCGCCTGTTTGAGAATCACTATCTGATTAAAAAAAAAATTAAATAGCTAGTGCGTTGATATTGAATCGTATTGAATTTGCTCTCCATAAAAAAATATGCGGAATAATTTACCTGTGACCGAAGAATATGAGAGACGAACGCACCACTCGCATTCATTGAGAAGGTGTAAACAATCACAAAAGTTAAGTTTAAAATGAGAAACACTAACGTATAAGAACAAAAAAAATGTATTTTATATTAAACAGGCGATAACCTATAAGGATGGCCTAATTAAGCGTTCGAATGAGTAAAAGTACTTTTTTTCATCTATTTTCCACACCATTTTTTTTATAATATCAATAATAAAAATCTTTTGCGATGTTTCTTGTCAAATAATATTTTAAAATTATATAATATAGTATTTTATGTGGAACAAAATGTCATAAAGCACTGGATTTATGTTGATAGCTCGCCAAACATGAGACAAAGCAAAACGTTTCAGGAAAACAATGCAACTCACAAATGAGAAACATTTTAGAATAAAGATGAGTTATGGATACAAAGGATGGGCGTTATCTTATGCTTAAGGATAATGGAAGTTGGAAATAAAAAAAAACAGTTGTATGTACGAACGTGTGATATGAAATACGTGACACGTCATAAATCATGACAACTTTTTTTAATGCGCTTTTTTAGAGGTAAAAATATCTCATCGTTTTACCTAGAGCTTTTGGATTTTTAAATTTTTGATTAATTACTAACGTAGTTTTTTTTTTGACCGTCAAACCTCACTAAAAAAACTTGTTACTTGGGGGTATGAGAACCACAAAAAGATCCAATAACAAAATAGATAGGTTCACCTTTATTCAAGCACACACTAATGCCGCTTGAATTGTGAATTTATTATAAACCTATTACGCGAGGCCATAAACCACGTCCTACTAAATTGGTCGCACATGTTAATGGAACTTAAATTAATGTAGGTTTAACTGTACACAAGGCTAATGAACCACGTTATTTTAAAAAATTCGCACACTTAATTGAAAATTACCCTTTTTAAACTCATTGTATTCGAACGCCTGCTATTAAAGGGTTAACTGTAAACTTTTTAGTGAGGCAACATTTTGTTTGTTTCATCGACAAAATATAATTAAAAAATACAAGTTTAAGTCATAGATTTAAAATTGAATAATGTAACATATTAAGTACAGAAACGAAGTCCATAGTTTTTATTTGTATTACAAAAAAAAAATTCGGACACTTAGTACTTTTTCACGCATGACCGCTTTTTAAATTTTATTTTAAAAAAATATTTGACATTACAGCTTACGCCAATGCGTCATATATTTAAAAGTTGAAAGATCATACGACGTATACTCGATGAGAATTGACGTCACAAACACCCATGTCTAAGATCTCAAATTTAAATTGAAAAAATCCAATTTGACATTGACCTTACAGGGAATCGAACCCAGACCCACCTGATTGGTAGAGCAAGCTCTTAACAACTAAACCACAGCGGGCGACATTTAAACATCAATACATCTTTTATTATAAAAATACCTTAAATGTATAAAGTATTTCAACTGACCATTTTTTTAATAAATTGTCATGTAAAAACATTGATTTTTCTGATCATACAAGCAACCTTATTAAAAAGTTTAAGTAAGATAATTTGTTTCCTAACATCAGTACGTATGTTATATGTTTGTCATACTATTTTTATACTTGAAACCAAATAATAGCCTCACTAACACAATCAATATTACGTACAGCCCCACACGACGGTTTTATTAGTTAATTAATACGTAATCTGACAAATTTTATAATGAAAAAAAAAACAAATTTATTCGGCGGAAAATCTTTATGCGAAACTAAACCAGTGTCGTCTCGGTGATTTAGTTGTTTTTCTTTGGAAAATATTTAAAAATTCGTCTATCAAAACTTTTTGATGAAATTTCGAAGTAATCTTATAAACTTTATTCATATTTGGTCTGGGGAAGGCATTTTCAAAGTCTAATAATGCTTGGACTGATTCCTGAACTATGTTAGGCCGATAATTCTTGCCAACAATTAAGTAAGCTTGTTAGTAGTTCTTTATGATATTGGGTAGCAATAAAATATTTATTTTTTCCTGCCGAGTAAGAAATTATTTAAATACAAACACATTCAATCGTTTACATTGCTGTTGATACAAAAAATAGTTTTATTTGGCAGCATGAATGTAAAATAGTAATTTTAAACACATGACATTTCTACGAATACTTACATAAAACAGTTAAATTGTAAGCAATAAATATCGGTAGTAATTTTAAAATCGTTAAAAAAATGCTGTATTTGTATTTTTATTAAAATTTACCGCTTCAAAATTTCTCGAAACGATTTTTTATTTCCTTTTTTATTTTCATGTTCAATAAAACATGGGTACATATTTTTTATAATAAACTTATAACATAAAATGTGACAACTTATTTATATGGTATTTTCAATGGCTCAAAATCATAGTTTTTTTGACATATTATTAAACCTTTGCTCAATTTGAGAAAATGTTGATTATACCTCTAGACCTAGAGATATGCCACTGGCAAAAAAATACGTGTTTTTGTTGAAATGACAAAATCTAGGCATGTGCTCGTGCACTATCACTGATTACATTTTCAGCCTTGTTTGCAAAATGGCATTGTCTGTCGGAGCAACTATTCAGATCATATAACGGTCGTTATATGGATTTGCTATATTTTAGATGTATTTAAACTAACTTGCAAATACCGCTTAGCGTCATTTTATCATAAAAAGTGTAAATTTGGACACATAAATTATGTCATTTAATATAAAATCTTTGTTAATATACTTGTTGTATCTTGTATCCATAATCCAAACAATTCATCATGCTTAATTCTAACTTTTGATTTACGTAGAAAGCTCATATTCAAATTACAATTTCACTTTATCTTTGATTATCCAATCTATAATTTATATACACAAATAAAAGGGATAACGGCATTATTTTTAAACATACAGTTTTCAAATACCAATATCATACAACAATTTATCAATTCATGATAAAACGATTAGTGTAATTAATTTATAATCAATATTTTAAGCAAGGTTCGAAGTTCCCGGCCTTATACCACCAAAGAGGTAATACAATGAAAGAATCATGTGCGTATTTCGATATAATTACTGATTATTTGATATATAAGTATGGCGTATTGTTTTTTTTGTTTCATTAAAACATACCTATTTTATTAACATATTTGAAATCGACATATTTAAAAACTAACGACACATCTGTATCTTTACATATTTTATATGAACATCAGAATGAAAGTTGATGAAAATGGAATCAAAAGTTACTGAGCCATAAAGAAATTTAATTTCAATTTAAGTTTTGGCTAATAGAAAAATTACATTTAACAAAGATAAATATTTTAAATTTAAGCACAATGACGTTTGTAAAAAGTAGTATTCGTAATATAATTTAATTATATTATATTATATTATAAACTAGAAGCAAAAACCTATGGACTGGCGTAAAACGTTTAACGAGCCACAAAATACTTAAAAACATCTGCGGTAAGATGAATAGTATAATTACCCAAGCAATATTTTACTAAGTAATGTTTTTTTATTCTCACCGACTGAATTATTTCCAAATTCCAGAGCATTTCCAATTACGGGAAGAGGTTTGTAACCATTAATTTTTCCAACTAATTCCCAAAACCTCCTATTTTTTACGTATAGCATAGCTCCGTAAGAAGCCACCACAGTTACCAAGGCCACGACAATATACATCAGGTCCACCATTTTGATTTCGTTTTTCTAACACCTTGGGATGAATCTGAAATGAAATATTTTAATTACAAAATGTTAAAATCATAAATAATAACATCATTAAAAATATATTAAGTGTATGTGCCATACTAGCACGGCCATTTCTTTGTAGCTTCAGTTAATCATGGTACAGTAAGTTCTGGTAATAATAGCATTGATAAATGGATTGCAGTTGAGACTTCAACTTATAAACACCGTTCACTTGTAATTTTTTGATGAATTATATTATAACGATCAACGAAAAAAAAAAATTTACCAAATCGCATAAAAAAACATTTTTTCATTATATCCCTGTCAAAATTTGATTGTGACTCACATTGAATGAAAACTCAGCCATTTTAAAACATAAACAATTAGCTGTAAAAGATATTCAATATCTTTAAGGCACGTTTCTCAACTAATTTATTATAAAGAGTATTGTCTCCCTTGTGTCGTTTTGATGAGTAAAGTAAAAATATATGCGCTTTCCTACCATTTTCTGATTGATAATTTTTTAACATTTAAATTAACGTGTAAATCACCATATAATAATAAATTATCGTATTGTTTTGAAGAATTTTAATGACATTTTTCTACATTTTGTCATCGTAAATATTCACGATAACTCTTCAAAGAGTCGTCATATTTCTGTCATTTTTTCCTGTCGAATTTTGTTTTTAGTCAGCAAAAGTTTGAAAAAAGAATAAAAAAAATTGCAATATGTTTGTTTGAAAATAATAAAAAACACATATATTCTATGTAATGAATAAATTATATATTTTCAATTTATTCTGTCATTGTATTAAGCTACCAATAATACACAACATTATTAACTATCTATCATTGATCAAAGCTTTTTGAAATTAACGCAAAAATATTCTGAAATAATACAATTTTCTCTGGTTTATTTTAATTTCAAATTTAATTTAAAGTTTAGCAGTTTTTTTCAAGCCTATCTTTGGCTATTTCTACAAGTAACGTTATCATAGTAATTTAAGTGGCTTAATATACATGTATTTATTTAAAATTTATACATTAAATGAATTACTTATGGATTGTAACTCAACACAATTGTTACTAGAAGAATCGCTTGTCACTAAGTTAGCAGGGATATACAAATAGCCCAAAGTCATGACTGGTGGTAAAATTTATTACTCTCGCTACGCCCATTATTTGGTTTTAACAGAAATTTATAAATCGATTAAATAATCAATTTATAAAACTGCCCATGCCGGGGTTTGAACTTGTAAGCTCCCTAAGTAAAACCAACGGTTTTGAACACTTGACCGCAGACTTGGCAATTTATTTATTTTGGAAACAAAAAGTTATATTGAATGTGGATACTAATAAATCACTCAGAATATTAAATAACTTGTTTTTTTAAGCGTACTTTTGATCAAACGTTTTATTTCAAAGGAAAAGCGGTACTGGGATACAAATTTCTTTCGACTTATAAGAAGACGAAATGTAAAATTTACTTTTCCCAACTATTTATGCGTTGAAATAGTCGTTCGCTGGAGAGCACTAAAAAATTATTACTCTGCAAGAATGATAACAGCAGCATTGAGTTAAGACAAATTATGTTTTATATTATAAAACGCTATTTTTTAATGTGAAGTAATAATATCTTAAAAGATAAGGAAAAATACTTTTTTTTTTAATAACTGTCAAATCGGGTATTTAAATAAAATTGAAATTCTTGCGCTCAATTAAAAAAAAGGTGTGCAAATTTATTAATTTTGTTTGAAAAATAAATTTTGTAAACATTCTGTCTATACATATACCTTAATTGTCAATTTGTAAAAAATATTTTTTAGAGTGAAATTAAAATCTTACTTGAAGAAGAATTTTTGGATACCAATTCTTTGTCAAGAATAACTCTGTCGATGCATTTATTGTACCAGTTTGAAAATTTCATCAATTATTAATGCAGATTGGAAGTCAGACAATTGTACCTGTCTATTATTTCCTTAATTCGATTATGTCACATCATCATAAATTCATATATGTTTTGATATTATACATATGTTAAATAAAATATCGAGATTAGAGACTTTATAAAAAAAAAGTCAAATGTTTCATTTGCTGTTTACTCAAAAATGTCAATTTGTTACTTTCCAGCATTTGCGAGTACGTTAATGATATATGATTTTTAATATGCATTTTGACACTCTACGAGCTGTGAAAAATAAACTTGATTAACTCTGGAATTTAACTGGGACCTAACCAATCTAGAGATCATTGTCAATCAATTTGTTATTGTCAATCAATTATTAGATAGTTAAGTGCTGTTATCAAAATAAGGACATCACTGAGTCATCATTGAAACACTTATAACAATTGAATATAACGTGGCTGTTTTAAATGCTTATTCTCAAATAAGATCGATGTAAATAGTCAAAACATAGTCATAACTCATTCTCTTGCGTACAATGAAACATAAATGCGACAAAGCACAATGTATGTCACTTAAATCATATAAATACATCTATTATCACTATTCTCACCTCCAATGAATTGGTGTTGTATATGTGTTGATCTGTTTTTTTTATTAAATTATGAATTCAAGAGAATTCCCTAAATATTCAGCAAAATACTCACAATTTTGTAGACTTTGGTAATATTGACCCACAATCGGCGAATTTAAGCGACACAAGGCGTCAGTGACATAATTTTTAGAGCGTTATCTCATTCACCTGACCTTTTTTAGGACCTGTGCAATATTTTTTTTGACTCTTTATCATTCATTTCAGACAATTTTATTATAATATCAAGATAGTCATTGACCATATAGTACTATTTACTAACCATACTTAAGGAATTCCTTTATCAAACTGAGTTGAACAATTTATAAACGGTCGGTTACGAATTTCTACCTATTACGGTTCGATATGTAAGCATACAATTTAATTATCATTAAAAGAGACAAATTGAAAAAGTGATTTTAACTAAAAAATAATGATATTAATGGAAATAAAAGATGCAAACTGTTTACAACCTATTAAATCACTCATGTACACTCATAAAATTAAAAAAATAAAAACAATCCATATAAAAAAAATCTCAACAGATGGATCGAATAGAATACATGACATTGGACACAATTATTATCCGTACGATATGAAAAAATAAGAAAATTACTGTAGACTACCTACTGCTCGTTCGTTTTTTTTAATGATAATCAAAAACCAAAGAATTCCTTGGCTCGACAACATTTCGATAAGCGTTCAAATTTGTAAATTCTTTGGTAAGGTAAATGATTATTACAATGTCCTTTTGACTGCATTGTTAAAACGGAGAAGCGTTTGAAATATTTTAATATCCAATTAGTGCTTAAATATGTCTAGTTATAGCTATAATAGCAATATGCATTATTTATTTTCCATTGATTGTGTATTAGTTTAATGATGAACTACTCCGAATAAAAAACAAATGATTTTATCGTTGACGTCAATTATTAAAATAAGGCAATTTATATTCGATAAAAATAATGCATTCATTTCAAATATCATCAACAATATCTATTTTTAATAAATAATTTAAGCTAACAAATAAATCCAATGACATCCGATAATATACGCTTCTGCCGTTATCACATTATTTTTATTTTGCATTTGGGATTATTTTGTAATTTACTTTGAACTCAAGTTATCAACATCTTTTAGATAACGAGTTACATTACTATGATAATCATTCTAATTTTAGTATGAATTAAATAAATCGGAAAAATAATTATAACTATTTGTTGTAATTTAAAAAAAATTAAATCAATAATCTTTATCAGTGTTTCTCAACGTTTTTGGATCCGTGTCCCCTTTTAAGTGTCTTTATTTTTTTGTCCCATATCATTGTTTTGTCTTCCCATAAAAATTCAAATTTCAAAAACCCAGGAATTTGCGGACTTCCCAAATTGACCAAGCGTGGGACCCTTTTCTTAGCTTTTCCAAGAATTTCAAATCCAAAATCCTAGGTATTGGACTTTCTGTATTTTTCAAAATGTACATGATAGTCTCATTTGAAATTTAGCACCAAATTATCGTTTTCGAAAAAACGTGCAAAGTCAGCCGTAGCGATTTTCTGTGTCACAATTATGACTTTTTCTTACACCATGTTCTGTTGGTTACATATTCGTTATATTAGATACTCAACCAATAAGAGCAAAAAATAAATTATAATTTAACTGTGTTGCTATCAAGTAAATACTTAAGTGTCGTTGCAAAATATATCACTCGCAACTTAGCTTCATAGCGTCAATTAAAAAACCAAACATTGCGTGCAGAAAGCCAATATCATGTGTTCAATTGGAAATTAAATGACTGCAATTTGGAGGCAAAATTAATTACTTAACCTTAGGAATATCACGTGTATGCGTTTTATTAACCGCCTTGAAGTATTTAAAATAATTGTCACCGACTATTTGTAAGTAAAGACATAATTATTTTTATATAAGCGACATTATGTAACATGATATTTTCAATCTACTTCAAACAACCTTCATTTATTTTACATATAAATGTCAACACTGTTTACGAAATGCATTAGTATTTTTTTCTGTACGTAAATTTGTACTTTACTTATAAACATAGAATTTATATTTCATTAATACATACAGTTCGTATATTTAAATATTTTTAAGGCCCACAACTCATTTAATTTCGTGATATAAAAATGATGTTTATTGCTTTTTTAATTTTAGCATGTTAATGTTTTTTCTTTTGTTTACCCGGTGCCAAGCACGTGGCGTAACTAAAACTATTATCCAGCTATTAACCATGTCTTAGGCTAGCAATGGCAAAAGTAAGACACGCGTGCTCAACTTTTTACTTAAAAAGCTTTTGACGGAACGTCAAAAACAAAACGTTATTTGTTAATCCATGTCTGCTTCCAATGTGGAGCATATGGACTCTTAATGGAGGTATTTCCACAAAACTTTTTGTTATTTAGTCCTCTTTTACGAAGAGAGTAGTATGGATAGAAGGATAAAGCTAGAACAGGACTAGTGGTTCACTAATTACTCTCGCTTAGCCCAGTAATTAAAGCTAATAGAAAGGGTGCTAGGAAGTTTTTATACATCACAAACACCCATTCTAACAAACAGAAATCGATAAAATCGATCGAAAAAATTCTTTTCGCACTAGGACTGGAACCCGTCATATCCAGCACGGGAGCCAACAACGCTTACCGTTGCGCCATATGATCCAAGTTTATAGCTTGAAAAATTTAAAATCAATTAATATTGATGTTACAATAGGCCACTCGTGTGCCACACTCGATATCAGGGAATATACCAAGCGATCTCTCGATTTCTCTAGAAAAATAGCTTATGTTTGCACACTAATAAAATTCTATTTGCCAACCTTTTCCTAGCATTATCATTTAGAATTAGATAAATTGAGAAAGAACAAGCTGTCTAATAAAATATATATTTTGATAAATTTGTGTATGAGTCGATCCATGTTGAGAGAAATTAAAAAAAATATATTTTACACATCCAAATGATCGATTATAATGTTTAAATTATGTTTTATTATAAAAACAGGCCCACGGAGTTGACAATTTTATGCCTCCATAAGTTGATAAACGGATCAGTCAAAAATACAAAAACAAACTAAAATGTAATTTTTGACTTTTATAATGTAAAAAATAACTATTAAAATAAATATTAATTGGAACATTGGCGAGTTGACATAATAATTATGATATTAAATTTAAACAGTGTGTTTCTCTCATGATGTGTGCTACTTGTATTTTACGAAAATTCATCATTATTAATTTTCATGGCATAGATTTGTCAGTCTGATAACCGTTATCAATTATTTATAAAGCGAATAAAATTTTAATTAATGTGACTCAACATTTTTGATTTATACGCATTGATAATTTTTTATTATAATTATTATTATTTTTTCACTGATAAAAAACTAAATTCATACTTTGAGAACGCATAAATTTATAAGGCTTTTGCCCAACAAATTATATCTCTCAACTGATTATAATATTATATAAATTATTTTTAACTAAAAAAACAGCAATTTTTGTAAAATACCCAGATTTCATTTTATTTATAGTATAATTTCTTCCATTTTGATACATCTTCATAAAAAAAATAACCTTACCAAATTGTATTCAATGATTCTTTTATTAATAAAAGGCTCGTTTTTTTCCGGTCAGAATTTATATTACATTGGTGAGAATTTATATTAAATGGTCATAATATATCGGTCAGAATAAATAGTCATAATTTTAATGAAATTTAAAAAAAACCTCACCTAACCTTACCTAAATGGTTATAAAATATTCTGCACGTATAATATTTTTATTCTGACCGTTCATACTTTTATTTCGACCAAAAGTTGATTTAAATTGTTCCCTTAATAAAATAGTTTAAAGTATTAGGAAAACTGGTTGCTTGCCAAACAAACGCTTCAAGTGTTTTTTAATGAAAATAAAATCACGTATGTTTGAAAATTAAATATAAACATGGCATACTTACAACAAAACTGTGATTTATAGCAACGAGCGTCATGAAAGAGAAATAAAACGACAATTGATATTAATTTTATAATAAAGTCATAATTAGCGTAGCTAGAAAAAAAATATTTATAATAAATATTCACAAATAAATAAAGATTTCTTAGAAAAATTCTCAAGACATTGATGTTTTTTTAACTCAGAATTTTTATTTTTTGTAATAAAACACAATGGTTTAATGCACGAACGTTTTGTGAAATTGATACACATAATATTATTATAACGGATTATCTCGATTTTATTCCGTCAAACAAATCACAAACTTTCAAATAGACTAAAATTCTCTCAACGTAAACTCAAATTCATCTCTGAAGTGCTTACACGTTTGCGATGAACCAAACCCGATCAAATGCACCGAAGCAATTATAAACCTACTGATATATTCCCAGGAATAATCTGAACGATAGCACAAACATTTATGAATAAACTGTTCTTTAACTTTTAAACAAGCACTGTTTATTATAAGTTAGTTTAATTTGGTAACTCAACACAAAGGAACTAAATGCAGTAAGTAAACAAAGTTTTATCCTACATAAACACCTGAGATAGAGTCAGATCGGATCATAGTTATATCTCTTAAAGTTGACATATACATATCTTTAAAGAATGTATATCATAAATAAAAATCCTTCTAAGCTATCTCTAGCCATCAAAATTACTACAAATTGTGTTTTTTGGCAATTTTTGTACATCTCAATATTCAATTATTTTTTATTAAGCGAAAATTTAGAATCCTTGTTAATTAAGTTTAGAATTATAGCTATTTCATATAAAAGAAATCTTGCGCTTTCTTCTTGTAAAAAGAACGTTTTTGTTATCATAAACAATATATTGAACCAATTTAACATAACAATAAGCCACATGTTTTAGCTATGAGTGTTACACAAAAATAAACATATATTTGTTAGCAAAAACCGGTTTACCGCATGTTTACAAAATTCAAAATGTATTGGCTTCCCACTCATTTAAAAACAGACTTTTGAGGTGCTGGAATTTTCAAACATTCCATCATCAAAATAATTCAATCTGAATATTTACAATGATCTTTGTAAATGATCACTAATTAGTAACGTATAAATTTAAATAGAGAATTTCATCAGCGGCTTAATTTCCCATTTCATAGATTACGAATTGTAAGTCTAGACTTATTTACAAATTTTACTTGTAACAAACAATTTACCTTGTATTGTATTATATTATTCCACAACTATTCCATGGCCACATAAATTTATTTTCTTTTCAATTATCAAATATTGAATTTTATACGAACATGGTGCAAATGAAAGTGGTTTCGATTCAAAAACTCGCACACAACTGGTGTTTTGGCGCTACATCGTTGATAACTTGTTATATCAGATGGTTTCCAAAGTGTTTTTTAAAATGATCCAGTCTGCTTCACTGCCAATGTGAATAAAACACATTATTATAAAAAAAGTCTCGGCTGGCACAAAATATTACTACTATACGAGATATCAATTGAGTATGGTTCATTTTTTTCCGATGAAGACATCAGACTTTTGTTGAAATATTTCAATACTAAAATTAAAGTTTTTATGTAATATATTTATTCATATAGGTACATTTCAAATCACTGCACTTATGATATTATGTTGTTCACTTTTAGGGTGTTCACTGTCAATACTTGGTGGAAAGGCATTATATTAGAAAAAACACAATATTCCTTTGTACTTCATTCCACTTTATTTAATATGTCAGGACCGGTTTCGCTCATTACGAGCATCGTCAACTGATAAGAATAAAATAGGAAACTATCATTCACTCTATTAATGTCATTATTTTAATTGTATCACTTTGTCAAAGAATTCCCAAATTTTAATTATGTTTGTAATTACTTTCAATCCCCATTCTAAATTTATTAATCTGAGATGACTTTTTAATTATATGTAAGATGTGTTAAACATTTTAATTTTGTGCTATTTTAGAATCACTTTTAATGTAATTGGTATTTTCTTTTCAATGCCAATTGTTGTTTATAACTGTTCATTTTTGTATAAATAGCATTGTTAAATTATATTTCTTATCAGTTGACGATGCTCGTAATGAGCGAAACCGGTCCTGACATATTAAATAAAGTGGAATGAAGTACAAAGGAATATTGTGTTTTTTCTAATATTATGTTGTGCCTTTTCTACAAACTATCAGCTTCTTTTGCGACGTTTTATTTTATTATTATGCCTATTTGTTAATAATTTCATATATGTAGCTTGGTAATAAGCATAACCCTTATGCATAAGAATGAATAATTTAATAGCTAGAATTTTTATTTTCATAATTATCCGTAGAAAGTTTACATATTATATAAAAAAACATATTAGAGAGATTTTTGTTTTATTCTAAAAAATACTATTGCATTTAAAATAAGACAATATTGAAAGGATAAATATTAATTTTCTTACAGCAATTACTATTTAGATTATTATCCTTTCAATATTGTCATAATTCAAATTTAATATTATTTTTTAATGATAATTTGAAGGTACCAACACGAAACAAACAATTTTGATACATAATATTAATCGATATTATCGCTTTGACAGCCAAGTATTTATTTCAACAATTAGAGATAAATAGGAATACAAAATTAAATGAGTACCTCAATAACCACAGATAAGAAAATTTCATGTTTATTTATATCCAAATTAAATATGCAGACGTCGGAAAAAAAATATTTGAGAACCCGGAAAAGATATTTTATCTGATATTTAAATAATTGTACTGTCGAACTCTGTTGATATTATACCGTATTAATAAACATTTAAGATAACAATAATTTAATAATTAGCATTCACATACCGACAAAATGAAAATTCATTTACGATAAAATATAATACGTATTTTTTATTATAGTGTAATTGAAATTAAGTTAAACCAACAATTATTTTTTACCATTCAAATATTTAACATTTGGCATTCATTTTTTTTTTTTTACAATATCCGCTCTCAATATGGAGCATATGGACTCCTAATGGAGTTCATCTCAACATATTGTGTTTCTACGAGAACTGTTTGTTACTCAGTTGCTCAACCTTTCTTTTTCCAAGGAGAGTAAAGAGAGTAGGAATAGAAGGATAGGGCTAGGACAGAACTAGTGGTTAGCTAATAGCTTTCAATACGCCCCGTTCATAGGATAGGATGGGTGGGAGTGGGGAATTCAACACATCACACACATCCATGCGTTCGAACAGAAATTCATATATTGATTGAAAAATCAATTTATAAAACTGTCCGTACTGGGATTCGAACCCATGACCTCCGTAAAAATATGTATTGATAAAAAATACTGCATAATGATAAACTTTTGTTTATGACAAATTAATTATGACCTCTGGTGGTAGATTGTCAAATATTTTTTACAGCTTAAAAAATATTATTTTCACGGTTGTGTTCTTGCAGTTAAATATTCTTAGAGTAGATTATAAACAAAAAAGTGTTTTTCGTCAGTTTTAATTACATATTATTGAATTACTTTACAGATTTGCAGTAATAAGAGTCATGTGTAGTTAACGTATCACCCTCTTTATATTTCATTCTCAAAACAAGATAGAACGTGAGTTTGAAAGAATGCGATATCTGCTTCATATGCAAACCATAATATGCACTTGTAATACTTAAATCATGTTAATATAGTTTTTTTCAACGAAAATCTATCAATTTCTCTTTTTAAAGAGTAAATAGATAGTAAAATAGTTAAAAGAGTGAACATTGATATAGGTAGACGGGTGATTTCTAATATAGGTTAAATGGGATTGATTATAATAATCACAGTAATCAATGTCTTTCAACACAAATTGTTTGAGAGATCTACATTTTTGTTTATATAATGTATATGGATATTTTGCTTAGTATCATTGCATAATATTATTAGGCATATGAACTTTATTTGAACAAAATAAAGCTTATAAGTTAAAAATAACTTTTTGTAAAATGTTCTTATATATAAATCCAAATCATTATATTCTTGAAATGTACAGATAAATTGAAATAACAGAAAAAATATACTCGAAGAAGAAATTTTGTATTTTTTTAACGTGGCTTGAAGTACCATAAATATTTTAACATTTGAAAATTACTTTTTCATGTATGAAAAAATTGTATTTTTTTTAGTAATTCCTTTCCTCGTTCAACGAGTATTATGAAAAATATTTCTTTTTAAGCTTGGCATATTCTATTTTTACTAATTTTATTTGAATTAAGTCCTTATACAACAAAGGTATCACCATTTTATATGAAGTTAAATATTCAAGCATTTAAACATTTCAAATGTATTTCGTATTAAATTTAAAAGCTTTTCGGAAAATTCACCAAGCAACACTTAAGTGGTGAAATGAAATGAATTACCAGATTTAATAAACGGCTGTAGAAGGAATTTTTTAACGGTTTATTCGAATTAAGCCCTTAGCACCTTGATTTTTTTTAACATTAGGTTTTTTATTTTTAAACAAATATTAATTATTTTACGATTTTTGGAGTCTAATCAAGTTCCTTTAATACAACTTTTTTAACATGTCATGTTCGTCTTTAATACGAAACAAATTAATAATTTCACTTAAAAACTTATTTTCAGAAATCCATTTTTAGCATAAAAAAAATAATGACAAATTATATACGATGTCAGGTTCTATGGCGCAGCGGTTAGCGTTGTGGGCTTCTGTGCTGGTCTTCACGGATTCGAGTCCCAGTACGAACAGAACTTTTTCAATCGATTTATCGATTTTTGTTCGAAGGCATGGGTGTTTGCGATGTCTGAAAATTCCCTCCCACTCTTCCTATTCTTTAATAACTGGGCGTAGCGAGAGCGATTAGTTAACCACTCACCTGTTCTAGCTTTATCCATACTACTTCTCTTTGAATAACAGAGGATGAGTGATTGTTTAACAAACTGTTCTAGTATAAAGAAGTTCTGTTGAAATACCTCCATTAAGAGGCCATATACTCGACATTTGGAGCGCACATGGATAAAAAATGTAATATTAGTAATTAATTTACGTGCTTCGTATCGTTGAAAAACGTTTTCAGACTTACTATCGTATTGTTAGCAAAGTAGGTAGTAAGGCATCCGATCCCGGATCCTTTTTGTGATACCGGTATTTTAAGATTGACAATTTTTCTACTCCCGGGATTGAACATTCACCATAAAATTGTGAATTAATTTTTTCGTAACTCTTTCAATAATTTCCAATTTCAAAAACCCAATAAATTACAGAGTTGCCAAAATGAAAATACGCGAGACCTTTTTTTACCGGGATTAGTACTATAAAAGTTATGGATCACAAAATTGAACGTTATCCTAGAATTGAAGACTCTAGGCAGGTACTCTTCCAAATTAAAATAAATATATTTTTATTAGCACTATTTTTCTTTGTATGGAATCAAGTTCATTTGATCTGCAATTTTAAAAAACAATAAATAAAACAAATAAGTTGAAATTGCAAAGAAGAAAAAAAACATACATTTAAATATTGAATATATCCTCTGTAAGAAATTAAGCCATCATAAAATAAATTTACCTTCAGTCAAAATCTTCATTTTTTAGAACTTTTTTATAACGGTAAAATTATTAGTAAAAAAAATAATGTTTTTCAAGAATTTAAGGTGTTAGGTTAATTTTATTAAGACCGAAATTACGCTGATGAGAAATGATTACCAAATTATTCTCCATCGCTTGTGGTTGAAACTTATTTTTAAATATTTTCTTAGAGCGTTTTCTTTGAAGATTAATGGTATCAATATTGGGGACATCTTTATATTTCCTTTGATGTTGATCAGAACAAGTTCGATTCGTCTTATTGGAAATATAATTACAACTCGAAAGATATACATGTTTATAACAAGTCTCATAAATAAATTAATCGACTTGTCTCATCAATTTCCCGAGGCAATTTTGGCTCTCTATACAAAGTTCAGTACAATTTTAAGTTCTTTATTTATCGAATTGATTTATATATTTTGTGACAAATTTCAGTGGAATCTTTGTTCAATATGTAGATGTTTTATTTTGAATTGATATAAAAACTGTATATTAATTAGCCAACATATTTATATTAATACCAGGGTCCTCAAATTCTTTCAACTAATTTATTTATAATTTAAGATTTCAACTGAAGGTGTTTGTTTAATTTTAATATTAAATTTGGCCAGCTTAACTTCATTCATGCTTTTAACCATCTGAAGATGCTGAAAGGCGAAACCCTGGTCGTTAGTTACTAAACTTGTGTGAATGAACATAATTTTAACGATTGAAATACGTTTTTTTATCTTTTATTATTTCAAATTAGACCAAGGAAATTCAAATTAAATATTGCCACGATCAATTATTCAAAAGGTAACTTATTAAGAAAGGATTGTATTAATGAAATCAAATTTAAAATTTAGTGTACATACCAAAAAAACAGTCAAATAAAATGTTCATTTAAACCTAATCAATAATATATCAGGAATTAATCAATATCAGTTAATTTTGTTTTGTAAAATGTTTGTTCAATTTACTAGTCAAATGAGATAACTTATCGCTCAAAAATAATATCTGTCACATCGAGGCAAATTATTTTATTTTTAGAAAATATAATCTGGAAATTTTCGAATTATCTTTTTAAAAGTTTCGTTACAAATATTTGAGTTTTTAGTAATAAATCCAGACAAATTGACGTACGCAAATTAAAAGTATCTACCCAACAACACGATGCTTCAACTTTGGCAGCGGAAAAATCAACAAGGGAATTTGGTTTTGTTGTTTTCCAGCGGCTGATAAAACCCGGATATTTTCATTAGGTTTGCTAAATTGAGCAGGTCTGCTCATTTTTACCTTTAATTGTTGGATATTTCGTATCGGATTTCAATACACTGTTGATCTCAATGAAATACAAACAAAGATATGCGATCCTTTAGTACTTTTTGATTTATGCTTGCTGTTTTCAATTAACTGGCAATACATTTTTGAACCATTTATATGGGTAGAAATTATTTCGTTTTAAAGCAATTTAAAAATACAATAATTACTGGCTCATTATAAATATTGTGAACAAATAAATTTATACTAAAATGCCGCCTGTGTGGTCGAGTGGTTAACGTCGTTGGCTATCGCTACGGAGGGCACGGGTTCGAATCCCAGTACGGACAGTTTTATAAATTGATTTTTCAATTGATTTATGAATTTCTGTTCAAAGGCATGGGTGTATGTGATGTCTTGAATTGTTTAAGGTTGAGTGTCATGGTCTACAGCGACACCTATAATTAAGCCAAGTTATTAAATAGCTTGTTTACAAAAAAATGTTGAATTGATAGAATCTACCTGAATAGAATTAAAAAATCATGCTAGTTGAGTTAAGCATTCCTTATTATTATATTGTGATAAAATGTATCTGTGGCGGGCTTAATCAATAATTATATTAAGATTTTTTTCAGCTTTCTATTGGCACATTCATACCTAAGTAAATGTTGAAGAATATATGAAATAAAAATATATAATATATGAAATGGAGAATTTAGCAATATGTTAATATTGATGTATTTGATTTTGTTAACGTTTATTAAATTTTTCAAAAATAAAGATTGCGTTTTGGTTGAAATGCGACTTTTTATTGAAAAAAATAGGAAGTATTTGTTTAAGCACGCCACTGGCCCCCATTTATTATTTATAGATTAATTTTATTACAATATAATAACAAGGTATGCTTAACTCAACTTTGATAATTTGTAAGTATTAAGCTAGATGCTATAAATTAAATGAATATTTGTAAATAAGCAATTCAATAATATTTCTTGATTATAGGTGTCGCTGTAGACCGTGACACTCACTCATACGATGGTTTCAAGCTTAAACTAAATTTTCGTTTAGTAATATCGAGAGTTTTTGGCATTTTTGTCAATTCTGGCCATTATATAAGTGAAATAAATATCTCCTTATAATTATATCATACTCAATATTTTATAAACAACGTTTTTGCTCCTTTTGAAAGTAATAGCTTCAATTATGTTTCTCAGCTTATTCATGGTATAAAACCGCTTATTCATTTGAGAATTGTAATTTTATTGATTTTGGATATTTACCTAATTTATCAATATACATTACAGAAGATAACTATTTTCTAGTGGACTTACGTAGGTATATATTTAACAGTTAAACATATTGGACATTTGCCATTTTGGGTGACTTTGATTTGATAGTTGCCGATAAAATTTAATGGCATCTCAGGGCGGTGATTTAATAGCCTTGCAGAACGACGTCATTAATCATGGCCTTCTCAAGGTAGTCCTCGGGGAACGGACCCTAAGACTGTGAAGCCCCGAAATGGAAGCATTAGTCCGGCTTTATTATTTACGTTGATTTGGACTTAGTGTGATTACTAGATTAATTTTGGGTCTATTTTTAATCCTTCGTCTCAACACAGCTGGAATATTTCACTTTAAGTCTTGTTTGATATACTTAAACGAATATCACACAAAGGTTTAGTTTCTTACAGTGTTTACAAACATAAACATTATTTTACGCATACTTGAATATATTATGTAAACAGCCGCTTTTTTTTCATTTGTTTGAGGTCATGGAAAACGAAAGCATCAGTTTTATTTATTCTAGAATGTTGGCAAATCAATTATTACACATTATTGATTTTATATGTAAAACGTCAATTTTTACTGGTACAATTTTTAATGTTCTTGTTAGAATTTATTAACTTTTTTATTATATTATAATTAACATTGTTTTGTAAAATCTGCTTAGAAACGGACATGTTTTCTATACAGGAATATGTAAAATGAAGTTTTTTTAATAAAATAGATTTTAACCCACTTTACAAAAATACCTAGGCCTTTATAAAAAATACAACAACACGATAAAAAAACATGGATTCATTCGTTTTTTTCCAGAACTCTCATATATAAATATATATTATTGTATATTATAGATCAGTGATCGCCAAACGGTTGCTCACGAGCTACCAGTAGCTCGCCGAGGATTTTTCGGTAGCTCGCGTAGGATATTTAATCATATTTTTTAATTTGCCTTTAAAATTTTATTGTTGAACTCCGAAAACAAAAATCTAATGAACGTATTGTTTTGTTTTACCTACTTATTTACTATGACGGTGGTTAAAAGTAAATATAGAAACAGACTCACAGATGTACATCTTGATAATTGCATTTGGATGGAAGTGACAAGGTACTCACCGAGAATTGAAAAAATTGTGGAGGAAAGTGAATGCCATTCTTTTTACTAATTATTTTTACTAGTTATTTTTACTCACAATTGTTATTTTGTTTATAAATAAATAATTAATGTTTTATTAGAAAATCTGATGTTCTTATTCATTTATAGTAATAAAATAATATTATGTATGGTACGATAAGGGCCGATGATAAAAAAATATAAAGAAAGAATATGTATAGGTAGCTAGCTCATCAGAAAATTTTAATTTCTGAAAGTAGCTCACATCCTCATTGAGTTTGGAGACCACTGTTATAGATGAATAGTTAACAAACTCTCAAGGATGATTTAAGTACAATTAATTATTACTTCGATACTTTTAGCTGACTTTGAACACGTGACAATAAAAATGGGCTAAGATCCATATTTTAAGTAGTCCCTTTGTCTTTTAATTCAGTCCAATTTTATGGATGGCATATTACATGAATCTATTAACTGAAAAAAGTTCCGATTTGGGATTCGAACTTAAACTACGCAACCAATAATAGCAAATGCATAAGAGCGATAAAACACCTTTATAGAATAGAGATTTTTTATCGTACATACATCGATATTTAAAGAGAGTTATTTTTGTTATTATTTTTAATTGTATGATACTTTTTTGTTACGTATAATAAAATGTATCAGTGAGTGTGTTATATTAAAAGTAAATCATAAAAATATCTTTTTTACTTCCCATTTGTATGTATGTACACCTAAGTCTGCATTATTTACAAAGTGAGGTTTTTAGTGACCCATACCATTTTATTAATATAGCCCACGACAATATGAAAAAACTTTGAAGGTTCAATATTTTATTTGTGCCTAACGTCCAAAATATTAAATTAGGCATGACATCTTGCGCCAAATGAACCCAAGAGTTTAAAATTGCAAAATATACATATACGCTTAGCAATAAATTAGTGTATAATTATTTCACTGTCTTACATAAAATGAATCCAAGGAGGATTTTTTCTGCAGTTTGACTTATTTTTGGGAAAAACAGATCAAATTTGTCAAATTCCAACATTATTATTTGTTATCAATGTCCGCTCTCAATGTGGAGCATATGGCTTCCTAGTGGAGGTATCTTAACAGAAAATTTTCTACGAGAACTGTTTGTTACTTAACCTCTATTTTTTCTAAGAGAGTAGTGGGGATATAAAGATAAAGTTAGGACAGGACTAGTGGGAAACTAATCGCCCTCGCTACGCCCAGTTGTTAATGGATCGGAAATGGTGGGAAGGACATCCAAAACACCCATACCTTCGAGCAGACGGAAATCGATAAATCGATCAAAAAAATGCTGTTCGTACTGAGACTCAAAGCCATGAGATCTGGCACGGAAACCCACAACGCCAACCTGCCGCGCCATAGGACCTGGCAAACATTAAATATTGAGCAAAAATTTAGTTCAAAGAAACAATGTATGTAACGTCTTATGAATATAAGTAAATTTCTTAAATATCGGTATTAAATATGAAATATTTAAATATTTATTTATTCGTTCATTATTGCTATCTTGTCGTTTTTTTGACTAATTTTGTATATTTTTAAAACGGCATTGATATTTGAAAAACCTGTTTTTTATAATAAATACTGGACTATCGATATTAGTATACTTGTCCGGCATTGCGATCCCTACGTGTTCCGTAGCCCAGCTCTGGCTCGACAATGGTTAATGCGGACGACAAGCCGGAGTATTTTTTTATATGAAATCCAATATAAGGGATAATGTAGAACAAATTCATTATTTTCTGATTGAATCAATAAGCTTAGTCTATGACCCTTATAACAACACTATATAGATATTCCACCGGGTATCTGTGAAGCATCTGTGATATGACAACTTTATTAGATGTTTGGGGAATTTCGGATTGGATTTTCTACCCTTTCTTAGACGTTCATGTTTATTTTGACACTTCTGTTACAGAATCTTTTGTCGTTTTCTTTTTTTTTCTAGTGAATGAGCGTACTTTTTTTTACTAAACAATAGTATTAGGTGTAGAAATTCAAATCAATATATGTATAAAAAAACAACAAAATATTTTTTATTATACCCGTTTATTTATGATCAATATGCGGGCTCAAGAAATAAAAGCGACAGTTGTCAGTATTTTAAAATGTCGGCAAATTAATAAAAACGCATTTTTTCTTTCATAGATAAAACGTCTAAAAAAAGAAATTTTGAATATACTTATAAATTTTATTTTTCTTCTTTAATATAATTGAAATTGTTTTTAAAAATCAGTGATATGCGTGTGATTTTAAAGAATTAAAAAATATATGCATAATATACATATATTTTAACAATTTTATAAGAAAGGAAAAAGCTATTATGATTTTTTTTATTCTGTTGTTGCAAATTTATTTAGAATTATAGCGAATTCATTAACTTTTTAAGTTGATAGAAACAAAAATATTTTCTTTATTTGCCACGTAAATATACCATTCACATTGATTAATATTGTAATAAAATCAGTCAATTTAAATTACATCTGAGCTTTGAGTTCGCTGTGACAGGTAATCAGGGACTTGAACCGATGTAACTGTTTTCTTTTTAAATTAATTAATTTAAAATGTATTGTGATTTTTTTTGTATAAGCTTCATTCTACTTACTTTTCTATGTCACTCTATGTCTCTAGATCAAAATCGATAGTATCTATCCATCTTTTTGTAGGACAACCAGGTCTTTGGATTTCTTTCGACTTTCCAATTAACAGTTGTTGTCATACGCGCCGAGATTTCAATATATCATTCTTTATATTTTACGAAATTTTAAGTAAGACTTTAATACTTCTATAGAATATACGTGGAAAAATAAATATTATATAGAGGCTAGAATAAAATGTATAAGGTTTTTAACAAACTATTTGCAAAACTATTCAGACAAACCGACCACGAAATTCCCTTTATAAGTTAGTTAAACTTGACTATATTTCCATATTGTCAATCTATTGTTTATTATTCAGTTTCTTAGTTTATTGAATTTGAAGGTAAAAAATAGGGGATAGATTTAACTGTATTAACCTTCCATTATTATTCATAGTTTATGCAGAATATGTTTTAGGTTGATTTGACTAACAACCCTTAGTAAGTTTCCGTGTTTTGAATGTTAAGTAATTAATCAACAATTCAAATAATCAGAGACTAACAGAGTCAAACCTGAATCGACAAGCTTAATTGAAAATTCAATGTCATTATCAGAATCAATAAACTTGGTTTGAAGTTTATTAGAAGCAAGCGTGAGAGATATATCAATCTGATTTTTACCGTCTAAAATTTTAGACACAAGTATCAATAGGTGGTAACTATCTATTACCAACCACAATACGGTGTTTTCTATGAACGATATTACTGTCACAAATTAATACCATTTTTACTTTAAATCACGTTTTTATCAAGAGTATTTAATTTTTCAAAATTTTTATCGGTATTTTTTATTTTTAACTAAATATAAAAATAAGTGCAAGGGTGCCCAACCTTTTTTGCCCTGGGATCGATTTTTCAATCTTAAGTTTTCTGGCGATCGACTTCTAACATGATTCTTATAAGAACAAATATGTAGGGTTTTTCCCTTCTTCAAACTAAAAAATGTTTATTTTAAATGCGGAATACATATCATTAGATAGGTATGTGCTTTGATTTTATTTTTATCATCGACTGTAGATATAATTATATAAAATAATATTTTTTTTCGAAATTCACGAAAGCTTTCGGGATTGACCAAATTTTGCTTTGGGATCGATCTATTGGGCATATCTGGCTTTGTGTTTTAACACTTTTCTTTAGATGCTAAAAATACTTTTGATATGTAGCTGGCCCTTAAAGAACCAAGTGAAAAAACATGTTTTAACACTTACCACCCTTTGATGGGCGATAAAAACCCAGGACGTACATTTTTAAAAACATGTTTTTCACTTGGTTCTATAAGAGCCAGCAACATATCGGAAGTTTTTTTAAGCACCGTAGGCAAAGTGTTAAGAAACATGCATATTAGAAGCTTATAAAAAAAAGTTTTTCTTATAATTTAGTTTTCATCAATTTCAGAATATGTAAATGAAATCAAAATTTATACTGTATAAAATATTTTCCAACTCAAAACTCTTAATTTATTACTATTTCAGTCAGATTTTCATTAAGCTATGACAAGTTCCGATTTTTTTTGTTTGAGAATAATTTATTTTCATAACTGAAAATCGTTCAGAACTAACTATCAACGAATTTAGTCTAGTTGATAGTTTCTGACGATAACGTAACAATAACGTGACACTAAAATAGCAATCAACTATAATTAATTATTCTTGCGGAATGAAGCAAATTGCTATATTTGCCAAAATATTTTTATAGTTCCAACTTCTTAACAAACTGAAAATTTATTTTATAAATATTTTAATATATGAAATAGACACGCGGGTAATAAAAACATGAATAGTAAAAAATGCATCAGAAAATATACAACTTAAAGTATTTAAAAACGTGATTATCAAAAGCTATCTTCTCTTAAAATATAGTCTGATTGTATAACTGTGTAATATCATTTTTGACAAATCTCATTATAACTTGACATCTTATATTTCATTTTGTCATTTTATATTTTATAAATTTATCGGTAACTAAAATGGAAACTGTTTGAAAACATTCAAGCAAAAATATTTATATTATGTTAAGAATCTTATTCCCTTATGATTACTAAAATCCGTGAGTCGTGAAATGATATTTTCGTGTCATAATGTTATTGGCAGAGAGAATATTCAAAAATGAAATCTGAGATTCACTTCAGTAGATTTATTTTGCCAAAACAAAACATGTTCTTATCACGGCATCTCAAAATATATAAATATAAAATAATTTGCAATGTCACATATAATGAAACCGATTTTTCATCTTACGCAGAAACGAAGAAAACATCTGTAGTCATATTTTGTTGAATTTTCTTTTTTTAATATTTAACCATTTATTTATTATAAACAGACTCATACAAACAACGTAGTATTATAAATGTTAGTTATCTTATACTATGATATTTATTCACAAAGTATCAAAAACTCGATATTTTTCTTCTCGATTTCTTAAATTACTCTCTATAATATACGTACGGGAAAATAGAATTTATCATATTTTTATCAACAAAATTTGCAATATAATCAAATAGGTTTTAACATTACGCCGTCAAGCTGTCGATAACATAATAATTATTGTTAAACTAAATACAAAAAACTGTTGTTACTTTTGCACAATAAAAAAGACTAACCTGGTAAATATCCAAATAAATCAATCAATAACATATTTATCAAATTCTGTTTAATTATTTTGCCAGGCGGAAATTTATTTCGACTTTATATATTTTTTCTGCATTGGTAATAGCTTAGGCTTTTATAATGAAGGCCGAACACTTAAAATATATGTGTTTATTGACGAATATTTCAAAATTAGCCATATTCAATTTTAAAAACGATGTTTGATTTAGGAAAAACTTTTGATCTATTTTAGGATTTTAGCATTTTTTATCCTCCTATTTTCTACAATTCATATCCGCTTTCAATGTGAAGCATATGGCAATCTAACAGGGGTATATCAACAGAACTTTTTTAACGTTACTCAGTCGCTCAACTTTTCTTTTCCAAAGAGAGTAGGGATAGAATGACGGGGCTTAGACAGAACTAGTAATTATCTAATCGATCTCACTACGCCCAGTGATTGAAGAATCGGAAAGGTAAGAGGAAATTCGTATGCATAACAAACACTCATGCCTTCGAATAAAAATCGATAAACCTATCGACAAAAATCTGTTTGTACTGGGACTCAAACCCGTGTGATATTAAATATAAATCTATTTACATTTTAATGTTTTTCAAGCGATTTACTGCAGGACCACGAGTTTATTGTAATTAAATGATTATATTATATGTTCATTTTAAAATATTTCAAAATTTAAAATATAATTCAATAAAAAAAAAAAACCTTTTTTTGCATTCAGCTTTGAATTGAAATCTTTAATTAGACATTAAATAAAAAAGTTATATTTATATGTAACATAAAAGGGAATGCTTATAATATTTATTTAAGTCGTTGATTAAGTAAGTTTGATGAGACGTCAGTTGAGGTTTAAAGGAGTCATATTATTTTCTCTAAGACAAACAATACTTCCCCTACACAGCCGTTACTTTAAAGCTTTGCCGTAAATCATCTCTTCACGTTCATAATCAGAAAGCAAAATTTTCAACCATACAAATGATATCCTTAATGTTGACTGTTTATTCGTAACTTTATTAGACTGTGGAAACAGCTTTTTCCTCAAGTAACTTCAAGTTATGGAATATTAATATACTAATTTGAGTGCGAAAATACGCCACATACGTTATAAGTTAAAAGGTTTTTTGAATAATTCTCATTTGATTTATCACTAAGTCACTTGAATAATACTTACTTTTATGTTTTATTTTTCAAAAAGTTATAATATAAATTTAACATTCGCGGCTCGTAGACCAAAAAAAAATACCAATCTTCCAATGAGGATCGTTTAAGGATCCCAGTGGTTTCCTCATTATTGGCCTTATTATTATGAATTTCAAAAAAAAAAAGTCTAAATTCTTTAAAATATCTCTCTGCATCATTCCTCATACATTTTTTTTTCATAAAAATCCGTGGTTTTTTAACTTTTCCGGTTCTAAGCTCAAGAAATGCGACCCCAATACCCACATTTTCTTAAATATCTATTTTAATATGGATGATACAATGTTTATAATTAAGGTATTCTTATATCATAGTTTTTTGGACCTTTTGTAGTTTATATAAATACGATAAGATAAGAGATAAGCGCCCGCTTATCAGCGATCGTTCGTAAGATTATAGGCTGAACGCCGCTAAGCAAGCAGGCCAGTCGCGCATTGACATTTGCACTGAAACCACGTATATTTTACGCGCAACTTAAAATATGATTATTTATTAAAAAAACCACGGATTTTTATAAAAAAATGTATAAGGAATGATGCAGAGAGATATTTTAAAGCCTTTTAACTATTTTTTTTTTGAAATTCATAAGAATAAGGCCAATAATGAGGAAACCACTGGGGTCCCTAAAAGACCCCCATCGGCCGAGAAGTATTTTTCTAGTCTCCGAGCCGCGAGAGTTAATAAATAATCATATTTTAAGTTGCGCGTAAAAAAGACGTCATCCCAGCACACATATGAAATCGCAACTGACGAGATTTAGCCCAGCAATCATTGCAAATGCTATTTTACGAGCGATCACTTATCGCGTTATCGCGTATTTATATAAAATGAGGCATCGATGTTAGTAAGATATTGTGTTTTTTTTGAGAATAGTATTCGAGGATACATAAATTATTATTATCTTTAACTTCGTACACATCAATCCGATTTTTGTTCTACTTTGAGGATCTTGTTTTTTTATTTGAATTTTTTCTTTTCTGTTTTAATTAATAGAGACGGAACTAGCGATCTAATATTTTTTTTCTTCTACAAAAGATCCAAAAAACTATGATATAAGAATACCTTAATTATAGAAACTGTATCACCCATATTAAAATAGATATTTAAGAAAATATGGGAATTGGGGTCCCATTTCTTGAGCTTAGAACAGCAAAAGTTAAGAGCTGTTTTGCAATTAAACCGTTAATATAAAGATAGCTCGATGCCATATAAATGGTTTATGCTGGATGCCATATTTAACTTTATTTCGTGATTTTTCAAGAAGTTTATACTTTTATATAATCAACATATATAATTAATAGCGGATAACAAGGTGAGTTTATTAATGCTGTGTTTGTCGTTCCGTCCAATGGGAAAGGATTATCTTTATCTTCAAAATAAAAATTTCCTGGCTTAAAACTTTTTCTTCTTCTTAATAACGTTAAGATCTTCTGGTTTATTCATTAAACAAGTTTTCATTTGATGGGCTTACAGCTAGTAATCCTAAATATCCCTATTTTTTCATCAAGTCACATTCAATTTTTTCCGTCAAAAACGTATTAAACACTTCTAACTTAAAGAATCGTAAAAAATCCCTCCCCCCAAACATTATTTATTTTAAAATCTTATACTTCTGTTTTTTCACCTGTGGATAAATTACATTTACAGTTTTTGAACGTACAACATACTCTTATTTATATTATATCACCCGTCATATTGAATAAAAATGATGTCTGTAAAAATTCGAATTATTTATTCATTCGTATAATTTATGATTCGTGTTTTTAATACTTAAAGATAAGAAAAATATGTTGATATTCTTTTACGGATGACATATTGTTTACCGTTCCACTTCTTACTAACACGTGACACAAGTATATATACATACATAATAAATTCATCAACGATGTTTTATTGTGCATTATTACGTCTACTACACAAATTTTAGGAGGAGATGTAGTTTTAAGCAGGCTCTAAATCACAGACCACATAATTCCATATTGACTCTGGAAAGGAAAAAAGACGTAACCCACAGTTTTTTCAAACAGATTTTCTTCGATTATCACAATTTGTACAACTGGAAACAAGTTCTATCAAAAAGATCTAAGCTGAAAACTCAGAATTAGTATCTAAATTTGGCTTTTAAGTTTTAAAAAATGAAGCGTCAGTAGAGATTGCGATCAGAAAAAAAGACTTCAGATAAAGTCAATAAAAAACCATTTATCAGTCTCCATGCACTTCGAGCATGTGTATATTTCATAATTTGTCTTTGGCCCAAAATCATCAAAAAACGTTTTTTGTATACACAGTAATTGTTTGTGTGGGTTACGTCCTTTTTCCTTTTCACCGTCGATATATTGTTTGAATAGTCAATTGACACAAATATCAGAGCCTTACACCAAAAATTTAAAATGAATATTTTAGTTACGAATTTTAAATACATTCTTTTAATATTTTGAATTTTACAATTCGGTTAAATTTGAAATCATTTCATGAACGAATGTTTGATAGTTTATCAGTCCTCTTATTTATTTATTTTTCTTAATCTATGTCCATTCCCATTAAAACATATGGATTTCTAATGGAGGTATGTTAACTGCATGTTACTCAGTTATTCAACTTCTCATATTTCAACTAGAGTAGAGATATAAGAATAGAGACCACGATAGGACTAGTGATTAACTAATCGCTCTCATTACTCCCCGATATTTTTAGGATTAGGAAAGTGTGAGAGAATTTTAAGACATCACAAACATCCATCGCTTAAAACGAAAATTGATAAATCTATTTTAACTCAATGGCTGCCACAGACGAGATATCTCGTATTTTTTTCGTGCTTAACAGGCTAAAGACGAGTTATCTCGTCAATAACTAATTCAATTAATAGTTGCAAATTATAGCCGGCATGCTAGGTAATTACTATAAATTATCTACGGCAACTAAAAATTTAAAAACGCTTATTGTCAGAAATCATATAAATTTGTTAGTAGTTCTTCAAACACGCTGGTAAATAAAGATGTTTTGAGACATTTTACTCCAAACAATTTGCAAATATATTGCGTTGTATTTCCTCAAACATATTAAAAGCGTCATTATACTTCAAGCGGTATCATAATTGCTATACAACAGTTTAATATATGAATATTGAATCCTCGAGAGTGATTCACTGAACTTCGTAAGTAATACACAAAATCAAGTTCGTAATCACCTCAATTGACTGATAGCTCGTTATGTCGTAAGATTTATTCCGCCATATACATGTAAGTAAAATTAGTTTCGAGGGTGGAAACTGTCAAAGCTCATATTACTAAGTTTAAGCTACTTGACTCCATGAAATTCAGTATCTGTTTCGCAACCAAAAGTTTGACTTGCTCAACTCCCGCTTAGACTCTACAAATTTATTGACGTAATATATTTGCTTTGACTTAATGTAATTGAGACAGAAAGAAGATCCATTGTTTATTTTATCTTGTTATTTAAAACCTGCTGTAATAAAAAAAATGATTGTATTAATAACGTCTTTATTTAGTTCACTGAGCATTATTATATAACATTTTAAAATTCTTTACTACATGGTAAAATCAACATTTTACACAACATCTAAAATTCTGAATAATGAAGAAATGTCAACTTTAAATCTTTAATCAAACATTTAAATGATATTGTAGTACCCTTAAAATATATATTCCTAATTTATTTTTTCTATTCGGTATTGTATATATTCAAAAATAAGTTATCGATTAAAAGGAAATCGAAATAAAAACATTCTCATTCATCAGTCGGTAAGCAAAATAGCCATAGGGTAATAATAAGTTAGCAAAAAATACATACTTCTGGAATCAAATTACTTTATCACAAGGTAATAAATTATTTAAAAAAGTATTTGGAAATTTACTTAGTTTTAGACCTTAAATGTGGCCTTTTTAAATTGTATCCATTTTCATTATGACAACTTGAATTAGAGGTATCATAACACTTAATTATCTTGTGTTTGAGTGTTTTATAACGTCCGTCTGCCGATATATTTTTTATTTATGAAACATCTATTTTTGCCTAATTATTCAAATAATTTTGTGATGCGTAATACGATATAGATGGTATTTCATAGTTCTATGCATACATTTCCGTTTTTTTAAGTGATAACAACAAATATTTATTCCAGAACAATCTTGAAACAAATGTTTAGATATAGCAAGTTTTAAAGGCTAAAAATGTATAGTAACCATTTTTTAATTTATACAGGTTACAGAATCAGCATTGCTTAAGCTAAAGAAAAAAGAATCTGATTGAAATAAATTATTTTAATTGGTACCTTACTCAACCTCAGAATAACTGTTATCACTTTTAAAATACAAATTCTACGGAAATATTGGAAAGAAATTTTAGCTGACAAGACTAATATCTCCCGTTTTTTTTTTGCGGAGTTCACAACGTGGGCTGGTTCACAATTATTTTTAAATTAATTAAAACCAATTTCTAACGGCAGTCTAAATATTTGTTGGCATTTAAATTTTATAGAGTTTTCATATGTTCATATTTATATTTACTATTAAAAAAATATATTGCTCTTATAAAGGCAATATATTGCAGCCCACAACATTACCAAAAATCAGTTTTTGGTACATTTATCTTAACAGTAGAAAAAAACAAAAGATTAAGTAAAATCTACAACAGCAAAAATGATCTTACTCACATGTTTTGCCAACTTGAATTAATACGATTAATTGCTTTCTTTTTTTACTTTTATAAATGAAATATCACTGTCTTTCACATAAACAAAGAAAACGTGATTAATGTATTAAAATTATGTTTGGTTAGTGTTTTTTATGGAATACAAAAAAATACTATAGAGTTTTTTGTACTCCTGTACAATTTGTATGTGTGAAATACGAGGTATTGTGTTTTCATGACCGATATGTTGATCTCTGATTTTTTAACATCAACAGATATATTTACAATTAACCTTGAACAAGTTTCTAAAAAAAAAATTATTCATTTATTATATATGAAAACAATTTTGATTTTTATTAGTATTCCCACAAAGTCTACGCATTATTTTTACCTTTTTTTTGTGTCATAAATATACTATAATTATTTTTCTTATTTTTACAGGTTCGATCAGCAATATAGATGGCGCTGAGTACCATTGCAACAAAACGCAAATCAAGAAGGTTATATCAGGAGTGGTTGGGGCAGCATCCAGTGTGACAAGCATCCAAGTGGCCAATCTCTTGAGACTGTTCAAAATTCCACAAGTAAGATATTTTTAAAATGACACAAAAAATAAACCATAAAATTTAATCTCAATGCTTTAGTAGTGGGTTTTCTAAATCTCTACTTTTCCAGGCTACTTACTATTGTACGTACACGTCGACACCCGCCTTAGATTGCCCAGCTGTCACAGTTAATTGTCCAGAATATTTGAAACAGAAGTGTCTTTGTGCTTTAATAAAATTTCTGCGAGTGTCTCAGGCGCAGTAACTTAATGTCTTTAAAAATAATAATTAAACATTATAGAATATTAAACGTTTTAACCATGCCCGCTTCTGATGTAGATTTTATCTCAATATAAGCATTTTTATAAAAACTGATTGTTACTCGGTAGCTCAACCTTGTGTTTTCGGAATGCGTAGATATGTAAAGATAATAGGCTAGAACAGGACGTGTGGTTAGCAAATCAGTTTCTTTACGACCAGAGTTTTAGTTTGGATAACTGTGAGGAAGTTTACAAAATCACATATTGTCGCCTGTTCTGGAAAATTTTAAAAATCTAATATTAAGATGCTATGCAATGCTGTGCTATATTTTAATACTCGTTCGTGTGGTTTAGCTAATATAAAAAACAGAATTTTTTCATTGAGGTAAAATATATTACTACAGCACTAGCGTGATTGAAGAAAACTGAATCTTTAAGGCAAAAAAAAACACTTTTTCTTATACGTCTCAATGCAATTCTCAGGCAGCGATATAGTCATGCCTTCAAACACTGCTCGTACCTAGATTTGAGCTAATTAGAGCTGCATTACTGAACCGAAATACGTTGACCACTCAACCATGGACCCGGCAACCTTGTATGGATCACTGTTTATTTTCCATTAAAAAAAATAAAAAAAATATGTGGTAATTTTATTTGATCTCAAAATATCAAATAAAATAATGTTACTTTATATTATTATATAAAGCTTTCATACGTACAAGGTGTAAAAAAATATTACAGCGTGTGCATTTTCCTACGTTAGTATAGTGTGGTGATATAACTTCATCTGACATATCATGAGAAAATGCTTTTATTATTTTTATATAAATTTCTAAGATTGCTTCATAAAATTTTGATGGGCTCGTGCGTGTCAAAATAATAATGTAAGAAATATGTCGTTAAGTTTTTTCTCGGTAACCAACCAACCGACTTTACTGTATTTTTGATAAAATTGGGTGATGTGCGTTATCTGAGTAGGTTTTAAAAATGCGAAATATAACACATAATATGTTTCGTATACTTACTCTAAATCTGAAGCTGAAAATATCTTTCCTAATATTATATTAAGCATATATTTTGATATTGAGACTTTTCTGAATTATCGACATATTTTAATTTGGATGTTGATTATGTCTCCGAAAACTTTACACGATATTTGAAAACAAAAATAATTGGTAAGATCACATTCAAAAGATTGTCATTAGCCATCAAAATCCAAAGCATATCATTAAACAATGAATTATGTTTTTTTTTCTTCAAAATAAGCGTTTTAATTTTTTTAATAATGAAAAAATTGGAAATTCTAAAACAACATTCTACTAATCACTTTTAGGGTGTTCACTTTCAATACTTAGTGAAAAGGTATTATATAAAGAATAACACAATATTCCTTTGTACTTAATTTATAAAAGTCAGTACCGGTTTCGATCATGGCGAGCATTGTCAACTGATGACAATTGATAATGCTCAGTTGGCAATGTTCGCCATGAGTGAAACCGGTCCTGATCTTAATAAATAAAGTGGAAGTAAAGTACAGAGAAATATTGTGTTTTTTCTCAACATTCTATTAAATTTTGATGCGGTGCATTCACATTGCAAAATTCATCGTATATTAACTATTACCTAAATACCAAAAATATCTAGCTGATGTTGATTGCAATCAAAAATGATAAATCAATAAATGCAATGCAATTTTTACGCAAATTTATCTGGGAACACTTTGTACCCCGTCGCTGATCGATTCTGTACTTAAGTTTTAAAAAGTCTTGAAATAACTACTATTTGATCCTGAAAATGTAGAGTAAAAAAAGACGAGTATTAAATAAACTTTAAAAAATGTATGATTAGTTGATGTTTTAGTACCACAAAAATATGTTTACATTTTAAATAAAGTTTATAAATAACAAAAAAAATCATCTTTTTAATATTTTTTAGCCTTTTGGCCGTTTTCGTACCCAAGATCTGGAAAAAAAATTATTTTCCGCATTGAAAATATACTTGTTAACAATTTAATAATTTAATATCTTAGTTATCTATAACTGAAGAATATCTATGAACGATAATTTCATAATAAAAACAAATAAGTATGTACAGTATATGAAAATAGTAAATATTTTTTTGAAATCTTAGATATTTATGCTATACTATCTTTTTACCGTGTACATATTCTTCGAACGAGTTGTGTCGATTTTTATATTTCTATTTTCTGCAAGTTTTTACTAGAAGAATAACCTAGCCAAGAGTAATCCCATATTAACAGTCGTAAACTTGTTACACCGTAACCAGTTAAGCTTAGCCTATTACAAAAATATAGCTTTTTTTCTATGTATGTACGAGTTGTATATCTTTACGACCATTGAGGGAAAAAAGAGCATCAAATTGATAAACGTATATATATTTTATGACGCAAATTCTCGTCAAAGAACTCATCAAACACTGACACAGGCTAGTACATACATACTTAAAACAAAGCGAAAATAAATAGTTTTTATAAAGATTTTCAACTGAAGGTTTACTAGAATACAATTATTTTTAATTAAGTAAAAAATATCAATGTATTCAGTACTAATTTTTTTATATACAATGAGTTGATAGCTATTTCAGCGTGCGTCATTGTCAGAACTATTAATTAATTTACATATATTCAGCCATATACACTATCCTAGAAGAGATACATAATACATATTTTTATTTGCTCTAGCGTGTCCTTCCGAAATTAAGTGATTAGCAAAAGTAGACGTGTCTTTTTTCAATCTAAAGGCTGTCATATGTTCTGATAATCTGGTGTTCAGTGTCCTTTCTATTTTGCCGATATATTTTTTTTTTGTACAACATTTTTGAAGGACACGTATTCAATCAGGAACAGGGGATCCACCCAAATACGGACGGTCATAAGCTCTTTTTCCATAAAATTTTAGAAATAAACGGAGCACAATTGCATAGCCTTCCGATTTTAAATAAAATATTAAACATGCCGGGATCTCCACTTCTATACCCTATATAAATATAATCATAAAACCTTTGCCGACAAACAAATATATATAATTCTTAAAACTACTTACTACTCAAATCTGTGGGCATTCCCATGAGGTTATCCTTTTCGCCAGCAATGGTTTTAAGCTCAATGATACATTTATTTCTTATATAAGCACAAAACATTCATTTACTAAGCGTCAGTTCAAGTTCATCCTTGCACTTGAATGCCTGAAGATGCCGAAAGTTGAAACCCGGGCCGTTTGTGACAAAATCTGTGAGAATGTACATAGTTTGAACGATTCAAATTTAATATTGAAATTCCACCAAGCACGTTTAGTCGAAATCTTAAATTTGTTTTATTTGATTTATTCGCTATAGATTCACGATCGCTTATTTCTTTAATGTAATCGTGAAAGCTTAACCATTATTCAATACAAAATAAAAAAAGAAAAAATATAGCTTTTTTTATTGCAAGCTAATAATGATCATCATTATTCATTTTCGTAAATAGGAAACGTAAATACTCAAAACGCTTTTTATGTTCTCTTTTATTTTACGAGCGATAAAACATAACTTTGTAGATATCTGTTTTTGAAGATGTAAAGTGTGCCGGTGACGAAGCTTTTCATTAAAGCAAACAATGTTTTTCGAAGCACGATTGAGCGCTGTGAAAAACTTAATGAATTTTTCCCCCTGGCAGTAGACACGCTGAATAATTCAGTATAGTAGGCCGCAACTTCATATGAAAGCGTAGCCAAGCCGTCCAGTTTTCTGTGAAACTCTGAGGTTTTTATTACCTGATATATCTGCTTCTCTATTTTGTTTCCAAGTATTACTTATGTAACGAAACAATATAAAATATTAATAATCATCATAAGATACATTTTGTGAAAGTACGTTTTTTTGTGCTGATTTTTTTTTGTTTTGATTCTCTATTTGGATTAAAAATGTCCCTATCTGAACTATCATCAAAAAACATAATGTCGATTTAGATTTTTTAAATCCATGTTCGCTCTCAATGTGGAGCACATTGCTTCCTAATGGAGGTATTCCAACTGATTTTTTTTTTTCTGTAAATACTTTTTTCAAAACCACTGTTTTTTTTGAAAGCACTAAATATACCATTGATAGATTCGGCTGTTACTTTGTGGAAGTTCTGTTTTAATATTTATTGACATTGTTTTTTTTTTTAATATGTAACTTTGTGTTCAGCAAGTGGAATAACAAATTTATCAAGTGTAATTTCATATTTAATATCCCAAATTATTTAAGAACGACTGAATCAAAAAATTGTAAGCTGATATTATGTATATAAGAAAAAATCTATTTATTTGTGAAATTCAATTCCATATTTTTCAAACAATATTCTGTGGAGAAAATAACAGCTTAAAACTGTCTGCAAGTGATTTGTTATTACAATCATTTTTAAATTTCATTTTTAATTTGGTGTCAGACGTTTTCGTGTTCCCCTTTTTTCTATTCAGACGTAGACGTTACTTTTAACCACAAATTTTTCAATCTTTATTGTAACCATATCTTTTCATCCATACATCTTATTGTGTTTTATTCGCACAAAATAAATGATTATAGCCAGGTGTGTGATAATTTAAAAGAATCAAATAACAACATTTAAAACACTCTTTAGCACTATAATAGACTTAGCAGTTTAGGTGCACGGATGAATCATTTCTAAAAAATGATTAAAAGATATTATATTAACGTTTTGTAAACAAATATCCCTATTTAACACAAACATATGTTGTTAAATCTACAATAAAGATATTTATATAATTTAAGATTTCGACTGAAGGTGCTTGGTGGAATTTCAATATTAAATTTGAATCATTCAAATTATGTACACTCCCACAGATTTTGTCACTAACGACCCGGGTTTCGCCTTTCGGCATCTTCAGGCGTTCAAGCGCACGGATGAACTTGAATTGACGCTTAGTAAATGGATGTTTCGTGTTTATCAAACCTTTTATCAAAAGGTCTTAAATACTGCCCACCCTTGCAGAATAGAAAATCTGACTTCGAAAACCTCGCGATAGACTTAGAAATTGCATTACATAAAAATCTAACTAGTAAGCATATATGCTCTCGAATTATTAAAAGGGATTATTTATCGAGTGTTAAAGATAGAAATAAATTCAATGATGAGTTAGTCACTCTTAAGAATATTAAAGCTAAAATTAAAGAAAATGATATCATTGTCACAAAAGCGGATAAAGGAAGTACCACAGTTCTGTTAACGCGTGATCATTACGTTGATAAAATTAATAATTTTCTCGATAGTAACAATATAGTCCAACTTAAAAAAGACCCTACAGTAAAATTTAACAAAGGTGTCAAAGATGTCATTAATAGTTGTAATATTACCATCAACCCTAAAGATATAATTTATTTGTCTACACTAGAGGTCTGCACGGGCCCGGGCCTGGCCCACGGGCTCTTACCCGACCCGGCCCGTGGGCCGGGCTCGGGCGGGTAAGCGCAATCGAGAGTCGGGCTCGGGCCGGGCCGGGCTTTGGAATTTGGGATATAATGTTGGGAAAAATATACCAAATTGAGGATTTCAAATTCCTCGGTGAGCTAAAAAAAAAAAAAAGGACTTTCGGAGATAATCTGGGGAAAAAGTATACCAAATCGTGGATTTCAAATTCCTCGGTGAGCTAAAAAAAAAAAAAAGGACTTTCGGAGATAATCTGGGGAAAAGTATACCAAATCGAGGATTTCAAATTCCTCGGTGAGCTAAAAAAAAAAAAAAAGGACTTTCGGAGATAATCTGGGGAAAAAGTATACCAAATCGAGGATTTCAAATTCCTCGGTGAGCTAAAAAAAAAAAAAAGGACTTTCGGAGATAATCTGGGGAAAAAGTATACCAAATCGAGGATTTGAAATTTCTCGGTGCTTCGGGTCGGGTTCGGGTAACAAGTGCGGCATTAGACTCGGGCCCGGGCCGGGTCGGGCGTGAGTTTTTCGGGCTCGGACCGGGTAGTTTTGTAAAATTTTGGCCCGTGCAGACCTCTAGTCTACACGGAATCCGCTAACTCCCAAATTTTACGGATTACCGAAACTTCACAAACCTTCAATCCCAATTCGCCCTGTAGTGTCATATAATAATGCCCCAGCCTATACATTATCGAAAAAAGCTAACACCCTCATTCGTAAACATAGTGGATTCAAGCCGACATATAGTGTAAAAAATTCATTAGAATTAGTTGAAAAACTTAAAAATCAAATCATTCCTTGCAACTCAAAATTAATTTCCTTTGACGTGGTCAGTTTATTTACTAATGTACCAGTCAACAAATGCAAAAGGATTATCGAAGATACCTTAAATGCACGTAGAGTCAACCCAATAGTAACAAAAGAGTTACTAAATATATTAGATGTTTGCGTTGGCCAGAATTATTTCCAATTTAACAATAAAATTTATAAACAAACAGAAGGCCTTGCGATGGGGAACTGTCTGTCGCCGTTGTTAGCTGAATTTTATATGAACTATTTAGAAGATCAAATTTTTAGAAACAAAACAGAAGCCAAACCTATAGTCTATTGGTTCCGATATGTAGACGATATTATTTGCTTGTTTAATGGAACGGATAGACAAATAACTAACTTTCATAACTTTATAAATTCATTAGATAAAAATATTAAATTCACGTTAGAAGTCGGAGGCAAGAATATTAACTTTCTTGACCTAAATATTAATATTGAAAACGGTTCTCACGAATTTAAAATATTTCGGAAGCCTACGTTTTCGGATACCGTGATACATAAGGATTCAATGCACCCATTTTCTTATAAACTAGCCGCTTTTCATTCAGAAATTCATAGACTTGTGAGTGTTCCTTTGAATGAAAAGAACTTTAATATCGAATTAAAAATCATCAAACAAATCGCCATCAACAATGGATACGATATGTCTCTTATAGACAATCTTTTATCAAAAAAACAAACTAAACTTGCAGAAAAAATGTTATTTCAAGGTACATTGTCAAAGGACATAGATCATACTAGGTATTGGCGTAGAATCATTTATTTAGGAAATACTAGTCTTAAAATTAAAAAACAACTAGCTGATAGTGTTAGACCAGCCTTTTACTGTAAAAGCTCTTTAGGCAAATTATTAGTTAACAATAAAGATAAAATACATTACCTAAATAAATCTGGAATTTATAGATTACAATGCTCTTGTTGTAATAAATTTTATATCGGCAAAACAGAGAGGACTTTAAAAATCAGGGTATTAGAGCATATGGCAGCCTTTAGACTGAAAAAGGACACGTCTACTTTTGCTAATCACTTAATTTCGGAAGGACACGTGTTCAATCAGGAACAGGGGATAAAAATGTTACACCCAAATACGGACAGTCATAAGCTCTTTTTCCAGGAAATTTTAGAAATTAATAGGGCACAGTTACATAGTCTTCCGATTTTGAACGAGATATTAAACCTTCCTGGCTCTCCACTTCTATACCCTATATAAATAATATCATAAATAATATCATAAAACCTTTGCCGACAAACAAATAAATATAATTCTAAAAACCACTCACTACTCAAATCTTTGGGAATTCCCATGAGCTTACCCTTTTTCGCCAGCGATGGCTTTAGACTCAGTGATACATTTATTTAATATATAAACACGAAACATCCATTTACTAAGCGTCAGTTCAAGTTCATCCGTGCGCTTGAACGCCTGAAGATGCCGAAAGGCGAAACCCGGGTCGTTAGTGACAAAATCTGTGGGAGTGTACATAATTTGAATGATTCAAATTTAAAGATATTTATACCAAAAATATATTTAAAATATAAAATTACACTTAATATTGCAAAGATTTAAAGCATTTAAAAATAAATCAAATAAACACAAACATAAATATCGATAACACTAGCAAAAATTTTAACTTAAAAAAGCTAAAAATGATATTATACTTTTTAAACTAAATTAAAACCATTTGACGATTTTCAATCAAAAACATAAGTCTTGGCTTGATAATTCTGCTCGCAACAATTGAATATATAAAAAGAATATTCTATGTACTGCTTCTAGATTAATTATTTATACTCTATACTTTATTATTTATATCTATATATAACAAGTGATTTTCGATTTACAGTAAAAAATATATCATGCATTTATACGTGCATGAAATTACACTCAGTCTAATGGAAAATGTTATCCAGAACAGAGCAACGGCTTTGAAAATATGGCATTGTAACACGATGCAAATCTATTGTGTGAAAAATATATAGATATGAAAAGTAATTTTCTTTCGATATAAAATTTCTCATAAATAAGCAAGTTTGCAAATATGTTTACAATTTATTTTACTATTAAAGCTTTTCACAATATAAATAATTTATTTCTTGAATCGTGAAAATCAATTGTTTATGATCTTGATACAATCAACGTAAATACATTACAAATTAAAAAATAGATACACCGAAATCCTAAAAAAAAAACAAATTTTCAAATCGTTCCATAGATATAATCTAACATTGTTTAGCATCAATAAAAAATAGTGCATACACAGATAAACGAAAAAAGTGTTTTTACAAATAAAATTTAAGCAGTTATGTTTTATTATATAGTCAAAATATTTGGAAGTTTAGTAAACTCATAGTTATAACATAAGATATGTTTAATTACTTAGCTAGTTACTAAATAAAGTGCTCTGGCTATTGACCGTTTCATATTTTTTAACCATTTTTTAACATTAATTATTAACTTCTAAAGCGTTTTCTTATCACCCTATCTATGCATTGCATGATGAAATTTTAATTAGTTTTTACGCATTACGCTGTCTGCTTTATTAATCGTGAAATGATAAGAAGAGGTTTACCAAAAACCAAAAAAAGTCTGTTATTTAATAAAACTTAGTCTGTGTCGTTAATTTAAATTAAAACTATTGTCATTGATGAAGGCTTTCTTGATATTCTATTACTCAAAAATTATAATTTTACCTAAACTTTCAATGACACTGACTTAAAGTCAAAGTAAACAATACAAATCGGGTACAATTTAGGCTGACTTGAGTGACTTTAGTCACACCAATTAAAAGTTTCAACAAAAGTAATTTTAAACAATTTAATATCGCTGAATGCAAATTTATACAGTTATTTTAAATTAATTTTAATACTTGATTTAATATATTTCTTAATGAGTGACTAACTATATAAGACTCTAAAGGTATTTTCAAATAAATTTTCCTTTTACTGAAAAGAGTCATAAGGATTACATTTTGAAACAATGGCTTGTTTACAGCGTAACAAATAATGACATTAACTTTTTTTGTAAAAACAGTTATTTCGTTTTTTTAGTAAATATCTTTATCCGTGTTTAACTTCCTCATTTTTTTTTTTTAGAAAGATTATGTTTTTTTTAGTACACATATGATTGTCTGTGCTCTGATTTGCGTAAACTTGAAGTGTAAGGTACAATTTTAGCTCTGCATAGTGTTATTTTGTGTAATATATTTATGAAAAAACATATTTCTAAAACACATTTAAGAGTCGTTTTAGATTGTGAGAACTTTTGAATTTAATGGATAACATATTTTTTCAAAGCGTGATCGTCAACTTGTAAATTAATATCACTTTTAACATGTTCACTATCATTTTTTGGTAAAATAATCGTGAACAGATTCTTCTACACAAGAATTTTCCAAACACACGTTATCCGTACAGAATACTCTACACGAATTCTTCGTACACCGATTCTTTCGCACACAGACATTTTTGTACATAAAATACTATTATTCCGTAAATTTTAATATTTTTGATATATAAAGTGTTGTTTTATTCTTCTTAGAATGTCTTATTTCACGCTTAAAAATTAAATGTCTGCAAAGGTTGAACCTTTTTTATAAGCCCATGTAATATAAATTGATGATGATATATGGAACCATATAAACTTTATTTGTTTATTTTAACTTGTAATAAACTCATAAATTGTGCAAAGCACGAAATTTTCAATTGCATTGAAGTCTAAGAATCACTTGCTACCCATCTGATTCATTAAATGAGATCTGGGAAGAACGATTAACTGACTTAAAAAATTTCTCGAGCCCTTAGTTTTATCTGATTGTGAATAACAAAAAGTTCTTACAAAAATAATTGCGTGTTAATTGGTCCATTATCATGATATGCTTCGTATGATATCATATTTTTATTTTAAAAATGTACAAGTTTTCAAAAATAAATTTACTGAAAAAAATATTCAATATTTAATATCAGAACTCAAATATTCTACTTATAGTTAATTTTATATTTTATGTCGTTGTATTTAATAATAATACATAAAACATTTATCAATTTGGATGAAAAAGTCAGTCACATTATTAATTCTTGATTTGTCTCACTGGAAAAACATCTCAACAGGTATACTTTAACAAAATATGATTTGTAGTCAGTTATTTAAGCATTTAGAGTTAGTATGGAAATTTAAATGAAGTAGTGAATCAAACAAATGAATACACGATGACAAATTGACTCCCAGTTTTAAGGATCATAAAAAAGGCAATTTAAAAGTCACAGCATATACATTATATTTTTTCTAAAATTATTCTGTAATCTAGGTTGAGAATGTTTGCCATGAGGATAATCTATCTTTATCATTTGATAAATTTGTAGAATTAATACAATGCGTTTTATTTTATTTTTTGTAATATAATTCCACCTTCCGAGAATTTAAAGATAAGAACATAAAAAAATATCCGTATTAATTTCCAATAAATTTCTTAAGTGGCAGAAATATTTACTGGGTGCCTATTTGAACAGTCCAATTTATTTTTACATTACTGCTTTTAAAAAATCCATTTTTGTTGAATAAAATTCATTGTCCCCAAGACCGTACATGCGAGAAAATCATAAACCAAATTGACTCCCGGCTTCAGAAGTGCACTATTGTCCAAACGAATTGCATTTTATTGCTTCGGTGCCAACACAAGGATGCCACTATACCGAGTACTCAGTAAAGATACGTTTCAATTTCCATTTAAACCTGTGGAAATGAGTCTCTTAGACAATGAAAGGGTGGGAAATATTTTGTTTAACCAATGGAAATGTTTATATAGCATAAACTTATTTTCGCATTGAAAATACATTTCTTTGTTCTGACAACTATGTTCTTACATTTTGCACTTTGTAATAGTGTGTATTTGAATTTACTTGTATCTATGGATACATTTTATCAAGGTCTCATAGGTATAAAGTATTTTTAAATTAGACACATCAGTTCCTTAAATTAATTTAAAAAAAATATTTTATTTAAAAAAAAGAATAATTATCTTTTTAATCTATGTCCGCTCAAAATGTGAAGAATATTACCTCGAGAAAGATAGAGAGTGTTAGGGATATATGGATAAGGCTAGGACAGAACTGGTGATTAACTAAACGCTCTCGCTACACCCAGTTATTAAAGGATTGGAAAGAGTGGGAGGGAACTTTTAGATAACACCAATCCTTCTGATCATAAATCATACTGGGAATCAAACTCGTGAGATTCAGCACGAAAGTCAACAACGCTAACCGCTGCGCCATAGAACCCGGCTAGTTATTTAGCTTTGAATTGTCAAAATATTGATCTTTTTGTTATTCTATTTGTGCAAATTGATTGAAGTGTAATGATAATAAATACTATGGATGGATATTTTGTAAGCAATGTTGTTCGCTAGACTTTTTTAGGTAGTAAATAAAGCTAGTCGTTTCTTCATTACCAAACGAGCTATGGTAAAAGTTTTTTCATTAAAATTAGCTGGTGACGGTAACAAGTTACGGTGTTTGAATAAAAATATTTTCTCAACCATCAGCAAAAAAAATGCATTTTTTAAAATGCATACACGCGGAAAAAGTACCAACACTTCATTTATCTATCGCCAAATGTTTGTTTTAAAAAATACAAGTTTTTGGCTTTTTCGAATTGAAAATTTACAAATAATCTAATCGAAGGAAAGAATGTTGACATATTTTTCTTTTAAATTTAAAATATTAATATTAGTCACGTTATTGGAATAAGAATAAAGACCTTAATATGTTTTAAGTAAAAATCTAACTATATATTAAATATACGCAGATGTTAAGCACGTGTGACTTCCTGTTATGCACGAAGCGAATTAAAAAAGTTTTTCATTTTAATTTGACGTTGAAAATGAATTTTCATAAATCATTTACCGTATTCGTATAAATATATTTTTAATTTTTGAATGGTATCTTTGAACTTTTTTATAAAGTTGGACTTTTGGCTTCTGACGTATGATTTCATTTATTCATATAACTCGAATGTCTTTAATAATTCTCAATACAGAAATTAAAATATTTTTTTATAATATAAGCTCAATATTCTTTAAATATTTATTTTTTATTTTTATAAATAAATTAAGAATATTTACTGTTCATTTTTAAAGGATAGCTAATCGCTATCGCGAAGCCCTATTATTTGACGATTGTAAGGGGTAGAGGGAATTTTTAAACATTACAAAATGCATATAACTTCGAACAGAAATCGGTCAATTGATTGAAAAGACACTGACCGTCACGAAAGCTAACGATATTGACCACTGCACCAAGTTGTTAATAAACTTTTACATTTCGTTAAATTGACTTATTTAATTCTAATAAAAAAAAAACATTTCTTTCCTACACACTTTTAAATCAACATTTTTTTTCGTCAAAAATACGTCAAGAGATAGTTTCTTTCTTTTAAAACAACAATAATCAAAACTTTCTGTCGACATACAAATGAAAAAAATTCTGAGTTTGAGCGGCGATGTCCTTAATTACAGTTATTTTTTTAGTTTCTAGCTTAGAAGAATTGTTTGACCTACCATGTAGTTTTCATACATTGCATGCATTTCAATGAAACCTTAGGGATATATATTTTTTTGTTTTGTTTCAAACAAGTCACGTTATTTTGTCACGTAGTCAATTTGAAACCCTGAAGCTAGTCATTAGTTTTCTAGATTGAATGATTCAATTTCTGAAAAACACGGAAAACTTTCATATAACACATTTTATTTTGTACAACACCAATTACTTTTCCCTTGTATTATAAAAGAAATGTATTATTATATTTTGCACTAACCGCATATAGTTTTTTCACTACATAATTAGTGTTAAAATTACATTTTAAATTTAGTAAATATATTTTTTTCAAAGCATTTTTTAAATGTTTATATGTATTATTAATGTGAAACAACTTTGATCTTTTGAGACACTTTTAGACACGTAACATTTTTTAAAACTTAATAAAACATCTTAATTGATAATATTTATTTAATTTTGTCAATTTTTAAAATAGTCTCAAAACATTTTTTTGTCGTATTTGTTTTAGTTTTTGTTCATCATTATTAGTTAAATTAAAATAAAAAGTGCATGCCTCGTTTAATACCAAAATCCTTAAAATTTTCTTGATTTTGGTTTTAACGAATGAAAATAAATGTTGCATAAAAAAACTTTATTCATAATATTAATTGAAGATAATCTATTTTTATTTGTAAGAACATGAAATATTGCTTTGGATATAAAATTAATAAATGTTCATTGGTTTGAAAATCGGTTGGGTAGCGAAAATAACTCGACCATTTCAATTAATTAATACATCGTTCATTAACGTTCTTGAATTAATTAATTACGTTAACTTTTTGTTTGAAAGAAAGTGCTAAAAAAAATATCGGCAAAATAACAAGCGAATACCAAAGTAGAAAGGCATTTAACTGCAACGAAAATATGTTATCATAATTATTTGTAGAAAATATGAATAAAAATAATCGATTAGCCATGATTTTTAGTTTTTAACATTATCAGTGTTTTGGAGAACATTTCATTTTTTATGAACGTATTTTCTGTAGGCAGGGCTAATGTTTTCATTTTTATGAATACATAGTATATGAATATGAATACATATATACGGTCCCATCAGTACTCTTTTGAATCTTTCAACTAATTTAGAAAACACCTATTACTTTCGCTAAATTAAATTTCAACTCTTTTCACTTAAATTATTTATAGATAAGTGTAGTTGACTGCGTGGTTGAGTGGTAAGCGTCATTGGTTTCGGTTACTGAGGTCAAGGATTTAAATTCTAGTACGAAGATTTTTTTAAAAAAATATTTTCCAATCATGCATGTGATGTCGTGAATTCGTTACTCCTATCCTAAAAACAGGGCGTAAGGAAAGCGATTATCTAACCACTAGTGTTATCTTAGCCCCATCTTTCTATCTCTACTTAGTTTTTTTTCAAATAGTTTGAGCAACTGATTAACAAGCAGTTCTCTTAGAAACAATTATGTAAGGTTAATTCCACGAGCAGTCCATATACTTTACATTTTAAGCCGACAAAAAGACAAAGACATAGTGTATCTGTCAAGTCGTGAAACGTTTATTGAATAATTGGAAAATAAAATTATAAATAAGTTTAATAAGTAAAATTGATACTAAAATGCTTTGAAGACCAGATAAAATTTCAAGGTTCTATGACTGTTTTCAATCAAAAACTTCAAAATGTTTGTGTCTTTTTAAATAATATACATCTGAAGAAAATCAACTAATTTAACATCATTAAGTCATTTAATACCTTGAAAATATTACAAATAGAACATCGTTATATTCATGTAATTTTATCCGTAATGGTATTCATTATATTCGGTCGCTGGATCATTTTGTCCTTGCCCATGATTTTAAAAATAAAGTTTGAACTATTTCAAGCAAACATTAGCGTGGAAAATATTTCTTGAAACTTGCATTGCTTAAAATGCTATATATTATTTAAAGTGAGATAAAACGTATGAGATGGTCTTACAAGTTAATAAATTTTACTGGAATGCAGATAAATTGCACTGAACACCAGTAAATAACCTTTTATAAAATATAAGTTAACAAAATCTAAACGTAGTTTTACTGGGTTCCTTTCGAACTAATAAACAACACCACTTTAATTCTAGCAAAAAGATTTACTTCGAACGAAAACAAAGAATTTCGCTACTATAACCATCTAGAACTTTCCTGATTTTACTGTTTGGGCATTCTTAGGACCCCGTAAACTTCTTACACAACTCAGCACGTACAAATACTTTACCTTTGTATTCGAAATCAATCAACCCCACTGACAGGCTTTTCGGAAAAATGCGGAGAATGACATCGAGGTTCTATCCTGTTCACTTCCCTAATTGGACAAGAAAGATTTGGGGTGCAACTTGAACAAGCTGCCATGTAATCAAAATGATTCTGATTACATTGCGGAAGATTTTTCCCAAGTAATTTATTGGTGTGTTAGGAGAGTGTCAATTATTGTCATTATTTCACGTGTTTATTGTACATTATCGGAAACGGCTTCGTTCAGTGATAGAGCACCTCCAATTGAATGATATTAGTTCTTATCATTAATATATTATTGAAAAATTCTTATTTATTTCTGTTAATTTTGAATTCATTTTATTAAACAAGGACTCAGACACATGATCAAATTTGAAAAAGTAAAAAAAGAATTAAAAAAAACGTAAATATCTCACGAAAGCGTAAAGGCATGGCATATGTTATTGTTAAACGAATATAACGCTCTAACGTTAACTTCTATAGATGTTTTTTTAATATAATTAAATTTAAATTTATAAATTCATCCTCAAACTGAGGTAAGAAACAAGTATTTTACACAAATGTATCAGTAAATAAATTTAAATACATAAATGTTTGTATTTCTTTTGTACTCGCATATTAACAAAATATAGAATTATTTATTTGCAAAAAAAAAAAATGTACAAAAAAAATATATTATTATTTAAGCGCCTTTAAAAAAGACATGTGATTGCTCTTTTTTGTTGTTTCGCAAGATTTTTTTCTCCTTCATAAGCGGTTGTTTACAAAATATCATTTTTTGTACGGTTCAATGGCGCGAGAGTTTCCTTTTACAAAATTGACGATGTGATGTTAAAAGAATACGACTTGTATTTTATCTCTACGATGCAGGCTTAAAGATGTTTGGCGTCTTTTGCTTCGATTTTTTCTAACATTTCCACATAGAACGTACATGAATATTTGAGCAAAAGTATAAGCACCATTTTAAAATAATGTCAACGTTATAACTTATACTTGTATTGAATTTTTTATACGATTTTTCCGTCATCAGGGTTTAGTTAAATAAAAAATACTGTTAACAAAATCGTTTTTATAAATTTATACTATTCTTTTCAATATTTTTAGAACTCGTTTTATAACAACCAATTAACTTTTTGTTATACATGATCGTGAAAAAATCAACAAAATGTGCTTCTATTGTTTAACGAATTCATCCCAAATATATATAATGTCGACTTATAACATGTGAGAGTAATTTTAAACCAATTATGTCAAGTATGTTTCAGTTGAAAAGGTTACGTATACTAATTAATATTCAAATAAAATAAGTTAAGTTGGCACAACGCTGATTATTTTCACTTTGTGAACGTTAAATTTCGCTCAACTGTCTTGAGTTGTAACTTTCTGTAATCAAGATTTAATTTATTTTGTTCCAGGTTTCGTTCTTTTCAACAAGTCCCGAGTTGTCAAACAAGCAGCGATTCGAATACTTCACGAGAACAATTCCTTCTGATCATTATCAAGTTAAGGCAATGGTGGATATTATCAGAGAACTTAAGTGGAGCTATGTCAGCATTATCTACGAAGAATCAAACTATGGCATCAAGGTAAAACAAAAACTAATATTTGTATAATAAAATATATTCACAGTAAAAAAAAGTTTTTTGAATAAGTTATTTATTTCCACGGTAAACCATAATATTGTCACCGTACTGGTAGAAGTTGGTAAATAAGAAATCTAAGCTCACGGTTATACGGCACGTAAAAAAATCGTATATACCTTCATCAGAACCACATATAGCATAAGCCGAAATAGCTATTAATTATTTTTTAAAATGTGTAAAACTTAATACTTTGTACATTTTTACAATGGAGTTTTTCCAAGTAAATTTCAATTCAATCAATTCACAGTAATATTCTCGGATATCAATTCTTTACTTAAAATAACTTAGTTGAAAAAATATCATTTCTTTATATGGGTGCTAGTTTATTTTTTTTGCCGCCTGTGTGGTCGAGTGGTCGACGTCGTTGGCTACCGCTACGGAGGGTACGGGTTCGAATCCCAGTACGGGCAGTTTTATAAATTGATTTTTCAATCGATTTATGAATTTCTGTTCAAAGGCATGGATGTATGTGATGTCTTGAATTCCCCCCTCCCACCCATCCTTTCCTATGAATGGGGCATATCGAGAGCGATAAGCTAACCACTAGTCCTGTCCTAGTCCTTTGCTTCTATTCCTACTCTCTTTGGAAAAATAGAGGTTGAGCAACTGAGTAACAATCAGTTCTCGTAGAAACACTTCTGTTGAGATAAACTCCATTAGGAGTCCATATGCTCCATATTGGGAGCGGACATGGTAAAAAAAATATATATATATTTTTATTACAAATATAAAGAAAAGTATTTTTTTATCTAGAAAATTTAAGCTTTATTTAGATCGGATCGCCATAAATGCATTTATGATTTAATATCCTAATTATCTATGAAACATAAAATATCCAGCGTTATTCAAATTTTACCAATTATAATATACCGTTAACTATCAACTACCATTTTTTGCCTGTGCGGTGACGAATGATGTACTTATAACTTTAACTATGATCGCTCTAAATACGGATTGTGACATAAGTTGACATCAATAACTGGTTGTAAATCAACCCTTCTATCACTCTCTTAAGAGATACATATTATTGAAAGTAAGCTGAAGGAAAAACAAAAGTTTTTTATTAAAATTTACATCAGTATTTGTGAGGACTAAATTACACACTTTTTACTCACACACATTTCTTTGGCTTACATCATCCTAGAATTAACAGTACTTAGCAAAAATAAAGGTATTAAAGCTATATAGAGACTTGTATCTACTTTTCAATAAGCTAAACAAATATATGAGAGTTTTATTTGAGCTATAAAGTATTACATTCCTGAAAAAAACAATGACATATGTCTCTTAAAGTTTCTCTAGTAAAATGCTAGTATGATCAAAAATAAATAACGTAGTATTTTTTCTATTTGTATACGTTTTTAAAGTATGCCATGTTTTTAACCTTTCAAAAAAATAATTCTTATTAAAACACCGTAACTTGTCATCTCCGCGAGCAACTTTTAATTACACAACTTTTGTCATAGCTCGTTTGATAATGAAGGGATGACAAGTTGTTTAAAAAACGTGAAAGAAAAAAATGTAACTAGACTGTACAGTTATGACAAGAAAAACTTAATTTATCTTTTGAGTAAAATTTAAAACTATTTCTAGGTTATCATGAAATCGAAAAATCTTTTATTAAAAACTATTAAAACGTTAAATACACTATTTTTAAAATATATTTTTGAAGAATATAAAATGTAAAATAGTTAATTGACACCGTTTTAAAATGAATAATTTTTTAAATATCTTTTTTTGCAATTCAATGATTAGACACGACAAAATGAATTCTATATGAAATATATATTATAAATGGCTTGACTTATTCAACGCATTAAATAAACTATAAAAATTGAATGACACTACTCATGCTTTGAATTAAATATTATACGCACCGTCATTAATATTATCTTCATATAACATCCAATTATTAATCTAAACATAAAATTTATTAGATTATATTTTTATCATTTTATATAATTATAGAAGCTTTGGTTTAAAGTGAGTATCCATGTTTCTTTTTGGGTCGTTTTATTGTTTTTTGCACATTGTTTGCTTCATTAACTATGATATTAATATTTTAAACATGTTTGTTCAAATGTATATTTAGCTTATATGTATTTCATATGATTGTTTAATTCTAATACAAAATAAATATATTTAACAATCGATTTCTACATGCAATACTTATTTTCTAATTTCAAAGAATATTGAATATCAAATATAAGTACCTTGTAAAAATACGTACATACTTAGAAATTAATTGTTCGAAATAATTCAATCCTGTTTCTTTTATAAGCAATCAAACGTTCCTGATTTATGAAAGATCAAAGTCGATGTGACATTTTTTTTTATCAAAATCACCAATCTAATACCCTTTTCTTATTGCTTCAATGAAACTGAAGGCTTACAATCTTATAAACTTATTCTGAGATTTTTTTGTATCGTTTATTTGAAGTCACAAAAAAGGTTTTTTTAGACAAAAATATAATATTATATATCAATAATGTTTTTTAAGTCATAAGTAAATAAGCAATTATATTTTATGTCAAAAATACAGTTATGTTTCGTTTACGTGTATTTATAGCAAATAAGAAAGCCAACTCAGTCAGCTGAAAGTATGAACCATAGTTTATTGAAGTGTACTAAGAAGTCACTTCTTTCATAATATAGCAAAAGTTTTGAAGATTTAAATGTGTTCAAAGCTTTTTCTTAGACGAAAAATTTCGTTATGTTATAAACTTTAAAATTGTACGCGGTCATAAAACAGTTTTTTTCTAGCTCAGAAAAAATATCGACGATCTGGTATGTAAGGATTCTTTTAAAGTTTTATGGATTAAGAAGCATACAATTTTTAAAAATCTTTTTAAGTTAAGCTTTTAAGAAAGTCTGAATTAGTTTTACTATTGATGTGTTATTCATGAATTTTAATCTTATTGAATATATAATTACATAAAAAACGTTTTTTTGTAGATTATTTAGTAACACGTGATCATTTAAAATTTGTTCATGAATTCTTATGTAATGCAAAAAATAAATTTCTACAATGTTACCGTCGAATAAAAAAACATCGAGTAAATAACATGTTTAATAATTTTATTGATTTTACATCTCCATGTAAAATCAATAATAGTAATATCAATAATCAATACTAGTATTTAAACCCGTGATTCCATAACCCAGGGGTTACCAACCTTTTCAGACCCTAGAGCGCAATCTAAAATATTGATAGGATAAGCACCACATTTTTTCAAAATCTCAAAACCTAATAAATTGCCCAAAATATCACCGTGACTCGTTTTTATTTATTTTTTAGCTCACCAAAGAATTTTAGATCCTTAATTCCGCAAGCACGGGTTTTGTTAAGGCATAACCCAAGTTCGTTAAGGTTGACCGCTCAAACAGGGATCTTTTGAGCAATTGAAAAAATCAGTTTTCTTTGAGTCATTTCAACACCTGTTGAAATAAACGTCATTAATAAATAGTCCACATACTCAAAATTTAAGACGCTTATTCGAACGTATTTGCATAATTATTTTGAAAATAATACTGATGTCTAAAATTTTAAACCTAAAGTATAACAAAATTAACTTTGAAATTCTATTGAGGTAAAAATACAAATGAATAATGTTTTTTTATTGATCAAAAACTCATTGCCACGATTAAGATACACAATTATGTAAAATATACAATGAATATAAATCGATTTTTTTAAAAAAAAAAAATCAGTGATACATAAAGCAAACAAAAAACATTTTTCGATTCCTAAAACAGTTCCTGCTTTATATATATTCAAAGATTAAAATCTAGATAATCAATTAATTTAGCTTAGTTCGTAATATTTTGAATAATTATATGATTTTTATGTTTACAATAATGACATGCATTGATTTTTTTATACACTAGCGCGATAACATATTTTTGTATACGACGATGTATTATTTTAGCAGTTTGAGCACTGTCACCAAACATTTTTTTTAATAATCGTTTTATCGTAATATTTGATGAGAGTAGATTTTTTCCAAGTCTCGAAAAATGTCGGAGAATTATTTTTTAGAGTCTCTTCATTACCTCGGGGAAATAAATGAAAAATTTTCCCCGTGTTTGTTCGGGTAAATTATGTAATACATATTTACTGACATACCAGATTGCAGGTATGCTCAAATGCCTCAATGTTCTTTTAATTTAATTATTGATTGACCGTACCCTTTAAAACTGACTTTAAAAGCTAATGCTTAAATCACAATATTTTCAAGTATATTTATCATACAAAAATATACGTTTAAATAATATATTTATAAGGTGATTTAAAATTGGTTCTTTCTGCACATTTTTTTTTGAATCGATCTGTTTTTTTATTTCTCAAAATAAATTCCACTCTAAGCATGTATACTTGCATTTTATTAGAAACAGAAATGGTAAAAAAATATATTTAATATTATCATAAATAGGTTTAAAATATTATTTCGGTAATAACTATAAATAATGTATTTTTATAAATATAAATAGGATCGTAATTATATATATTTCAGTTTAAAACATGAAGACCAACCAGTTAAAAATACCATATTTTTGTTCATGGAACAATTTAAAAACTTTAATATATTAAATCTTCTAATTCAAAAACATCACATTATTTTTTAAACATACCAGTATCAATGATTTCCGTGAAATATATGTTCAAAGTTTTTTCGTAATCTTTTGGTTTCAATGAAAAACTTATATATTATAAATAATAGTACGCAAATTTTCGTTTTTTACTATCAATTAATTATTTTACCGAAATGATTTATTTTTGTTTTCAGGCTTTCGAAGAGTTGGAAGGACTTTTATCCAAGCATAATATTTGCATTGCTGTAAAAGAAAAGCTCGTCAAGGATTCTGGAGTAGCTGAAGAAATTGCTTACGACAGCATTGTCCAGAAACTTCAGACGAAGCCTAGGGCCAGAGGTATGAAAAAATTATTACAATTTATGAGTATCTATTTCGTTAATAAAAAAATATTTGTTATATGAAACACTATAAACAATTCTACTCGAATTCATATTGAATTACTGATTTAAAAAAAATGTTTTTTCTCTCGATTTTACAATATGAAAGCTATTATTCAGTTAGGTATTGATGCTTTGTATTTTTTATAACAAAGCACATTGCATTTTCACTTGATTATAAATTGTAGTCGCCTGTTTGGCCGAGTGGTCAACGTCGTTGGCTTTGGTTACGTAGGTCACGGGTTCAAATCCCAGTACAAATAGTTTAATAAATTGATTTTTCAATCGATTTATGAATTTCTGTTTGAAGGCATGGATGTATGTGGTGTCTTGAATTCCGCCTCCCACCTATCCTATCTTATTAGCGGGGCGTATCGAGAGCGATTAGTTTACTACTAGTCCTGTCCTAGCTCTATCCTTCTATTCTCACTCTCCTTGGAAAAAGAGAGGTTGAGCAACTGAGTAACAAGCAGTTATCGTAGAAACATTTCTGTTGACACAAACTACATCAGGAGCCCATATACTCCACAATGGAAGCGGAAATGGTAAGAAATGTGTTCTTTTTTACCTAAGTATCGGTTAAAAATGTATATACTATGATGCGAGACACTAAAAATTTTACGAAAAAAATTCTCAATTGCACAATATTAACACCACTTCTACTTAAAGTTTAGTTTAATCTTTATTTTAACAAAAAATATCATTTTTAAGTAATTAAGATGCTTTAATGCAGCTTTAATTGTTTGGTGGTTCAAACAAAATGTTTCTGTTGTTTGCGGACATCTTCAACATCTCTTCTAAGCTAATATACACATTAGAAAAACAAAACATATGACAAATTCTGTTTCAATCTTATCCGGTAGTAGCTTTGTAAATAATTTAATTAATAATCTAACGATTGTTAGATTGAACATGACACTCAAAGAGGCAAATAGTCACAATTTTGAAGACAATCAGTATACCAATAACCATTTTCGGCATATTAAGCGTTTAAAAGACGTTTTAAAATTAAGTTATGGATAAAAATCCTTTAATCGTTAATAAGCGTTTACTTCGAACATCAAATTATTTTTTCTGTGCTACCTTAAATTGAACAACTTTAATTTATGTTTAGCAGATATTTTATAGTATAATTATACTGGAAACTTTTGAACGCGGATCGTTTTGACTTTTAAGTAAAGACGAAATAATAATGAACTATAAAGATAACTTTTTGAGTAACTAAGTACCTTAATCTTACCAAAACCTGTATTCAAAACACTTCATATGCGATCAGAATAGACATAACATAGTTGATAAACAAAACAATAGAAAATTGGATTAGTTCGTTTATTAAGAAAACAAGAGGTTTGTAGCTTTAGCACCCGCATATCAAACAGCGTAAGTACATTGGGAAAATTTATTTTCTACGTTGAAGAAAAGGCTTTTACTTTCACGTCAGTTTGAATCTAGTGAAAGATTCATTGAGCTTCCGTCGACGTAAACTTTAACAAATCATCTCAACATTTCGTCTGCACAGAGCATTTGTTTCACGCTCAAAGTTGAGCCTTGATAGCCACCCGTATAATGGAATATGTAAATTACTATATTTAACGTAATCTTGTCGCAGGATACAAGGCAGAAGGTCACGCAAAAGGAACGGCTTAAATTAAGAAATATCTTCCGTTTGGATACTTTGTTTGTAGTTATATCTGCGATTATCTCTTCTTTGTTTTGATAATCTTTTTTCCGACCATTTCTACTCTCTGAGTAGAGCTTATTCAGTAACAGTCGCAGAATGACGCTCACGAAATAAATGATTGCCGAATACTTATTCTTAAAATTCTTAAATACTTATCGTTATTTTTTCGTAAAAATGAATTACATATTTCTCAGCTGATTCCGTAGTTTAATCCGATTTCATTTATGTGTTAAAAATTCTTGCAAAGAGCTTATTTGGGTTTTATATAGGATTAAATATTAAAAAAAATATAGAGGTTTATTATTATCTCCAACTGTCGAAAATTAACACTACATAAGTGATATCTTAGTACACTTTATTAAAGATAATTAACCATCGGGTTTTTATTACAGTGATGTGATACTTTAAAGCTTAATAATTGTTATAGTCAAAACCTCTATTAGATCAATCAGTAGGTATGAATTATTATTTCTTATTCAATTTTTTGCTGAAAAAATATTGTCTCATGTAAAACAGCCGATCAAAAAACAATTGGGATAAAAATAAGTGAAAAACCATATAAAAAAGATAAGTTCCATTACATTTGATCGTGAAAAAATAAATCTGAAATCAAAGCACCAAACGACGAGTTAAGATTGATATCAGATCACCCGTCTCCATAGAGCTTTCATTCCTGGCATCCGGTATCCCAGAAAAATAATTCATCCAGTAATTCTATTGATTGTCTAAATATCAATACCGGCATAACGGGATACATAAAAAAATCTAAATACTTCCTGATTTAACACCGTATTTAACAATTTAGAAAGTTTCCCTCAGTATACCTCAGTTTATTTGTGTACATACTATTTCAATAATTCCTGAATAATATATATCTATACGTCCTTTCGTATTTAATATTTAAATAAAATTTCTTTTCAAATGTTCAAAAAATTTTCAAGTTTCTAAAAAAGGAGAATTGAATTGAATTTATTTATATCATAATAAAGGCTTACAAACAATTATTTTGGTACTCCTCTTCAAGAAAAATGTTTTTAGAAAACACGAAATATTTTCAAATTAACTGAAATACAATATTTTCAGCGCATTTGTTGTTGTTAACTCACTATAACAGATGTCTCGTTTTCTTTGTAACCATGGTGATTTCAAGTCAAAATATAAAGTTTTTAATTACATATTATTTAAAAAAAATCTTTTACTCAAAGCTTGGTTACTAATTTAAAAATAAGCTCGGTGTTTAAATATCGAGAATTAAAGACCAACGTCAAACTTTAACTTGAGCATCTTAGAAAAAATATAAACGCTCTTTTGGTCTAACTCCACTCTTTTTTCATATGATCAAGACCGAAATAGTTCATGGATAGTATTTGTTTGGATGTAATTATTAGTATATGGATAGTATTAGTAAGTCAGTATTAGTTCATGGATAGTAATTGAGAGTTTATTTTTTTTAATAAAATGTTTTTCCGTTATTTATTAACACCTTAAGTTAGTATTTTAAGAGATTTAAATTGTAAATATCAGCATTTAATTTTACCATAAAAGACTGTATAAGTTAAATTGGTATCAATGATTGTACCACATTAGACAAAAAGTCTTTTACAAACATCTTGTTTAGATTAAATAGTGTCAAAGTTTTTCTATAAGTTTTGACCACTAAATACTTTCTAAGTGAAATGAGTTTTCCAAACGTTGTCATAAAATAAAATTCTATACCAATACACAGAGTTCTGTATCACTTTGCTTTTTTTATTTTTGTATCACTTTCATGGTCCATTTGACCTGAAGCGATTATGGCTCTAAAGAGTTTTTAACAAGTTGAGCCAAAATCCTCCACCAAATCTATCCCGGAAGGGTCATTGTAGCAAACTTTTAAAAACTCACGTTATCCTATGTTTTTTTTACCGTATATTAACATAAAGAACATTATTAAAAAACTATGCTGTGCAAAAAACTTTTCGGTTGAGAATTTGAATATATTTTTGTTAGAAGGTTTTTGAAAACAAAATATTTTACTTGACAACAAAACCAAAAGATACACCAAGTTTTCTTTTCAACGATCGATTTTCTGTACATTTAAAAAAAAAACACACATTTATATAAATGTGTTTATCATATTTTATTAATAACCAAGTGGTATATTTTACATTGTCTAATGACTGTGAAAAGGAAAAAGGACGTAACCCACACATATCAAATTTTACAGGAGACACAAAAAACGTCTTTTGATAATTTTAGGTTAAAAGCAAATTATGTAATAAACTCAAACTTTAAGTGCAAGGAGACTTCTTAACTGGTGTTGATTTGACATAATCTAATCTTATTTAAATATATTGCCTAAGAAAACCTTCCTTTTTTTCCTGGTTGAAATTTTCACAAGCCTATCTTTTTTCAAACATAAAATCTAAATTTAGATACTAATTTGGCATTTGCAGCTTCCATCCTTTTGATAGAGCGTGTGTCGAGTTGTATACTTTGTGATCATCGAAAAGAATTTGTTTTGATAAAACTGTGAGTTACGTCCTTTTTCATTTCCACAGTCGATATGTATACGCAATCTGAGTGCATGTAAGTCATAAATATACATTTTATTATATAATGTACACTCTTTATTTTTTTACTCGATACATTGGCTCCAGAAAATGGCGCGCATAAAAGAATCGCGTAAAAAACAATTTATTTGATAAATTAGTTCCAAAAATTAAAATATCGAGTAAAAAAGTATCAAAAAACTCAAATTCTATCTGTGGATTCGAGCAAAAAAAGTTTTTTTTTCATAATAACCACTGATTTCTTTATTGAATAAAAAATATTATACAATAAGAAACATTCATAATTATTGCATTCACTTTTTTATACGTTGTCACTGTCAGTTGCGAAATAAGTATAATCGTTTGCAATTTTTCTGACGAATGTATTAAATTTAAATTTTGCTCTGACCAGTTAGATGAAATGGTGTCTTTCCTAGATTTTTTTTATTTGTTTTGTTAGTCTAACGATAAATTATTTTTCTTCACAAAAATGATATGTTTTCAGTTTGATTTCTGAATTTACCGTGGCTTTTTTAATGAAAAAAATCGTTTAACAATGACTAAATAACCAAAAAAATGGTGCCGTCAAAAAAAATCGCGTAAAAAGAGGACCGGGTGTATATAGCTTCCATGCAATGTTGTTTTAATACTGAGAAATGAAAGTCGACTACTAAAAAAGATTCGTTGAATTTTGCCCTGTTGTTTATTACTTTTAAGTTAATTTACTAGAAACTTTGTCAATTTTATCACACTCCGTTATCGTGTGGTGTGACAAGCGTGTTTCATCGACTGCCAGGGGTAAACGGTAATATCGCTCTACACTTATTAGATTATCTCAATTAAGTTTCTCTATAAATTTGTTAATTTGAATTTCAGCATATGTGTTTGCTTGAAGAGCATTTGCAATGTAACTCCACTGCGAGTAATACAGAGTATGTCCCTGTGGATTTATTTATATGAATACGCCTCCAATCAGCAAAAAGTCCAGTTTCGATAGCAAAAGTTCTCAGTTTAACTGCGATTAGCAATTACATATGTATGACGAAGTTCCGTATGTATGTATATGTATGAAATGAGCAGTGTTGTGTAGTCATAATAAAATATACATAAAACGACGAATATTAAAAAACCATTTCTATACCTTAGTTTATTTATTTTTTTCTAAAAAACAGCACTATAAAAACCAATATAAATTTATTTAAACATTCGGGATGTAATGATAATTTTTTCCCATCACCGAAATTCATACTCATGTATACAATTTTAATTTCATGTGTTTTGTTTTCCAATCAATAAAAATGCTTTCACTTTTAAAGAGCTCACTGTCAACTCTTTGCAAATAAGCACTGCATTAAAAAACTTTTTTTTTCTTATTTCACAATTTTATGATGTTCAATACTGGTTTCGCTCATTGTCAGATTTTTTTCTTGACTAAGTCACAAGAACGCTCAATCGTAGAAAAAAACAGAACGATTTCACAAAAAAACAATGTATTTATCTAAAGAAGAATGCACATCGAAAAAATAGCAATACAAAAATATCACATACAGTTTCCTACCTTGAAAGAATTATATAATCTATTATTTTTATAAAGCTTATATCAAAATCATTTTATTTTAATTTTCCTTGGTAATATTTGTGACTAAAATGAGATAAAGTACTTTTTCCAGAATTGAATACAGGAAATAAAATAGGCACTAGGTATAACAAAAAAATTAAAATAGTGAGTATGCAAAAATGTTCTTTGTAACGCGGTACTTAGTATATTTTGTATACTGTATTCAATTTAAACAAAGTGTTTATTATGATTATTATATCAGTCAAGATACAAAAATATGTTTTATGTATTTTAATTATTATACATTTCGAAGTGTCAATTTATTTAACTATTGAAGAACGTGAGGTTTTTTTTAAAACATTTAATAATTGTACATGTACACTGTATGAAAATATATTCCTTTGAATGTTATTTTTAAAACACTTATTTGAAGATTAAGGCAATTGTTTGGATAGAATAAATATTTCTTTTAAGTGTTGAATACTCTAAAGTTTCTCATGTAATTTATCAGTGTACGAAAATGGTTGAAACTTTAAACGTCAAAATAATGAATGCATAAGTTGTAAAGCTCTCGAGTCAGCGAGAAGGAGCTTAAATAGTGTTTCCTCCAAAGCTTCCATCATTAAATTAAAGTAAACTACTTTGGAGCTCGCAATAGTCTACATTTATTTAACTTATTTTTGTTTGCAAAATACTATCAGATTTCATATTTGATTAGATTATATTTTTGTAATTTCTTACAAGTATATAAATGTGCTATTTTAGACCAAAAATTTACCTGCTTTTGAAATACGTATTAAAAAGAATTTCTTCGTAGAATTTTGTGATTTTTCTTTGCTTTATTGTTTTTACAAAACAACTTTCAATTCTGATATATTTTTTCTAGGAAGGATTGAAAGTTTTGTTGATGCCTATCAATAATATTATGAAATTATTCTTGCAGAACTAAATCTTGCTTATTTTAACTGTATATTGAAGTTGTTTCATTAAACAATACACCTACCCATCGCTACCTTATTGAATTCAACCAAAACGCAGTTTTGATAATTTTAAAAGTAAAAAAAAAATACGTGGTTATTATTTATATAATATAGTTTTCTCTTAAGGTGCTTATCAACATTAAAGTACTATTCCTTTTCAATCGGAAAATAAATCGTATGTAATATTTTTCGATCTTGCAAATGACAATAACGAAATAATTCTTTTATCGGTTGAGTTAGTCAATACATACATATATTCTACAATTTACAAGTACTAGTAGTAAGATAACTGCCTGCGTGGTCGAGTGCTCAACGTTGTTGGCTTTGGTTGCATATATCACTGGTATCGTATCTCAGAAAAGACAATTTTATAAATTAATCTTTCAATTCATTGAAAATTTTGTTCAAAGACATGAATGTATGATTCTTCCTCCCACCCATACAATTCTAAGAATAGGGCTTGGCTAAAGTGATTAGCAAACCATTAGTATTTTTCTAGCTTATATTCTTACTATCTATGGGAAAAATAGAGATTGAGCAATTGAATAACAGTTAGATCTCGTAGAAACACTTCTGTTGAGATTAAATCCATTAGTAGATTTTGGGAGCCTATATGGTGAAAGAATGTAGTATGCTAATTTTTAACATGTGTTACAATCAGATATATTTACAAAAAAATCCCAATAAATCATTAATTGGATTTAGTTTTTATTTTTTTTGCCGTCATTCTATAAACTTACGTGGTGAAGAAAAAACTGCTATTAAACATAATTAGAAGATTCGCATGACTTGCTGCAATAAAAAACTGAGTGGCGTGACGCTTACTTTGTCGCAAAAAATAATGCAAGTTCAAACGGGCACTTACTTGCTTAGCGTGTATTTGTTAATCTAGGCACTTTAAAAGCGAAGAAACTTTCCATAATTTCATTAAACACACATCATTTGCACTATGGTAATATTTTATGAAAGTGCCACAATTTTGATTTATTAAACTAGCACGACTAGACAGCAAACAATAAACAGAGAAATAATAAATTCAGAACAGCATTTTATGAAATATCAAACAATTAGTTAAAGTCGGACTATGTTTAACTTTTAAAAATATATACGAATTTAGAGTTGAAATTCTTCCTTAACATAATTAAAAAGCGGTAAATGTCTATTTATATCAAATATTTGACAATTAAATGAAAAAATATCAAATAAAGGTTACGAAACCTTCCAAAATGCAATAAAGTAACTGGCATTGTTTTAGAAGTTTTAGAAACACTAGCTGTAAGCCTAAGTGTAAGTTGACCTCAACGGGAGGATTTTTGTTGCATTTTTAAGTGGTCAGAAAATTTACTATGGACCTCGAGGCATATATCGACAGCCCTACCCTGCAGTATTTATATTGTATATAATATCCTCTTTGGAATAATTGAAATGTTTAAGTTTGCTAACAAGTATATTAGGAGGAGGGGACCGTCTTTCTTGACGCCATCAAAAAGGCAAAATCAGGGACCGACAGACAGACAGATTACATTATCAACTATTAATATATAGATTGACGATTGTTAACACAAATTCGTTTGATTTCTAAGAGTTAAATTTAATATTATTTGTCTCTATTTTATTTTGTTTAATGGCGTTGTAAAGAACTCAAATCTTTTAATCAGTTTGCGGATAAATAACCATGTATATAAATCTTTTTAAAATGGGGAGTAAAGTAAGCTTATTTAGAGTAACTAACTAAACCTCTTCTGTCTATCGTAACCTTTACTGAGAATATTTTTTTAGCCACTGCCTTAAAAACAACATTTGATATATTTATACTATGTTTATAATTTAGGTATTTTAAAGAAAAATCGAAATAGAATCATTATTAAGCGTTTGATATTTCTATATATACATATATGTTAAATGTTAAAAACTATACTAAAATGATTATTTACTTCAAAATTATTATTTATTTATTAAAATTGTTTACATAAAAACGAGATAAGAGTAAAATTATGTCCAAAGAAATAATAACAGAAATCATGCCGAAATATGCATGCTTTTAAAAGAAACAATTTTACGTAAAAGTCAACCAAACTGTAAAGAAGTCACAGGTCGTAGATATATTATAATTTATGGTACATTTCATAAATATATTCTCGGTCAAAGTTCGCAGGATTTTTGAAGCTTTACGCGAGAGCGGCAGCGTGGCTGTTAAATTGCTTTTAGAAAATCATTTCAGGGTGTAAGTGAAGTATTCGAACGAGTGCGGCAACAGAATGATTTTTATTTTCGGAACGGAAAATGATGTCAATTGACATTAAATATGAGAATAAATTTAACGCATCCAATGCTTCGTTCAATCTTTTCAAAATATAATTTAGTGGAAGATCAATTTTAATATATAATCTGAATTTGATAACATTGTTTCTCCCCTTCTTGTGAATTTTCATACGATGTACAATTTATGGAAACGTTTTATAAAACAGTAAAGATAAGTAATAATCATTTTCTCAGATAGGTATCGATGCCTTAAGCTTTTCTATGGCGTAGCGGTTGGCGTTGTGGGCTTCTTTGTTGGACTTCACGAGTTCAAATTCCAGTACGAAGAAGATTTTTTCGATTTATATTCGAAGAAAAGGGTGTTTTTGATGTCTTCAAATTCACTCCTACCTTTTTCGAATCCTTAATAACTGTGTGTAGCGAGAGCGATTAGTTAGCTACTAGTTCTCTCATGTTAAATGAAAAATTAATTCAAATAGAAATGTTAAAATACTCCATCTAGTACATTATTAAGAAAATTAATATAAACATTAATTGAAATAAAACAAAAGTCCAATATATTTTAAGTAAGACAAGCGGGCTCAATATTGTTAAATTTATTTTTTAAAGATTAACCGTACGTAAAATTTGTTATAAGAACAATAATTTTGTGTATCTTACAACCTCTTTGCACCCAGAAGAAAATGATAAAACCCCGATTTTTATTTATTTGAGAAGCAAACATTCAAAAAGTGATTTGTCACAAAATTTGAAAAAATCCGTTTAATATCAGTTCTGATAGTCCATAGTAAAATCTATGAATGGTTATCACAATTAGTGTTCAAAAAAGATTTTTTTTATAAAAATTAAATCATAAAGTTGACACATTCAAGTAAACCGTGATTTCTCCAACACTCAAATCATCATTTCCTAAGCTCTGTATTTGTGTGACAAATCACCTTTTGAATGTTTGCTCCTCATTTATATTTGAATCAATTTTCAGTTTCTTTGTTAACCTTACAATGCTCTGTCTTATGATTTCCTTGAAGAAGCTAAACACGTGTCACAGCTTGTAATACAGCAAGTGGAGTAACAAATTTATCAAATGTACTTTTATATTGACTTTTTACTATTTTGTGTATATTTTACCTGCGCTTAAAGCAAGTGTTCTTCGTCGTTGTTTCCAATAACGGCATTAACGGGCTCAAATCCCAGTACGGAGAGTTTTAAGAAATGATTTTTTAGTTGATTTATAAATTTTATTATACCAAATTTAGAAAAGCAAAATAACGTAACGCACTGTTTTTTCAACAAATTTTCATTCAATAATCAAAATGTATACAACTTAATACACGTTTTATCAAAATGGCTTATGTTGCAAATGCTGAATTAATATCTAAATTTATAAAAAATTCTGTGAAAATTACGACCAAGAAAAAGGTCTAACACAAAAGTTTTTCTCCATAATATATTAGATTGAGTATGTAAAAAACACCAATATATTGTCTATATGCACTTCATGGTCGTTGTATATATGAAATTTTGGTTTTGGCCCAAAAACATTTTTTATGCCACCTTTATTTTTTTTTCTATTTGGTATTACTTTCGTCTACTTTTTTACAGTCAACTAATGTCTAAATTCTACCCCTAGTTAATCTTGTCCCGCTTACCTCTTTATATCTTAACTCTATTCCAGAAATGATAGGTTGAATGAGTAACATAAAGTTTTCATTAGACAGTTTCAGCTGGACAGAGTCGATTTCCGTGAAAATTTAATACGCTTTACTTGACGAGGAGTTAATGATAACCAAAACATTGATTGTCTCTTTATTTTTATTTTTTTACAAATTGTTAGATTTTAATATTGAATAAAGATAAGTTATATGTATTTGATTATTCGTATTAAAAAATTATCGGTTTTGTGATAACGTTTAATAAATAGCTTTAACGCAAAGCTTCAACGTTTCCTAAAATTAATTAAATTAATTCAAATTCAAAGAGTTTTGAGTGCTTATAGCAAGCAAACGATCAATCTTAAGTTTTTAATTGTTTTATTATTGTTACACCACCGCAATATTATAAGCTTAAAAACTCTCTTTGCAAAAAACATATTTGAAGTTGGTAAAATATGAAACACACAATTTAATGTTTTTTTATTGTTATAAAAGTGAAAGTTTTAACAATCCTGTTTTCATCTTTCATTTCACTTTATAAAATTTATAAACAGATTTACTTTTTGAAAATTTTCATAAAAACAAATATTGAAATATCGTTTGTAGTATTTGACTTCCTAAACAGCAGAAGGCTTAAAATATTCAATCGGTGAACAGTTGTTTTTAATTTGTCAGTAAATTTTAAATTTCTTGGACGTCTATTTCCATTAGATTTGTTTAAGGTTATATCCATAACATAAATAAACCCTGTGGCATCGTTAAACGAGCTTGTTCATCTCAACTGATACAGACTTTTCACTTTAAATTAAATATGTACCATTTTAAATCAAATCTTTTGTAAATAAAATAACTCTTTCAAATTTTTCAAACAAACAATTGAACATATTTTCAAAATAATTATGTGCACACATAATTACACACACATAATTATATGTTTTATAAAGTTACAACGGCTCTTTACCAGCTGCTGTATGCAATTTATTGTACATATATAATATTCCTTACAATTTGCCGGTCTTACAGCAGTGACAGACTTTTGTGTGATCTCCACCAAATTTAATCCAATTTATAGGTCTGCCAGCAAATTTCTGGCAGGAAATTTGATTTTAAAAAATAGTGTTTCCATGGAGTTTATTATTATTTTTAAATAATAAATATAACGCAAACATCTTTTAAATCGAAATATAATATAATATTTGAGTCCTTCAAACATCGTATGTTTTTATTTAATTTGTTATTAGATAGTTAATATTCTAGTTTTGCTTGATTTATTTCAATTTTAGAAAATGTCAATTTGATTATATTTATGAATGGTTAAATTCATAAAAAAAAATATTTATTTTAAATGAATAATACGCAATTTTATTTCTAAAATATTTTAGTTGGAGTGAAAAATTTGTGGAAGGTTTTCAATGCATTGAGTAAACATGGGTGCATAGCAACGCTTAAGCGATTTTTTTGCTTTTAACACAATCCTGATATTTATTTAAAAGCAATTATCAGTATGTAAATTTTGTAGTGATAAATGGTGAGTACAACGTGTTTTTTAATTTAAAGAAAATTATAAACGAACATTTTATATAAAATTTATTATTATTAAATTATTTTTATTGTGTTATCGTGTATCATTTCAAAAAGTACTGTAATAAATCAAATTATACCCCTTATAATGGATTATTATCCTTTCCAAACAAAGCATTAATCAAACTTTATGACGAAGTTTGACACTTACAAGATTGTGAAGAGAAAATGGATTATTACAAGACCGTGAATCGTTCGATATGATTCTATGCCTGAGGTGTTTCATAAGTAGCGGCCTGTTTTTAAGACATTCAATTCAATTACGAAAAGGCGATCCAAACAGAAAAGTGATTGATAAGAGTAAATTTAGTCTTTTGAAATATTTGATGAATAATATTTTTTCAAATTATTCAAACATTTTCAACAGGAGTAAAAAGGATCGCGACTTCAAACAATTTTCTAGTCGGATCTTAACTCAAGTTCCCCAAACAATTTATTACTGAAAATGTATCAAATGCTTTTTACTTTAAAAAAACTGAGATTGTATTTTACTTATAAAAACATACATTATAACGGAATCAAATAGGAATGATTATTATAATTTGATATGAAAGTCAGTTTTAAAACTTAAAAAAATCATAGCTTGTATTCATTTATTAAAAACTTGATTTCATTGTATCTTATACAATACAGCAGAAACGTTTGATCGAATAAAATACTATGTTACTTTTAATGGATAGCTAGCAATTCTAAAAAATATTGCGGTTATTATTATTTTGTGCCGCCTGTGTGGTTGAGTGGTCAACGTCGTTGGCTTCGGCTACGGAAGTCACGGGTTCGAATCCCAGTACGGAGAGTTTTATAAATTGATTTTTCAATCGATTTATGAATTTCTGTTCGATGGCATGGATGTATGTGATGTGTTAAATTCCCTCTCCCATTTATCCTATCCTATAAACGGGGCGAGGCGTATCGAGAGCGATTAGATAAACACTAGTTAATATGATATTAACCACAAAAATGGTGTCTGCTGTCTAACCTTTTTTTTAATTTTGAGTTACTTTTAAGTAATATTTGCTGGCTGCCTTATTCTTCTACAACTCGTAATGTTTCCAAAATTTATTTGTTTTTTAATTATTCAATAAAATGAATTTATAATATTAAAGATATATAATTTTTATTTGCAATTTTACACACTCTTTTAAGTATAACAGCGCTTGGTGGTAAGTAAGATAAGGCGCGTGACTCTTTGCATCCCACCAAAAGCATGAGTGATAAATCTATTTATTTTCTTATTTTAATGAAAAATGGTGAATGTGAAACCATTGACTGAATACGTATACGAGTGGTAATACAACCATTTTTAGTTTTTGACAATAATTTGATCCTTTGAGATATTTTTCATTTCTTTAATGATGTATTCATATAAATTTTATTCATTCATTCATAACTTCTATCCATATTTGACAACTCAAATTTTCATTCAGAATCCTTATACAAAAATAAAAATCTGGAAACCCGTCAATCATGTGGCTTTTATTATTCCTAAACGCATAATGTCACACAGTGTAAGAACATCTTTTTTTACATAATGATCATTCATGTCAAATATAACAACGTATCATATTATAATGTATCTTGCGCCATTTGTAAGTATTTTTATCTAAAGTAAAATAAAAATATTTCTTTAATAACATATTTGATATCTAAATAATTTTAACCCTTAAGCGCATGATTTTATACCTTTAAATATTAAAAAAAATATATCATGACAATATTATATTTGTGTGTTTTGCAGAAAAATCTCGTATAATCACAATTTCTTATTTTTTTTTTTGATATCAAATTTATGGAGCATCAAGTACAAGGATGCACCAAAGTTCTTCAGTATCCATCACGATAAGATTTTAAGCACTTAGTAAAATAATATTACAATTACCAAATACAATCTGATAAACTAGCTATATTTATAAAGCTTTATTTTTAATTGATCAGTATTGTAACACGTACTTTGCGTAGCACGCTATGCGTGCAACCATAACGGACTGATCACAATAAGTTTTTTTTTTTTAATTAAATAAATTTCATTCAAGGAAAAGAAATCCTAGACATTTTATATTGTCTACAATTTTTCACAAGCAAATACATTATTTATCATATTTCGGTAGAAAAGTAACTGCATACAATTTTTCTTTTTGACAGAGTGGATTCAACCTTCAAATTGCACAAACTAAAGCTCGTGCTTAAAATATAACATTGAAAGAAGATAGGGCAAAACATACAATTATTGGCCACTTAAGGATTTTTTCAACTATTTTCTTGATTTGTGGACACGTATCATAAGAAAGGTGAAATGAAAAAACATCATAGGTTAAATTACTTATTTATTTATGATAATCAATTATCAAAAAAAAAGCAGAAATCTACAATTATTGGCCACAAAAAGATTTGGTATGGCCAATAATTGCAGTAAAAAACTTTCTACTGATCCATCAAAATGTTTAAATTTTTCAATCATTTCATCCCCAACAACAGTTATAAAATCTTTATATGTTATTTTGTTATTGCTTTTTATCATTATTGTGCCGCTATTCTTAGCAAATGACTTACTTAGACACTTAAAATCTATAAAGTCAGGATTAAAAGGGAAAAGTCCAAAAACTCGAAAACCATTTATCAAATATTCGCTCTTTATATCATTATCTACAATTTTCTTCAATAATGGAGCAAAATTGAATTTTGTAAGAATCTTTGTCGGATTTTTATCGTACCACTCTTTAAAAATTTTCTTCCAAGCAGTTTTTAATAATTTAAATATAGCAACATCTTCAGGTTACAAAACTCGTGTGGCGTTTGGGTATAAAACAATTATATGAATTTTTAGATCAGAACATAACTTACTTATTTTATATGTAGTATGAGACTTGTGGCCATCTAAAAATAAAATGACTGGAAATTTGACACGAGTCTTTTGGAGTTGAGAAAACATGTTCGCGATGTACTAAAAAAAAACTTGAGATGTTATCCAACCACTATCACTCTTTCCACTACCCCAAATCGAAGTTACATATTGAGCTATTCTTTCTGGAACTCTTTGATATTCAAACACAATAAGAGGATCTTAAACTGTTTTGCTGGCTTAAAAGGTCAACATAACTGCTATGTTTTCTTTTCATGATGGGATTCCTATTAAGTGAAAAAAGTTATTTTTGGCCATCAAAACCACAATTATTGTCGGAAAAATCTGATAAATGCACAGGTGATTAATAATATTCTCAAAATACTATTTTCGAAATAATATTGAACATTTTACTTGTAAGTCACATATTGTATTATTGGCCAGCTAAGCCAATAATAGAAATTCTGCAAAAAAAATGGAACTAGTTATTGTACACCACCATTATAACTTTTTACAAAAATATATCCAATTCAATCAGTGAATGATTTATAAATACACTCAAGACAAACTATTAAAATCAATTATCAATTCAATTCGTGCACGGAAGTCAAATCCTTGTGATTTTTACAACAAATCTCACTTGTTTCACGGCAAAGCTCCAACAGTAAGCCTTAAATTAGATTTCAGGTTATTTGACATTGCTTTAAACGAAGGAATACTAAATTAAGTCAACGAGTGGTAATGTTAGTTTCATATCTTATAAAACTAGATTTTATCTGAAAGTGGCTAATAATTGAAAATGGCCAATAATAATAGTAGGTTACCCTACGCTCTGGTGCAAATATTTTATGTAAATATAAGTTTATTTTTTCAAATGAATAGGCAGTTCATTAAAAAAAAATATGTTTCAATTTTCGATTGAAATACATAGTTTTTACATGTTCTTGCTCTTAAATATTATGTCATTTTATTTTCATCGAGTGATTGATTCTATTGTTTAGCTTTAAATTCTAAATACGTTGATATTTTTTACCTTATTACTAATAATCGCATTAAATATCTTACAGATATGTATGAAAGAAAATATCCAGCTTAACATCAATAACTTGTCAGTTATTTTGTTCATTTATCTAGGAATACGATTTAACTAAATAAAACATTATTCTCTGTTTATAGAATTAAATCTAAAAGAAACATTTACTGAAAAGAAGTATGTTATATCGATTGAAGAGTGAAAAGTATTAAGTTGTTTTATGACCACCACTCAGAATCCTTTCATCGACCTGTGCTGAAAAGGATAGCCACAAATATACCCAACAATGCTGTCGAGGAATATTAATATCTACTCCTGGTAAAAACGAACAATACAACTGGCAAACTTTGTTTGACACATAAATATGAGGTACTCCAAAAGGGACGTCCTCTGGTGCTAACCGATTTCAACCGAACAGTTTTTACCAAATGACGCCTTTTTATTTTATCCTTTCGAAACTGTCGATAACAGATACGGCGCACGTGAATGGATGACAAAATAAAATATCCATACAATTACAATGCGTTGACACAAAAATGTTCTATCCATTCAATTTATAATCTCGGTATACTTTTCGAGACCAGACTACAAAAAAGGTATAAGAAACAATTTACAATCTCTTCGAGGTAAAAATCAAAAATTATCTACAACTAGAAAAACTAAATAATTTTACTATTTTTTTTGAAGTAAAGATTTTCTTGTGTTTTTATTAATTAAAAATCAAATTTTAAATAAAATCACACATTTCCAATCAGTTAATAAAACACTACAATACATTTTTGAACTCAACCACAACATAACAAGGAAAACCTCGTGTTTTTTTTGTGCATGGTAAAAAGATAAGTCTCGTGCAGCTCTGTTTCGGGCCAAAAATATGTGGAGTGAATTTGTTTCTCACCTTGATCTTATTGTGTTATGTAAGGCGGCCGTGAAACAGAGGCTGCACACACATAACGGGTGTTGGTATGATAAACACCTCTATTTGACCCTGAAAATGAAACCTAGAAATATCAATAATGTAGCAATTTTAATATTGTAGGCCCTCTGCTAACGCGACTTCAAAGTTTTGCACAATAACGTCCATTTGTTACTTATATGAATTTAGGTATATGGATGTGTACATGCAATAAGTCAAATTTTACCTTGAAGTCTTCAGAACGCAAAAGCCGCATAATTAGAGGACTTAATCGCATCTTTCTTTTCGTGTACTATTTAAGATACTGACACCAGCTATAATTTACAACCAGTTATTATAAAACCACTTAAAATGAGGTGCTGCATTCAAAATTGATGTTTTTTAATTTTTCTTAGAAAGGTCATGTATAATATTTTATGACAGTACAATTATCACGTATTCAAAATGAATTCATGAATCGGCTTCTTTCTTAATCAATATCTATCTCCATTGTTTGTGTTTTAATTACGGCCTGCCCCATATCGACGATGAAAGCTTTTCAATATTGTTCATAGTAACGTTGGTGATAAACTTTGTCCCATCTTTATCACATATAGAATGAATAAATCTTTTTAATATGAAGGGTAAGCTTCCTCATATACTTTTTTGACAATAGGTATTAACGATTGATTAATAATTATATTGTAATAAATTCTGTTCAATCATCTTTAATAATGTTAGCTGTCAATGCTTGGTGGAAAGACATAAATTAAAAAATAATTATATGTATATTATATATATTTGTAGACTAGATATTATCTGTTTGTTTTCTTGGTCGTTATTGCGTTATGAAAGCCGGTCGTAAAGCAGCGGCTGAATACATAACATATTTGTTGGTAGTGGTGGAATAATCAACAACCAACGTATGTTCTACAGTTTGATAAAATAATAAGGACCAACTTTGCTCCTTGCACACAAATGAAATTTAAATAATGATAACTTTAGAAATATGAAGTTTATTCTTTTAAACGTAATTGATCATTTATTTTTGCGACAATTATTTTTTTATTATAATCAAGATTATCATAATTTTAATGGCAATTCTCAACGCTCTGTAGACTGTTAAATGATAAAAAGGTAAATATCAGCACAATTGATGCGAGCAATTTATTTTAACTGAAGACTTAGGTTTTAAATCCACTGTCCAAAGTGTCAGACACATATTGAGAATAAGTACGTTTGCTAATGTTACTTTTCAAAAAAAAACTGAATGTTTAATTGAAACTTGTTCCAACAAATTGTCGACATACACTATTTTTATTTAAATATTAAATCAATTTTTATGTTTTGTAAGCTTTGTTTATAATTTAAAATACATTTTTTTAAGATTAAAACATAATTATTCAATTATTTGATGCCGCTCTTTAATTCATATACATTAAAAAATGCGCCAATAATGTAGTTACTAAAATTAGTTTTTTTTTTGTTTTGTATTCGTAATATAAATAAAATTACTTGATTTTAATATATGAAATTGTAGTTTTAATAATAAAATTTAGAAATAACAATGTAAACTTTATTAATTTTTCATAATAAATATATAGCACTGTTTTGAGGTTTCTTCGTGTTTCTGTTCTTGTATTTCAATATTCAAAAACATGATTTTACTTTCATACTGACAATTTAATAAATTATAAGACACCAGTTTCATTTCGATGATTTATATGCTACTGTTTTAGATTTATACTTAAAGGCTTCCCAATGCTAAGAGAGAATAGCAACATAAATTTTCTTCGTCAAGGCATAAATCTTTGGATTTTTACTCGACATCTTCGTATAACATGAAAATCTCAACTCCGTATCGAGAAATACTCAATGGTTCTCATTGTTTTCAATATAACAGGATTATATTATGACATTTGTTTTGTTCTCCTGTTATCTATTGAATATTAGTTACAACATAAACAACCTCTCGTAATTAATGCTAAACAAAAGTAATTTAATAAAACTAATACATTAAAAACAATTTCGATACTTGTACTAAATTTTCAGGGAACTAAATTCCGTATTCCATGTTACTCTATGTTAAATTTTGAGTTTTAGGACCTCAACTGGTAAATTAAGCTGTCAAGTTGTGCAACAAATTGTGACACGGACTTTGCTGATTTGAAAAACATCTTCAAACAAACTATCGTAACGCTATTTACGAATAAACAAAAACTTCATTCTACGATTGTTTGTAATTTTAAAAGTTAAGAATTATAATCATGTTTTAGTTTAATTTAAAATTTCGACTGAAGCTGCTTGGTGAAATTTCAATATTAAATTTGAATCGTTCAAATTATGTTAATTGTATGAATGTATATAATTTGAACGATTCTAATTTAATGTTTTAGTTTATTTGTAAAGAACTATACGATAGTTTTTCCGAAGATGCTTCTCAGAGAGTCAAAAAACGTGTCACTTGTTGCATATAATGTGGAATAACTAAGTTTTCAATTTTTATTTTATAGTATTCAAAATGAACATTCACAAAGCTGCCGATAAATCCATCGTCGGTATAAAACTGTAATGATTAATATATTTGAATATGAAATTTGAACGATTCACAGTAAATATTTATTTATTTATTATTTATTTATTTAATTGACATTGCAATAGGTTGACAAATTATAAAAATAAAACTTTTAAAAATAGTACAATTTAATATTAAAATCAGTAGAAAAAAAAATGGCAAAGAAGTCAACTGAGTAAGCTCCGACAAACTCTATTTTAATACATAAAACATAGTATTCGTCGGAACTCACCCACGTCTACGTGGAATATGTCGACATCCGAAGCAATATTGTTGAACAACGTTAAAGAACAACGTTAAATATTGAAATTCCTTCAATACCTTTAGTCAAAATCTTAAATCATTTAAATGTGATTTAACAGATGTAAGTTACTGTATTTCTTTGATAAAAATTTCATCATACAATTATTTTTTATAATTTTAAATCAGATATAATGTCATTCTTTTACACGTATAAAAAAACATTTTGTTTTAAATAATTCTACAAAGTGCTTTACAATCCACTTTGGCTCAAGTCTAAGAACAGTTTTCTAAAATATTTCAAACATGATTTCATTGCTAAGATTGACAAAATTTTATTTTTAGGCTAAATGAAAAAAAATATTTATCGGCTGAAATCTTAAAGAAGGCCACCTCGATTTTTATTAAATAAAGAAACCGTCGTATTCACACAAATACTGAGTGAAGTGCAAATTATTTTTTAAAAAAATGAGCCATAGTTATTGAATCTTCTTTTTACTTGTGGCACTATAAAAAACGGTCGAAAGGAATTCAAAAGGTGTAGACCCAAAACAGTTTCATTCAAAACACACAAAATAAAAATATTCTTCAGAAAACTTTGTTCCAAATTCAATAATACTTTAGCGCCTATATTTTCGAATAGGGAGTGAAAGAAAAATGAGTAATAAAAAATTAATGACGTTTTTATGATATTTGTAAAACGTTAAAATGGTACCAACAGTGTTCGCACATGATACCGCGTATGCCAGGTGATTTTAAAGCCTTTCATAAATGTGTCAAAAAACGTTATTTTCGTCATTATAAATGATATATAACACTAGAAAAACGTAACTTGGGTTTCTGTATTTTTTAATGTTCATCACAAAAAACCTTCCTTTTTTCTGGTGAAATAAAAACACGACCCAATTATATGCCACTTTCTGAAAAATATTGATATATTTTATATCTTATAAAACCAACGTCAACTATAAGATAAAAGTAGTGTTATAATTTAATGTAGACCAGTAATTGCCCGTGTCTCGAATCTGTAAAGGTTGGATTAAATAATCAAATATACACAGAAGTCTAATTATTGAAATCATTTAAAATAAATCATCCATCTCTAAATCAGCTGAAAATTGTAGCGAGCCAATAGAAGTTAGTCGTCGTAACTTAACTTAAAATAGTTCTAAATTTATATAAGATAAAACATTCATTACATAGATAAAAAAATACGGTTAAAATAAAGCATTTCAATTGTATCAAAGAGTGCGATGTTTATGTTTGTGTACTCATATATAATCATTAACTGATAAAATATGAATATTTTTGATAGATTCAATAAATTATTCAGTCTTTAAAAAAACAGTCTTACTCAATTTTGATCTCACCCACTCCACCCAGAAAGCTATACATCCATCTAATAATAAAAATATCATTTCTGTTCCGTTACAATACACTATTGTTTTTGATAAAACATTCTTCTCTTTGTGAAACGATATGAAGAAAAAATACCAATATATAAAATTCTATTCAGGATTATTAGGCGGAATATTGATCCCTATGCTCCATCTCGTTTGCCTCATAAACTGCCATACGTATTGGCCATATTCGATGGAGATCTATGAAAATGGTAAATAGGACCGGCGACGGCGTGAAAGACAATTTTTCGCTAAAGTGGGTCCACAAATTGGATTTTTCGCGGCCACACGTGATCACCACTGTCAGCTCATCTTTCCCTCACTCCTCATCTTTTCTCTTTTCAATTTGCCTCGTATCCACCAACCGCACTGTTTGCACTACTTTCTATACAATAATGCTATCCCCTTCTTAAGTTATTATGTTTTTTTCTCGTACCGTTAAAAGTGTTGTAAATTTGCAATGCATGAGTTATGCTATTTTTTTGTAATACAATTCAACGTAAACTAAATAACATTTTAAGGTGAATGATTAAATATTCTGCTTTATTGAAAGTATAGATAGTCTTACGTTTACTAATTTTTTTCTTCAGTTAACTGAAATATTGTTTTTTTTATTAATTTTGAAATTAAAAGTTATTTCAACGCTTCGTATTCTGTAATAATTTGAACTAGTATTAATAATTTTGAAAAAAATACATTATCGTTTTTATTCGGTTTGCGTAACTTTTCGTAAAATTTCTTTCAATTCTTTGAGAATCATCCACAGACCAATATTTTGAATTATAATTACTATATATCGAGTAAATTTTGTAAATCAGAATATGAGACACAATCAAACATTCATTTTTAAACCTTTTTAATACAGTGCTTAAAATAAATATAAAGTCAGAGACGAGCTAACTATTTTTTGTCGACTGATTGATCCATACTTTGTATGCTATGCCGTTTCTGTTTGAAAATATTCATCTTGAAGATTTGTTCCCCAAATATAAATTAGATATAGTTTTTTTTTTAAATATTTGCGTTTGCAGTTTGTTTTTAAATAAATTATGAACATTGTAAATTTTCAATAAGTATTTAATCTGTCATTTTTATTTGGATTATATCTGCATATTGTGTAAAAAAAATATTAACGATGATTTTATTTTTGAAGGAAGGATATTCCCATATATGATTTTCAGTTTGTTTCCGATTCAGTCATTTGATTGAAAACTCTTTCTATTATTAAAATACTAACCATCTACAGTCTCAGTAAATTTATGACTTAATATATAAAAAAGATTTTTCCCAATACAATATTATGGTCAAAATAATTTTAAAATGTTGTGACAGGATAAATATATCTATCAATCACTTTTTGTGAATTATCCTTAGGCTGATTATATCGATTCGTAAAGATAGGCATAAAAATCACGCAAGAATATAGGTTAGACACATTTTTTTGTTTTCTTGTGTAAACTCCCCTAACAAGAAATATCGATTTCATATTTTACGGAAGTGTTCTTGTAAAATTTCGTAATATAATATGTACATATATCATAACTGTAATTCTCATACAAACTGATTTAATTAAATAGTTAGAATTAAACTGTCGACTTTACTATACACGTTGAAATTTTTTTGATAAGTTTAAAGAATAACAGTTATTTTTATTTACATAACATTATCATCATGAGTTTTGATATTCTGCAAGATTTAATATAAAGGAAGATTTACCAAGTTTCTTATGTTATTAAAATTTGTAGGTAAGTTGAAAATGTTTACTAGACTAACTTTTAGTGTGTTTTAATATTTCTAATGTACTATTGAATCTATGCTCAAATATTGCATTCTCTTCAAGTTGTTATGTTCTCTCTTTTTCACATATTTTCATACTTTATTATTCATCTTACTATTTTGATCTAGGTAATTCTGACGAAACGACTTTTTAAAAAATGGCTACAAAAATGAAACGCGCTTAAATGTAGTTACAGCGTGAAAATGCAATAATTAGGCAATTATATATGTATAATTAAAATTATAGTCTTAAAACTCATGGTTCCTTTCCCTGTATTTGACAACTATGAGGTAGCTAGTGTATACAAGCACGTACTGCTTTTACGATAACAAGTTTGACTACAATAATATTATTTGGCTACTTATTTACATATTTCGCAACGTATCAGATATACATATTATAACAAACGTTAACAAAAACAAATGACAAATCACGACGACAAATATGTTGATTTTAGTTGTCTTAGTAAAACAAAACAATGCTTTTCTAATTTTTCGATGCAATAATAACTATCTTTAAAATAATATCATTAATTTTACAACTATATGTTATATTTGTTGATTCATATCATGTGTGGAAAGGCAAACGGACGTGATCTAAAGTTTTTTTTAAATAGCTTTTTTTCGATAATCACAATGTATACAACTTGATACATGTTTAATCAAATTGATGTAAGCTGCAAATCCCAAATTATAATCTAAATTTAGCTTCACAGTTCCAAAAAAGAAGAACCTGTAAAAATTTCGACCAAGAAGAAAAACTTAAAAATACGTTGTTCTTAAACAATTTATTATATTAAAACGGTTAATCGTCAGTTTTTAAGTCTTCATTAACTTGAAGGTTGTCTTTATTTTATTATTTTTCTTTGGTCCAAAATCATGCAAATGTCATCGTTATGTAATTTTTCAAATAGATATTTACAAAAAAATATCATTACAGTTAACAGCCAAGACGCCAAATATTGTAAATCTCACGAGGACGAGATCAACTCAAATAATGTGTAAAGTAATTTGTGATCAAAGGAAAAAAATTGCAAAACGATATCCAAGATCTCAATTTTTAATTAAATAAATCAAAAATTAGTATAGACTTTGCTGAGACTTTCTAAATTTTTAGAGAAAGTTTAAAGCCAGACCGCAGATACCGACATGACAATGAAATTTCGTGATGAAACTGAGGATCAATAGCAATCTTGTTTTCAGCCCAACCACCGAACGTTTGACTCATACGATGATGAAGTTTCTTAAATTCTTTAAATGGCAACTTAAACTGATTACAGATCAACTATCAACTGTCAAATTGTCTGTCGCTGGAAAAAGTTTTTGCTAATTAAAAAAAACAATCTTAATAAAAAAACACCATATATAAAATATTTGGGAACGTTAAATCATAAGTCAATATTTGAAAAACTATTTTTAATCAAGATGTTAGAACGAGTTTATAGTACATCGGTTATCGGAAAATGAAATGTTTAAAGTGTGAAAAAACAGTAATATAATCATTCGTGACTAGCCTTACTAATTATTATATCATTTTTTTTTTTATTAAATATATAACTACTTCAATGTTCAAAGGTGGCACTGTTATCTGCTGGATACTAGACTTTATACATTTTCTTATAAAAAACAATTTAATATTTGTTACACGTGCTGCTACGAGTCTTAAGAACAGATCGGTTCGTTTTACAGCCTTGTTCTTAGGTTTTTCTTTTCAGACTTTCATCAAAAAATATCAATCATTCTAAATCCTTTTGCGCAGGCGACACAGGTGACGTAGTGTTCACTAAATGAATTACACCCACACCACATCTGGTGGGTGTACTAAAAGTTGTATTACTATAAAACTACATATAGCGATATCGTTCAATCATTTAATTTTATAGTCATTTACGCTTTACTGAACACTCTGTTGCCCATAAAATGTTTTCGCACTTAGGAACCATGTTTATGAATTCGCGCAGATATTTTCTGTAGCATAGTGCTAATAAAGTATAAGTAGACTAAGAAAATTAATATGAAATATGAGAATATTTAATAATTTGTTGTACTATCTTCATAAAATACTCATAATATAGCAAACAATTTTAACATTATATCATAGAAAAAAAATATTTAATATCGAAAATACCCTATTGTTACATTTCGTCTTGTTATTTACAGTCATTTATTGTATCTTATTAACTGTCTTAAAAACGGCTATATCTTTATTTATTCGAAATAAAAATGGTAATACAGCGGAAAATTAACAAATTTAAAACAACACAAAATATGATCGTTCGAAACGTTTGGACATCAGTAACAAATCTAAAAACAGTAATTGGCATTAAAAATTTAAGACACTAGAAAAAAATATTCAAAAAAACCCTGATTTAGTGAAAAAAAAACTACTCAAATAGTAAAAAAAAACCTCTACATTCTTCTAAAAAAAATTTTTGATCAACTGAGTAAAAATCATTTCTCATAAAAAACTTATGTTGAGATAACTCCATTAAGTGGTTATATGCTTTCCACTGAGAGCGGACATTAATTTATATAAAAAAAAGTAAAGAATTGATTATTTTGAATGGTACTTAAACTATATTTTGTTGACGTTGTAATGTGCTATTCAAAAGATTAACTTTCGAAATGTTCTCGCCTAATATCATAAAAACATAAACTTTATGTATACAATAAACACACTCTTCTCACAAGTTTATTATGTAAGTTTACGTGCAGCCTTTGCGAGTTCAATTAAAACAGAAAAAAACTAGAGTATGTACATTTATTTTACTATTCACAAGCCCTGACCTGTATGCTGCTTTCACATGACCTATTCGATTTTTTTACGAGTTTCATGTTAACCGGCAAAATTTTCTACAAATGATATTGTACTTCACACTACGTATACTGTCGGATTTTTTGACTGCTTTTTGCATCAATGTCTTTGATGTTCTATTCCTCCTCACCGAGTCCCTCTTCGATCTTGAAAAACGTGATATCTTTAAAGTGGTAAATAAATCGTTATTCCCTACATTCTGAAAAATAATATTGAACGAATGACGTCAACTATAAACTTCATTTTGAAAAGACCATTATTAAGTAACTTTAACGAGGAACAAAATGATATAGTAGACATCACATTAACCAAAAGCACAATACTCAATATGTGCTGAATGTGACGAAGAAAATGTCTTCGAGCCGATAAACTACGATGTGAACAATTTTGGATTTCAAATTTTGAATTATAAGAAAAAATTAAAGAAACATTTACCATAGTGAAACAAGAATACGAAGGGGAAATTTGCGATATAAGGAATCTTGTTACGATTATTTTAAGACTTTTAACTTATATTATATCATAAACTGATTTGAAAGTCAAAAACGTAATTAAATGTAACATATGTGTCTTAAAAGTATTTTAAATTTGATAGTTTAAAACAAAATAGTTAGCTTTTAGTAAAAAAACAGTGATAAAATTTTATAATAATAAAATAACACTGGATGTACTTATTTATCCAGATTTTTCATTATCATGCAAAACATGACCAGATAATTAAAACTCTACTGTATATTTTATTGGATTTTAGGTCACTGTTAAGAATAAAATATCAGTGCTAAATGTTCAAGAAACAGCTCGCAATTAATATTTTTTGTATTATAAGATTTCACAGATAAAATCTCGAATTATTATATAAGCTAAAAGATCTTTAGGACAGTAAAATTTGTAAAAAAAGTGGCATCTCAGCAATAGTACGCTGATGCTGTAATTCTGTTTTGTAGAATAATATAAAATAAAATAACTTAGATTATTCCACGCATTGTGCTACAAACTGTGACGCTTGTTTCGCCTCTTCCAAATGCATCCTCAGACAACTACTTTCGCAAATGCTTGCTTAAGTGCGAATTCAATTCATAGATGGTTTATAGATTGAATATAGGCTATCAAATTAAAACACAAAATAAAATAAACGGAGAATAAATATGATAAAATCAATTTTTCCTGATTTTTATAAACATTATATTAAGAGTATTGGTGAAGAAGCCGTAAAATTTGTATATTATTCCAAAAATATAAATTGGAATTTAAAACTATTGGTATTAGACTTGAACATATCAAAGAGTACAAAGTTATAACGGGTGCGATATATTTGATAAACTATAAGGCTCCAATAGACATTTTTTTGCAGATATATTTCTTGATTCTTCGCCAGACTTTAGATCTCAAACTTGAAAAAACTATTGGTTTAACGATAGCGTTGTGTAACCCGAATTCGTTTTGAACAGCATTTTGCATTTTAGTCTGATAGCGAAAGACAATTTTTTTACATTTTTTCTGAAATAAAAACAATATCGAAATACGTGTTATCGTTTTTCTCACTTAAAGAATCGTAATAAAATGACTCAAGGCTTAAGTTAATCAAAATCGTTATAAACACTCGTCTACGGTGCTAAAAAATATTTCAGTTATGTTGCTGGTCATTAAAGTACCAAGTGAAAAATATGTTTTAACACTTACCGCCTTTGATGGACGGTAAAAACCAAGGACGTATATTTTTAAAAAACATGTTTTTCACTTGGTTCATTAAGGGCCAGAAACATATCGAAAATTTTTTTTAGCATGCAAAAGTGTTAACATGGTATTTGAAATGTAAGAGTTTCCATGATTACAAACGTTGATTTTAAATAAAATATAACTTATTTATTAATGGTTAACTTAAAAAAATATGATACTCAAAACCTTATTAAAAATAAAATTTAGGTTTAAATGATATATCCAACATGATTTTATTATTATTTCATTTGATATTACGCCCATCAATAACGTCAAAAGGCAAACGAAAGGGTCTAGGTATACTCGATACATACAATCATCCTTAAATCTTGAATCCTTAATGTGCAAAATATAAATGGTGAAATATATTTCAAAGACGTATTCATACATGAAAATGGGTAGGATACATTTCGCGTTCATAACTTATAATAAATCCCCTGAAATGATCATTCTCGTTGACCTTTCGCCGTTTTTATGACGGCGGGGAAATGATGAGGACATAAGCCTTTTGGATCGTCTGGCAACCACCCCATTATTATTAAAAACTGACGCTAATAAGTTTTTCAATTTTAGCGATACACAAAAACATGAATTTTCACAATTTTAGTGATGAATAACACAGCCTAATTTATTGTTCAATGTTTAGGATAGTGGTAAAGCGGTGTGAGCTTTTAAGTTTAATATCTTTTTCTTTAATCCATGTTCGCTCCCAATGTGGAGCAATTAGCCTCCTAATAGAGATATCTTAATAGAACTTTTTAGAATGTTACTCAGTCGCTCAACCTCTTTTTTTCAAAGAGAGTAAGTAGTAAGGAAAGAAGGATTAGGCAGAGATAGGACTAGTATTTAACTTATTGCTATCACTACGCCCGGTTATGAAAGGATCGGAAAGAGTAGGAGGGAATTTGTATACATCATAAACACCTGTGAATTCGAACAAAAATCGATCGAAAAAATGCTGTTCGTACTGGGACTCAAACCCATGAGGTGATATTAAATGACACTTATTATTTTTATTTGATTTTATGCTAATCTCACATGATTTTACATTTTTTAAAAAAACTGAAAAAACAAAACCAGTACATAAACACTATAAACAATTGTGATAGAAATTTGACTCTCGATCTGCAAAATAAATAAATAGTCTTGTAGAAATTAATAGTTTGTAACTTTAATACAATCATTAAGAATTTATTGATATTTTTTACTAGTGTACGTCATACACAATATATGGATGTTTAAATTATTTTTCCAACAATTTTTACTGAAACCTGAATCCTGAAAACCTTTCTGGATGATAATAAAAGCTACAATGGTTTTGAAACATAAACAAAATTTTCAGTATAGTATTTATTTACCAGGAAAATTAACAGACGGCGTTATACAGTGTATGCACTCTTTTTTTAATCAATTACTCGTGGTTGATTAAAAAATACGTCGGTTTTATGATGTGTGTATGAGAGTCGTCAGAAAACAAGGCTGTTAAGCGCTGTTTATGGTAAAGGTTGTAAAAATATCACAGCCTTGTGCGTCGGGGAAAACGCTGAAAACTCTAGCCAAATGAGTTGTTTCATGTATGTGGAGTGTCATGGAAAAATGTTGCCAATATACCCCACGCCAACTTTAATTGAAATTAAATTAAGATGGCTTTATGCAAACCATAAATGTGTAAATTTAATCCGAGCCGTGTCCCATGATCCAAATGAATATAAATTAAAAATTAAAACGGCCATACACGTCATATTTTGATGTCACAATATAACACACAGCAGTTGGTACTTTTGGGGCTTAGTATCAAAACTCACAATCTCCGTGCTTAATGTTTTTGAGATTAGTATATTGAGATAAAAAAAATTAAAAGCATTACTACATACATATATCAAAAAAAAATGGGTATTCAAATTTACTTTGAACACTATTTAAACTTCCACTAAAGATCACTTTCAGTTTATACACCGAAATTGCTATAAACTCATTTTATAAAAAAAATTAGAATTAAATACATACGTTGATATTTTTAACCTAATCATCATCGGTATTTATTTTCACATTTTCAAATGCGAAAAAATTCATTCGGTGATTAGTATTTTTTATCGTTTAATAGTATATTGTGCATCGTTGAAAAGTGCTACTTCTTACTTGTGATAAAAATTCATGAAAATTATAAACATTTTTTATCGTTGCCAAAAATTGTGCTACTGTGTTTTTTTTGCAATTTTCTCAAAACTAGATTTTTGGAGATTATGAGTTATTATACTAAGCTCCTCAATATATACACAATCAAAAAATTGTAGCGATACAGAATGTGTGATCAAGCAAATTATTTTATCAACATCAAAAGATGTTTCTGGTATTTGTATGTATCTAAAAGATTTTATCCAAAAACAAACAATAGTAGTTACGTTGCTAAAATAGTTTTCTACGGCTTATTTTGTTGTCAGTCTGAACTTTTAAACTTAAATTACAAAATCATACTATGTTTTTGTGGTTGACTACATTTTTTTATAAATTCAACTGTTTTCTTCTTTTAATATAAAGAAGCGCATTTTCGAAAATAGATAATAGACTTATTTGCAGCGAAGCAATTTCGCTCAAATGTGAAATGGGTCCTTGAAACTTGATCGAAATTCAAATTCGTTAGATAAAAGCTCTGAAAGGGGGCATTTTAATATCCAATATATCGGCATAATAAAATGAAAGCCAGACTTTCTCCCCCTCTTGCATTATAATCGTATGACACTTTTACGCAAATTTAAATAAAAAATGTATATTTTAAAAAGTTTACCCGTTTCCAGCGTGCTAGGCTTACTTTAAGACTAATCTTTTATTTGAATATATATTTTATAAGAACGATTAATATTTTAAGAAAAAAAAATGTCAAACTAATTTATTCGGATATAATTAAGTCAATAGTTATTTAAAATTGATTGCTGGCAGAACCCAAAGTATATATAATATTTATATTTTTTTCACTTTTGCGTTGCTTAAATCATCTCTTGAATTGAAAGTATATTATGACATCGAATTCACTTTTCCGATATGACGTCGGTTCTGTAGGAAAGCAGTAAATGCTGAATAACCTTTGTCTAATTCAACTGCGTAGCTGCGTGAGGAGAATGGACACTGATTCATTATTTTTTTATTATGTTTCTGAATATATTATATTCAATGCTATCTTTCTTTACTAACCATATGTTATCCTTATTTGTCTTGAAAACAAGACTTAACGCAAAAAATCAGCTTATAGATATTCTTTCCAAAGACTGTGTATAAATCATAACGTATTCTGATTTAAAAGATTGGGTTATTTATTTTCAACTAGGGTTTTTTTTATATCTTCTGTTATATATTCAGATTTTTTTAATAGATCGATTTTATATATTTAAGCTGAATCATTTTTTATAATTAAAATGAGTATTTTTCCTGAAAAAAATAATCTTTTTGCTTCTCTCTAAAAAGATTTTTTTATACATTTTCTTCTACAGTATTTTTAAATATACTTTTAAATAAACATTCCTAAAAATAATGGACTTACGTAATGATCAAAAATATTTTATACTTGTATCTACGTTTGTATTAAAATGTGTGTATGATCTAAAAATTCTAAATGATATTAATGCTTGAATTTTACGATTTTTTTCAGGCGTTATTATCTTTGGATCTGATCAAGAAGTAGCTGGTGTGATGAGAGCGGTTCGCCGCTCTAATGCAACAGGAGCTTTTTCGTGGATCGGCTCTGACGGCTGGAGCGCTAGAAGCCTCGTCAGTGATGGAAGCGAACCGGAAGTCGAGGGGACGTTGTCAGTACAACCACAAGCTAATCCTGTCAAGGGTTTTGAAGAGTACTTTCTGTCTCTGACGGTGGATAACAATGAAAGGAATCCATGGTTTGTGGGTAAGTGTTCAACCATATTTTAGCCTCAAGATTAATATGGGTATAAACATACAAGTGTCACTTGTTTCATTTCTGTGAACATCTATTTCGCAACATCCTAATAATTATCTAATTAAAAACATTTCTTACTTAGTAATAGTACCATGTCATTCATTTTTGGCTTAAGGCTACTAAATTTGAATATAAAACAGCATATGAAAGATAATACCATAAAATAATTGCCAAAACTAAATCCACGATTGAAATAGAAAAGTATTTTCATATTTAATTACAATTTTGTTATGTTATTAGAAAGGGTTGTTTCGTTAAGTCAATATTTTTGAATGAAAGTTTGCGTAAAGGTTTATTTTTATAGAATATAATACATACATACTTTGCATATTTTTTCATTTTGTTTTATTCTTATGGAATATAATATGAAAACCCAAGGCTAAACTAAACTGCCCAATATGTAAGACAAAAATGTAAGTAAGTTATTTTGTTTAAAAATGGCCCAAAGTAAGGTGTGATAAACGCATTAAGTGCGATGTTTACCAAACGTGCTACTTCTCAATTACGACATAATCATACTCAAAGTTGCATGTACATTATTAACCAAAATGGTTTCTATTCTTAAATTATAAAAACACTCGCTTAGTAAAATTGTGTTAGTGTGATCATTTACGCAATTTTTTTTATATGTTATGTAGGTAGTATGATTCAATAGCCTATGTGGGTATGCATTATATATTATCATCTGGATATCAGAATTTATTTTCAGCAGCGAATAACCAAAAGCTTACACCGTTCTAAAATTAATTTTCAACGAAATAATACTTATGTATTTTATTTTCGGCAACCCATACTCTTCAGATAAATTCACTGTAGAGCGTTTTTGTAATCGTTTTTTAACAATTAATCTTTCAATTATTCGTTTTATGTTACATATAATAATTCATATTAATTGATATTTTTTTAATTAAAATTTTAGTGGCTGCATTTTTTTCTATTTAAAGTGTATATAACATATTTTCATTAAACATGCTATGCATGCATTTATGTTTTTATACAAAACAGAAAAGGTCTTCAACTTTTTAACTAGTTGAATGCTTTTGACGTTTAATTTAAAACTTTTTACGATTTCGTTATCTTTTGAAGACATCAATCTTGAGATATTTATTCACACAACGTTTTAAGCTTCAAATTGATAAAATACATGAACCGGATAAATTTTCGTAAGAAAGTATATTTCTTTACAAAATTTCTACAATTTTTGGTAAGTTCGTGCCAATGGTACAATAACGAAATGAATAATGTTCCAATTTAGAAAAGACTGCGGCCTGCTTATATATCGAATCGAAAAAACATGGCGTGTGAGTGTTCATTTGTTGTTCTGAGGTCGTTCAACTGTCTTTTGTGAGACAAAAGGGTGTTGTTGAAGCTTGGTTAACATTTAATCCGTCAAGAGGTTTAATTTGATATGAACATGCAATCATTGTTTGTTTTTTAAGCCACGCTATTTAAAATTATCATAAGTCTAATCAAACGTTATCAATCTACAATATTTCTACAATATAAAGTATTCAGAGTGTTTAATGACAGTTTTTTTTTTATCAAACAAAAGTTTATTACATTAAACATTGTTATGTTACTAGTCATTTTATCAATGCAATAAAAGTGTTTCGCATTCTTTGAAAAACATCTTTTTCTAAAATTAGCAAATACGTTGTTAAGTAAAACACGTTACTTAACTTCTTGCACGATAAGTTGAATAACAAACTAATCAATTTGAATTGGATACTTAAAATGAAAATGACTGGCTAGACTTTTACCGCCTAATATTTTGAACAAAAATGCGTAGATTGAAAATTACTTATAAATCATAAGAAAACAATGTGAATAATGATATTTTATGAAAATATGAATCAATAACTTTAACCAATCTGGTAGTCAAGTCTGAATTTTCCAATTGATTTTATTTATCTGAATGCTTAATTTATGAAATTTATTATACATATTCGTATTAAATAAAGCAAAATTTGTTTCTGTTTTCCCCACTGAAACATTTTTACTAGCCGTATTGTTGTGAAATGTAAATTTTTATACACACCACATTCATTAGCAAAGTGATTTCAATTTCAAGTATTGTATATATGTACATTATTTGACATTTTCGGATGCATTATTACTCTGTGTAGGCTTTAGTTAACAGTTTGTATTCATGTATTTTTTAAGAACTTTTTTCATACTCTAGTTATAATTTATCAATTTAATAACATAGTTAATGATGAATTTTAGGTTATAGTTTTCTATTATTTGATTAAACCCTTAAGAGTTTTCAAATCGCCAAGTCAACAAACAGTTGATATTCATTGTGCCACTAGAAATAATAATTATCCCCACGGCCCCTGCAATCAGTTTGAAACAGGAATGCATCAATTCAAATCCACAGTGCACTTTTTTCCGCTTTTCTGCCTTCATCAATATAAAACGCAGTGTCGATTTTCCCGCGTCGACCGCAAACTAATTGAACAGGAAGGCTCTTCTCGTCACCAAGCTTTTTTCCCAGCAGAGATGCCTTCCCCGCAAAACCTGCTACTGAGGTTTTAATTAATTACACTGATGCTACTGGAAGTGGAGACTTCAATCGGGCACGTTTAATGAAGTACTTATGTAGTTTTTTTCCGATATAAAAAGCTACCAACGCAGGCTTTACGTAGCTTTGACGGATCAAAGAAGCGCTTTAAAGGTTTTTTTTTAATATGTTATAAAATACCACTGAATTTTTTTAAAGCTTTATAAAGTTCATTCAAAGAAATATAATAATTTTAGCTTTCAAACTATTCTAATACATATTTAAACAAAATCATTTTTTTCGATTTCATTTATAAGCTAAACATACATTACAGCATTTTACTATACATAAGATATTGCAAACAACATTTAATAATATATATATCGTTTCGCAGCATTATAAAATATTTTGATAGTTTTTCGGCATCACATCATACAGTTGTACTGACAGTAGCAAAAATGCATTTTTGATTATTATTTATATTATATAATAGTTATAATACTCTGAAATTACCTGTAAAATAATTTGAATTTAATCATATCATCTTTTATTAAGATAAACATGAAAATCAATTATTTTATATGAAATCTTACTGTTGAATAAGGTGTATTTACTCTATAAAAGATATTGATCTTTACATTGTGATATTGATTGATGAATAATTAATTATTCACTTGCATTTTGTTGTGCAAACCCTTGCTAACGTTGACTTGCAGCCGACATGAAAATATATGCCACGTGTTACTTCAATCATGTACTTAACCACAGCAGCACGTTAATTTATGTGGCTAGGACATAAATAAAAGATTTCTTCTAGTTTCATACGCGTTTCATTGTACGCAGACCCATTTATCTTCTCACAACCATTTGCACATGTCATTTTTTTTTCTTTTTACACCTCATTTCCCAGCAGGCAAAAACCAAAGTATCTCCTGTCTTATACACTTATATTAAAAATGTTTCTGCATGTTACTTCACATGATTTAGGTCTCACGTTGCGTTTATTATTATGGTGAAATTACCTCTAAAAAGAAAGCACTCCAAGTTTCACTCCAATGGCTTTATGTTAATATTTCAGAAAAAAATATTGGAACAAAAGGTTTTATAGGAATAAAAGTTTCCAATTAGTTTATCACGACAGAAAACTTTGTTATTAACTACGAATTACCTATTTCTTAATGACTTAATTCAACACTACACCATATGAATTAATTAATTTATTTATAATGTATTTGAAACACGTAAAGAAATTTTATATATTTACATTCCGCAAGAGGATGACAAAAGTAAATCTTAAAAAGACTGAGTACATACAGTACAGGGAAGAACAGTAAATAAAAAATAACCACCAGCAATCACCAGCAATCACCAACCTAGACCCTTACCATCTGTCGCAACCACTTCCAATGCTAGGGTCCACCAGGATGCTAGGGTCGAATCAACAACAGTGACATGGAACCTAGTATGAAGATTTTGATTGTGACAAGACAAGTCACGACCAACACTGACAAAAAAGAGCAACACGTTAAGAAAACGACAATATGACTATTTTACAAACGTATTGAAAATACTTCCATAACTAAAGACAATCTTTAAGTATGAGAAAATTGACGAAAAGTAGTACCACTGATACTAGAGCTTTGAACACTTGGACACTGCTGCTTTATACTGCAACTACAGGAAAACAAATGAAACACAACTCACTTGAGATTTTCTTTCATTGAAGACAACAAAAGTAATGAATAATAAAAACACAATATTTTTTTGTACTTTTTCCCCACTTTTTTTGATAGGTCAGGACCGGTTTCACTCATTGCAAGCATTGTCAACTGATGTTTGCTTGAAAATGCTCGCAATGAGCGAAACCGGTCCTAACTTATTAAATAAAGTGGAATGAAGAACAAAGGAATATTGGGTCTTTATTAATATAATGCCTTTCCACCAAGTATTGACAGTTAATACCCGAAAAGCAATGAAATCCATATCTATCATTTTCATAAAAAGTAAATTAATGAAGAGATTTTTTCTTATTGAAACGATACAGTGCTTACAGTTTAAGGTATGTTTTCATTTAAAAGTAGTAAAAGCAGTAAAATAAGTTAATCAAAGTACCACAATATAACAATTCTCATTCGTTAAAAGTCTCAGTATCTTTTTTCGACCTAAAAACGAAGAATATTTAAAATTCTGGTCCATCATAAACCATAACTCAAAGCGCGAAACTTCTTATATCGGAGCTTTTATAACGTTTTATCATTTGGCTTAGAAACGGTTGTAGCCAAATCACTTTTTTCCCAAGCGTACGAAATATGAGAAAGTTTTCAACATGCCCGCGTCATAAAAACACAACCGCTTCCGTGTAAGATTTTTACTTAACCATCACAGACTCTTTTATCCTTAGGGACGAATATTTTCTTTAACGGGGTACAGATTTTTTGTAAATTAGTTAACTATTTTCCAAATCATTATACAGTTTATCTAGGATAATAGCTTGTTAGCTTCATTCAACTTCTGTTTTGAAAGAAGAGTAAATTTTTAAATTATATAGTTAGTCACTTTTAGGGCTTTCACTATCAATACTTGGTGCAAAGGCTTTATATTAAAAAAAAAACACAATATTCCTTAGTACTTTATTTATAAAGGTCAGGACCGGTTTTGCTCATGACGAGCATTTTCAACTGATAAGAAATATAATTTAACAGTGCTATTTATACAAAAACAAATTGAAATGAAATGGTGTAAGCAACAATTGACATTGAAAAGAATTTACAAATTACAGTAGAAGTGACTTTTTAATTACACAAAATTAAAATGTTTAACACTTCTAACATATAATTAACAAATCGTAAAAGAGTAAGAAAGTTAAAGAGGTGACTAATGGTAATTACAAACATAATTATAATTTTGGAAATTCCTAAATTTTTCAATTTTTCAATTTCTGACTTGTTCATCATATAATAAAAAGTGTATTATAAAGTATTATATTATTATGTACACGTATACAGTGATCCTCCGATTACGTGAAACAACTCGGGACCGAGACCGCGTTATTTGATTCGCGTAATTGGAATAATGAGGTCATACAAAAATTAGGGTAACTTTTTGTTTCACGAAAAATACAAAACTACCAAATCTAAGAATAAAATATATGGATGAAATATTTAGTTACTATGCAGTAAAATGCATAGTCACCTGCCAACGTTTGACTGTTGCACGACACAGCAGCCGACCGGCTGTGTGTGTATATAACCGCGCATATTCCAAACGCACGCCCGCACAGCAATGGCAATGTTATGCGTCGCGCAATTGGAAAAAACAGCGTCAGATATTTTTGGAATTCGCGTAATTGGAAGATCACTGTATTATACTTTAAGTTTTTGCTGTCACTTCGTCTGAAAACTTAATCAGTGACATTAAAAGGTTGTAAGACGTTCTTATTAATCACTTTTAATGTGTTCACTGTATAATAAATACTTGATAAAAACGCGTTCCATTAAAATAGTAAAACACTCCGTCGTATTAATTACACCATTATTTTTATATGATTAGGGCCGATTTCACTCACCACAAACATTTTTAACAAAAAATTCGTACCAAGTTTCCAAGCCAAACATAACTCCTACCCGTAGGGTGCATTGTACGTAATGCACTTCAATAAAATAGTAAATTAAAAATTGTATTTTATGCTATTATTATGAAGTTAGCAAAAATCATGATACTTTGTTTTTAATAAATATTGTTATGTCATAAATGCCAGAAATTAAATAGCCTGTATAAATTTCGACTGTATAAATAACAACTATAGTTTTAATCTCACTTGAATGACGGTCTAGTAGTGTCGAGGGAACCTAATAAAATAGTTCATTTGGTTTATCAAGTGTGTGCGTGTTACAGAAGGGTGAATGAAATTTGAGGCGGAAGAGGGTTGCCTCATCCGGGATTTTCATTTTGTTTGGGAAACCATTTGCCTATATAATAATATGTTTTCAGTTTCCAGACATAAGCTAAAGTATTCTCACCAAAAACTTTACCAAAAACCAAATTTCATATATTTTTTTAATATGAATTAATAAATTTAAAATAGCTGGTCTCAATCTGGGACATTTTGATTCCTTACAAATACGTTTAAAAAATACTTTATTTAACGAGTTGTGATTGGAAATTGAGTATCAACCGCTTCTTTCAGGATTGAGGCTAAAAGGATGAAACTTGGTAGAAGACTAGTAGTAAGCTTAACAAAATATCTATTAAACATTAATGGATATTAATTAGAACATAAACTCACTTCATTATCAATCTATGCATGTGTCCATTTCGTGACTAAAACCTTTGGCCTCGTTAGAGAATCGAAAGACATAGATTACTACCACTTGGTTTGTTGATTGACATAAACGTTAAATAAAAAGACAATTTAATTTTTTATATTTTTAAAAATAGTTAGCGTCTTGTTAAAATTTAAGTTTATTTATTATTTATATACTTTCAATATAAGTATTCAAATTTTTCAAACACATATTACTATACCTAATGATGATTAGTTATCTTTTCACATTTTTTATAAAGTTAGTGTTAATTAGTATTTAAAATAACCAGTTAGGCCTGCATATGTTACGTAAACAATAATTATATTTCCGACCACACAAGACCGGCTTTAGAAAATAAAGTGCAAATCTGCTTTTTTCATATTTTATATACAAGCGTATCGGATGATAAAATGTAATTAGCACACTGTCACATTATGAAAAAGTTCTAACATATGTGAGATCTCAAACAATATTTGCATTATTCGTCTTAAATAAAAGCTATGTTTAACTTTCATCATTTTTAAAAAACACTTTGTGGCATTCAAATGGTTTAACTGAATTTCAAAGATTTTTATAAGTAACGTCAACGTTTCGTCAATGACTAAAATATATTTTGTTGATAACACATAATTATTTATAACAATTTATCTTTAAAATAATATGTTATATATTTAACTTGTTTCAGAATTCTGGGAAGACCATTTCCACTGCAGATATCTGAATAGTTCTCGAACTCCATACAACACCAAGTACACTGTGCCTTGTACAGGAAAAGAGAAACTCACGAGGCAAAATACGGACTTTGAAGATCAGTTGCAGTTTGTTTCAGATGCTGTTATGGCGTTTGCATATGCTATCAAGTATGTAAAAATCAATTTATTTTCATATCAATAAGGCAATTTCGCAAAACTTTTTTGAGTGTGTACGCAATTACTTTAGAGTCATTGTTGAGGTCTATTCGTTAAAATCACATTACGTACGAACAAATAATTACTGAAAATAATTGGATACTTTTGTTAAGCAAAAGTTGTGTAAGTACTCTTGTGGGATTTTATCAAATAGTTTGCTCACGCAAAGCCATCAAGCCAACAGTTTATTTATTGAAGACAATCTCTGAGACAAGCACAAGGGAGGTGGGGGGCATTTAAATACCAACTCTGAAGTTTGCCTGATGAATGTGTGCACCCCTAAGGTAAATCAGTCAAATACTTGAATGTACGCTTTGTTACTGTGAAAAATAAATTCATACTCTACTAACTTTTAGGGTGTTCACTGTTAACACTTGGTGAAAATGCATTATATTAAGAAAAATACAATATTCTTTTGTACTAAGATATTTTCAGTTTCAAATCAAAGTTTCATTTGCTCATCGAAATCATTAGAAGTCGATGAAAACCATGAAACTTGAAGGCAGTTAAATCTGTTTTTAGTTTATAATTTTATTAATGTATCACGCCAGATTACTTTTTTCATATTTCGGAAATTATAATTATGTTTGAAATTACCATAAGTCAGTTTTTTTAATTCGTGTTAATTCAGAGTCATTTATTCATAATTTGTACTGTAATTTATATATTCTTCCCTTGAGCAAAACCGGTCCTGATCTTGGTTAATAAAAGTGTAAATAAGTACAAAGGAATATTGTGTTTTTATTAACATACTTTACTGTTTTTAGTAATTTATATTAAAGCTTTTAAGATGTCGTTATTCAAAAGAAAGTGAAGTGAACGAGAAAACTATTTTATCACTCATAATCACCCATAAAACTTTTCGTTTTTTTATTAGTATTTCTGATGGTTTTGTTTGATATTTGTGAATATAATTATATTACGTCGGGTAACGTTAATTTTCGTAGGACATCAAACAGTCATTTAGATATTTTTTGCAAAAATGGTTCTTAATTATTTTCTCTTGAATTACGACAATTCATGTATACATCTCTATAAGCCAATAAAGATTAGATGCGACAGTATATCAAATTACAATAAATTGCATAGTAAAAAAAATAGCATTAAGAGTCTTCAAAATGACTGATAATAAAGAACAAACATTATTAAATGAGGTATAATTGTACACGCTATAAAATTAAAATTGAATTAAATCCAACAGTCTTTGTTGATAAATTAGTTACTTTATATAAATAAAGGACAATATTCAAATACCTAAATGAGAATCTAGTATTTGTAATGCTCAGATATAGTGTAACACTAAGAAACAAACTGTTTATTTTACTTTGAGAAACTGATTAATGGCATTTGAATATTTTTTTAACAGAGATATGCATGGAGAACTGTGTAACGGACGTCCGGGGCTGTGCGATGCAATGAAACCAACAAAAGGTCCTGAACTCTTGCGTTACCTCAGGAAAGTTGAATTTGAAGGTAAGACGAAAACTTTTGAATATATTTTCTATTTTTCCAGGTCTCTGAATTTCAGTACTGCATAACAATAAGCTAGAATTTTTAACTTTACTCATCTCTTCACCATAAAACATATAACTTTTATATTTCTGTCTACAAACTGAATACGAACTATTCAATCTATGACACGTGATAAAAATATTGCGTTAAGTCAAATATACCCAAATAAAAAAATATATTCAAGCAGTTAAGAAGTCATACTTGCTTTGTAATAGTTTATTTACAGTATTTTTTGCACACTAAAAAAAATCCATGAACTTCCGCATCATTGTTGTCACTCTACTGTATCGTTCGTCGTATTGGTTTCGAGAATGTAGTTAAAATTATTAGACAACCTAATCTATCTGATATAAAAACAGACAGCTGAAGTACTATAAATAAAGTTATTTGATTTTTCGATTCGACTATCTACGGATATTAGAAAAATAACCATTTCATAATTAAAATGGCACACCAAACAAACGACTTGTAAAATTCTTGTGGTTGCTTTGAGTTATCAAAAAAATCTGATACATAATGCCATGAGAAAGCAAGAGAAAGTACTGCAAACGAAGAAATGTATTGTCAATAAAAGATTTTGTCTTTATTTTGGTCCGCATTGTTACAATTAATAATATTTATTTAAAAATTTAAATGAATTTACTGTGTAATTGTCATTTTATTGAATACAATAATAATCTAAAATCATGTTATTAATGATAATAGATGAAAACATTATTATTTTTAGACGATAAACAAATTTATACACACTTTCACCTAGATTCTATTACATTAGTTTTCAGCCGTCAAAAATCTCAGATTTATTATTGCAGACTCACACCAAATCTCAGAAGGTTATTTTTCGTTGAATTTACATTGGAATTTAATGCTTCAAACATAAAAATAAGTCTTTTCTTTCGGTTTTTGTTTGCGTTTGAGTAATGGAAAAAAGCATAAAGTTTAGTTTCTAAAAAGCATTATCAATGATTATGAACGAAGATTTCAAAACCGTTTTTGGTATTTTCGATGGATTCGAAGGCAACTTGGTGAAAAATCATTTTAAGTATTAAACTGAATTTTATGACTTTGCTATTCTACTTTTTGTGCTGCAAAATGTGATTTGGGTTTTGCTTCTTTCACGCGTCACATGTCAAAAAAGCAATATTTTTTTCAGAGTATGCAAATGTTTTGAAAAAAAAACAAAAATGTTGAAATGTTTTTTCTAGTAAATAATGAAGGGTTAAAAATAAATAGTTCAGAGTTTTCTATAAATTAGTAAAATCATGTATAAAAAGAAACATTGGGAAAAAACAATTTAGTTAAGATAGGCGAATCACCAGTGTTGAATTTACTTTCCTTCAAATTTATCGAATCTATTTGTGATTAGTACTTTCAATTTTTGAATCGTACCGTCCAGTAGAAAAGGTCAAAACTTCGACATTTATTTTGTTATTTTTAAAGAAAAATTTCCTCGCACCCTCTCCGATTCTTCAATAACAGGGCGTAGCGAGAACGACTCGTTAAGCACTAGTCTTATCCCAGTCTAATCCTTCTATCCCTACTACTCTCTTTGAAAAATAGAGGTTGAACGACTAACTAACAAACAGATGTAGTAGAAAAAAAAATCTGTTGAAATACCTCCATAAGGAGGCCAAATGCTCCACATTGGGAGCGGAAATGGATAAAAATAATTGGAATCCCTTGCGCTGTCATGTCGAATAATGCATCCAAAGAGATGGAATTTGTATCACGTTTTGTAATACAAGTGGAATAACAAAGTTATCAAATTTAATTTTATATATATATTTTTTAGAGATTTTAAAAAATATATTTGACATTACAGCTTACGCCAATGCGTCAAATATTTTAAAGTTGAAATATCATACGAGATATACTCGATGAGAATTTTTGAAAGTCACATGAGATTAACTCAAGGAGAATTTACTTCACAAACACCCATGTCTTAGATCTCAAATTAAAATTGAAAAAATCCAATTTGACATTGACCTTACCGGGAATCGAGCCCGGACCCACCTGATCGGTAGAGAAAGCTCTTACCAACTAGACCAAAGCGGGCAACGATTGTTTTTGGTGTATACCGAAGAATATTTAAAGTCATTTTTTTTTGGTTATCAATGGCAATAAATATGACAAAAAATAATCTCATTCATAAAACAGGTAGTGTAACATTTAATAAAATTTATTTTTGGCCACAATTCGACAAAAAAAATATTGTTTAATATCCTTCCTAAATATTATTCTAACAAAGAACGCTTGAGCTTTCAAAGCGCTATTTTATATTTGTATTGAATGGAATAAAATGAACAAGTCTTAGTAAAAAGCTTTTAGCTTAGAGACTTAGAAGCTATTGTTGTATTTACCCTTCCTGTTAAGAATCACCTATGAAACCCATTAATTCAATTGTTATTCAGCAGTATTTATGTATGTTCACACTTGCAAGTTTTATCTCAAAGGTAAGTAAAAAGGTATACAGCCACATTTATTAATAGGAAAAAATGTCAGATTACTTTTTTACAAACATTCGTGTTATTGATGAATAAAATGCTTTAAAATTACGACTATATAGAATTTTAAAAAACATCCCAGTTGATTAAGCATTCCTTATTATTCTATATTATTTACATTTTACTGTATAAAACAACAGTAAACCAGTAACGTGCTGCACTAACCTTTTATTTTTATTTGGTTTATTTACACCAACGACGAACACAGCAAAAAATGTTTTATTTTGATGACCATTCATAATATCAAAAGTTTTACTGATGTCGCTAAAAAAAAACTTGATGTCTTATAATATAAAATAAATGTGTTATATTTATTACTATTATCGTATTATTTTATTTTAAACTCGAAAGTTTTAAAGATAGTAGATTTTTTAAAATTTGACGCAGTCTAAAAACGTAAGGAATTATTTTTATGGCGCTATAGGTACATATATCCAAATGATGATGAAAAAATGTGTGAAAAATGCCTATTCGATACTATAGTCCAAAGCATATAGCGTTACAATATAGCACCGATAAATCACAGGTATGTGTGTAATATCATTGAAAAAAATAATTACATATTAAGTCATCTGATGTTTATTCTGTTATTCATTGGATATGAGTCAGTTGCTATTCAAAACTTATTTCAGGTACCCGTGCCTGAAGAGAAAAACCGCAGTTATCGCTTTCTATAAGTTATTTATCAACACTCCTTTTTTGAAATTTAACATATATCCAATTAACAGTTATTTTTTTAATACTAAATAAGCATAATAAGCTTCAAGACTTTATTAGCTAAAATAAATTAAATGGTGATAATAATATATTACATTTGTTAACTTTAATGCAACTTTCAAAAATGAATAGCGTGTTTTAATCTATATGAGTCAATTTATTTAAATGTAAAGAGTTCGCTGTTTTAAGCACACCAATAGTATATTTAAAATTCTATGTATTCTCTCAACTAGATTTTATTACGCACACAAAAGTTTGTAAAAATGTCAACCAATATTTGTTCCTAATCATATAAATTATACGCATTAAAAGGTGCCGAAACTAATTTCTTGTCAAAATTTTTACTTAAAGTTTTATTTCCAATCCATGTCCGTTACCAATGTGCAGCATATGACTTATTACTTGAGGTGTCTCATATAACTTTATTTGCGAGAATTGCTTGTTAATCAGTTGTTCAACCTTCCTTTTTTGAGAGACTGCGGATAGAAATATAGGGCTTAGACAGGATTAGTACCACTAGTAGCTCTATCTACTAATCGCTTTCGCTTTGCCTTGCTGATTTTTGGATTGAAAGGGTGGGAGAGAATTTAGATATTACAAACACCCACGCCTTCGAACATAACCTTAACCAGAACCTTTGGGTTTGCGAAATGAATAATATGACCCATTTTGTTTTCATTTAGTTCTTGAAGATTTTTTTCAATTGTCAACACATTAAAAGATTTATTTTCCTTTACTTATTTATTTAATACAGCTTGAATTTTTTCTGTTGTAACTTTTTGGTGAAATAATGATTTAAAAAAATATTTTCAATCGTTACTTTTTCTCCCTACAAAATCAAAACTTTTTTAAGCAACACAGAAAATATTGATAAAAACATTAAAATGCCGAGAAAATAAGTACCGGAACTCCGTTCCACCACATTACATGGGAAAAAATGTCATACCTTTTCACTCACACATAAGATTTCTAACATATTTTAATGACCAAAATACATTGTTTTTTTTATACAAGGCTTGTGTTTATATAAAATGAAACAAGTCGTTGTATCCTTAATATTTTTCTCTGGAAAATATAATACAATAAGACCTCACGTAATTTTGTCTACGAAAATATTTTCAACAACGTGAAACGTGAGGCATATGACAGTTCTGCTCGTTAAAAATCTAGCTCCCAATAGAAAATGACAGATATATAAATGAATCCATTATTTTTGTCACCCGAGGCTAACATGCCATGCGAAAGTAACCTTAATACACTTATGCGAAACGACCGTAATAACAAGACACAGGACCGCTCTACTTGTGATTTACTGCTTTTGTGCTGAGCTTAATGCCTGTTTGCTGTACATTTTTCATGTTGAAAGCAAGTTTCGATAAACTATAACAGAGTTATGAGAAAATCAATCTCACCTTATGCCATACGATATGATTTATAGAACACGAAAAAACCTTTTCAACTTGTAATATAATATTTCAAACTCCTAATGTGCAATGTCAACATTTTAACAATGACAACATCATCAGTCGTTGTTGATCTACTGCTTGATAAATTTATCCATATTCCACATTTTTTACAATAAAGATAAACATTTATTTTTAAATTTACATAATTGAACACTTAAAATTTGTTTTGAATTGTTCATAATGTTTCAATATGTTTTGTTAATTTTTAATGAAGGTTGTTTGTTCCCAATGTGCAAAATATTTCCACTTTTGTTTAAATTACTTTAAGTACACCCAAGCCTTTTTTATTTAAGAATTCAGCTCGAGAAGCAAATATTTTTCAGACGAACACACTCAAAAGCTCTTATAAAATAAAATTTAATTCGAAATTTTCTTGCCAGGACTTTAATCCGTAACCTTTTGATGCTAAAATATACTCGTATACTCTTAAAAAAAGACATACTGATTAGGAATATTTTGTTGTAAAATAGTTGTTCGTATTTGATTTAAAATTCTAAAAGAAGTGTGAACGATTAAGCTTTATTGCTTATTTTGTAATTAAATATTTTAGAATCGGAAATCAGTTAATTTTTTCCTCCACATTTGCAGTAATTAATTTAATGTATTTTAAATTTAAAAACAAATCCTCAGTAAATATATTTCGTAATAATAATATATGTATAACCCCTAGAATGAAACATTTTATCAATCAACGTGATTAGTATAACATTATATTTATAATCAATCATATTGTTCAGTATTGCTTTTTAAGGCAATGTTGCAAGTGTAATCCTGCTTAGACAAGTGTGAAAAGATTTTTTTTTTCAATAACTTCATCTTTACTTGCCGGGTTCGTGGCGTAAAAGGGTAACCTCATTGTCTTCCGTGGCGGATCTTGCTGAATCTAATCCTTGCACTGAGCACATACAGCAGTTTTTTTAATCGATTTATAAATTTCTGTTCAGAGGCATGAGTGTTTGTGATGTCTAAAAATTCACTTATATCTTTCCAATCCTGAAATCACGAGACGCAGCGAGAGTGATTAGTTAACCTCTAGTCCGTTTTTAGCTGTATCCTTCTATCCATAATACTATTCTCTCTTCGACAAAAAGTAACATAGTTCTCTTAGAAAAACTTTTTTTTAGAAACATCTTTTAGTAGGCCATATGCTCAACAGTGGGATTGGAGATGGATAAAAAATATAAAATAATTTAAATTGAAAAAAAATATATTCAAATTTTTTTTATTAAAAAAGAGTGATATTTTATTCTCAATATGAATTTTAGTTATTTGAATTTATTTTCATTATTTTAGAATTCATTCAAATAATTTTATAAAAGACAGCATTTTTTTTCAATAACAATCGTCGTGTAATTTATTTTCTCCTATGACAAATGGCTTTGAGACTTGAACATCTATAAAAAATATTAGTTTATATCTTAGGTAAATCTTAATATTTAATTAATATTTTTAATTTAATAATTTAATTTAATAATCAATTTGTTCTATCTGTATACTCTAGACATAAATTTGTATAATAACGTAAAACTTATTTGAATTTGCGTATTTTATACGTAGTATTAAATATTTGAATAATTCGTCGTCTCCTAATGCAAAAAACAAATTTTTCACAGTCCGTTAAATATGAGCACTTTTGTTTTCTTATCTATAACTGTCTCTTTTGCAATGCTACCCAAAAAGATCTTGACAATGCAATATTCATAAACATTGCTTGTTTTTGTTTTATCTTAAATATAACGACCCATTTCCACAGGCAATTTTGTATGAAAGAATGAATACTTCCGAAAAATTCTGTATGTTTATTTTTTTTGGAAATAGTTGTATATAATTTATATAAAAAAGATTTTTTAGCACATTAAAACAATCGTTTTGGTAATAACAAAATACACATTTAATGCGATATTGTTTTGGACCATAACTTATTAACCGCATATTATTTATAATACATATTTTGGAACGTAAATAAAACTTGTTTTCCTATTTTATGTTTTTATTAAAAGTGGCTTGTAGTAAAATAGTCAACGTCGTAATTGTTTGATTGATTTGATTGACACGTTCAACTAATTAAAAAAAATGTAATTGGAAGCACGAATGAAAGCTTGGGTAAAGTAAAAGCGATACAATTTAAGATTTCGACTGAAGGTGCTTGGTGGAATTTCAATATTAAATTTGAATCATTCAAATTATGTACACTCCCACAGATTTTGTCACTAACGACCCGGGTTTCGCCTTTCGGCATCTTCAGGCGTTCAAGCGCACGGATGAACTTAATAGGGCACAGTTACATAGTCTTCCGATTTTGAACGAGATATTAAACTTTCCTGGCTCTCCACTTCTATACCCTATATAAATAATATCATAAATAATATCATAAAACCTTTGCCGACAAACAAATAAATATAATTCTAAAAACCACTCACTACTCAAATCTTTGGGAATTCCCATGAGCTTACCCTTTTCGCCAGCGATGGCTTTAGACTCAGTGATACATTTATTTAATATATAAACACGAAACATCCATTTACTAAGCGTCAGTTCAAGTTCATCCGTGCGCTTGAACGCCTGAAGATGCCGAAAGGCGAAACCCGGGTCGTTAGTGACAAAATCTGTGGGAGTGTACATAATTTGAATGATTCAAATTTAAAAGCGATACGCTAATAATTTTTTTTTTCTTGCCCCTTGTTCGATGTTTACTTTTAATGGTTGATTAAGTGACTTCATTACATACGTTTCTAGTAGAATTGTGTCGTAATTATTGTTAAGGGATGTAGGCAGTAAGGAAGTTTTTTTTCTTAACAAATTTTTCTTTATAAATTAGTTTTAATTTATTGTCTTTGATTACTTCTTTCTCTTCGACACTTTTTATTTTACCAGCTGCTAACTATTAAAAAATTAGGTAACAACAAAATCTCCTGAAACTAATCGCTTTTTAATAAATACGAAAATAGTTTGAGACTTTACCAAAGACCAAAGAAAACACTAAGAATTAAATTAATATTATTTCAATAAAACTGTGCAGTAAAAAAAAATATTGCTAAATATGCTTTAAGTCACGTTGTTCTTTTCCATTTAAAAAAAATTATTGAATCTAGCAAAGAATAATGCAATTCTGTAAAAAATAAAATATAAAAAAGAAATCTTTTAAAATTATCAACCCGAAAATTTATGCAAATTACGAAATTTAAAAATATTATAACGAAAATCCGTCCTTATATTTCAAATTTTATCTATGGTTTGTTATAAAAAGTACTATTTAACATCTTTATATGATGACTTTTTTCATACAAATGTTTCCATTCATATTTCGCGTATATTCTCGGTTGCAAATAGTCATTTTCATAAATGATTATTTGGTATGTTGTATTTGTAAATAAAGTTATTGTTTTATTGTAAGCGGTCTTTATAAACTTTCATTTAGAATATGACTACCTTTTATGCTGCAACATATCTTTATCGAATCATGTCTTTAAATAAAAATCCATAAATAGAATGAAACATGAAAACATTTACAAACTTATCTTTTCTTATAGTTTAAAGTTTAGTAAGTCTGGAACGAAAGCTTAAGAGCTTGAATACGCATGTTATTTTATATTCTAACTTTTATACAGTTTACAAAAACTTGCGTAATACCAACACACGTCAATTTTTCGCTTTATATAATATTTAATATAAACAAACTATTCTTATCTTAAATTATAAAATTGAATGGCAATTGCATTTATGCGATTTACTAAACTTATAAACTTTTTGAATAAATGATATGTTCATTAAAACATACAAAAAAAATTAGGAGACTTTGTAAACGAAAAGTTTGCATGCTTAGAAAGATTAATACCAGTAGCATATTGTTAATATATATTTCCCGAACATTTCTAAGCACAAAGTTTTGAATTAAATAGTTTTCAAATAACGATAAATCTCTAGATTGTATTACAAACATTGGTTCAACAAGTGAAATTCAATATTATTGTTTAAATATGATCATAACAAAATCTTCTTTTTCACTTAAATCCAATATGACATTCAATATTTGATAACACGATTATTCATTTAGTTATATTTAATGGTAAATATTCCTTAATTTTTTTTTATTGTTATTCAATATAATTATAGTACAAAAACACACAGTTCATAAATTTCATATTTAGAAAAAATCCACATTTACGATATGAAACTATGAATGGATTCGAATCTTTTATTAAAGTCATGAATTACATATAAAACTCGAGCCAAACCACTGCATTCCACTATTATAAACTATATACCCGAGTATCACTTTAATAAACTTGTCTTTAATTTTATTTAAAGCTTGCAACCGGCCTAAAAAGGAAAACGTATCCGTTGTACTAAGAAAGTGATTATTTCTTGTGATAGACAGTAAAAACGAAATATACTTTTTAAGAAGGCTTTCATAAGCTTTGGGATTAATTTGTTTCGGTTTTCTTTAATTTTATTCTTAAATATATCTTTTTTTTAAATTTTCACAGTTAATTCAACAGAACGGGAATTTTGAAAAAAAATCTTTTTTTAAATACAATATTCAATTATTGTGTTAAAGAGTACTTTATTCCATAATCAAATAGGGGGTGATTTTATGCATTATTATTTTTTGCAAATACTCGATAACAATAGTATTTTTTCACTGATAAAAGAAAAAAAACATTCGTCAAATCAAAGTTTTTTTACTGAAAAAAAATTTAAATGTTAAAAACTTTTACTACATGTATGATCATCGTGAAAAAAGTTATGAGACTTCAAAGTTATTTCAAAAAAATATATTCTTAGTTAAAAAATAGTTTTAATAATAATTGCTAAGCAAACTAGAAGAACAACTCTTTGCTATATTTATTAAGAGTTCGTTCAATATAAGTTAGCTTTTTGTTAGTTATAATTGAATATTATGTAACGTTTACTATGTATCATGCCATAGTTAAAAATGACCAAATAATCATTAAATCTGATTAAATTATCATCATGAAATTCTTCTGTAATTACCTATTAACCAAAACGCTTCTAAATGAAACTGCTTGTTTTTATGTCGATGAAGGCTTTTTAAAAATATTTCTTCCGTGCCATAAAACGGCAAAAAATAGAGCATTCTTTTTCTCATCTTACGCGTTACGTAATTAGATTAGACGATTATATTTCGACGCTACGCGACTAACTTTAACATAATTTAAACTGATCTCAAATGTTTCTTTTAGTGGTGAAATATTCCAGAATTATATAAAAAATGTTTTATTATTCTGTAACAGCATTGTAATAAGTTGCAATGACCTAGAATTATCCACATTTTTTTTTCTAATTCTTGTAATTATCTCTAAGCTGTTTTAACTTCTTATATTTTCAAAGATCCATCATGATATAGTAATTAAGTTATGTATATTATTATTAATCGTTTCCGATAAAACCTAAGATTGTCTTTTCAGTCGATTTATATTGAATAATATTATCGACCCACATGCGTTAGTGACCCTGTTACTCGCATAGTATTATAACATTAAATACAGGCAAAACCAGCAATATGGATACATTCAGACTGAAAATGTTTTAAGGAAAAGCTAAATGGTCATTTTTCTCTAAAAAGATGTGTATTTTTATTTTAGATTTACCATGTCTTCTATTTATTTTTAAAAAATATTAGATTTTTAGTTCTTTACATGCAATACTAATTTGATGACAGGTATTCGGTGAACATCAACTATGTTTTTATTAGGAATTGTAAAGCTAAATAATAAAAAAAATCACTCCTGTCTCATCACTCTGATCGAATAACTATTGATTAGAGATTCCAGCTATAGCTTAAAGTCCTTAATCACAGAATGCAAGAACCAAAATTGTATTGTTATATTAATTTTACATCTGTATCTCACTATTTAATAAAGTACTATCACTAAAACAATGTCATAATTTCCAATCTTCTTAATGTGTATATTGCACTGTCAAATCAGCCTGGCTTAGTATCTCGGCCAGCTGATGAAGAATTTGAGTAATCTGGCTTTTATTTCTGCGATCAGGATATGTTTGTCTTTTTTATCGTCTCCTACGCCGATAATCATTTTTAATCAGTTCGATTTTTTTGAACGATTTTTGTCACATCATTGACAACAAATGAATCATTTCACAAATATTTTGTGTTGCCGTTTTTTAGCGAAATTTTTAAGAAACTCGTATGACATCCCATTTTGTTTGAATTTTTTACTTGCTGAAGAGTTATTTCACTGTAAAATTTAAGTCATAATTTTTCTGTTTAAGATTGAAATGTGTAGTCCAAATATGCACAAACACAGATATTAAAAAGACATACACATACAACAGCTATCAAACACAAGTGACTGTTCAAAATAAGTTACAAGAAAAACGAAATTAATTTTGACAATAATTTACAGAAACTTTTCATTAGAATGTATTTAAACTAAAACTGTTTCATATTTATATCACTACAAACGGAAAATATAACGAAGAACGTTTATAAGTCCATTTATATTCGTTTATTCTTTCATACTTTAGAAGGAGGGTAGTAAGTGACAAAAGCATCGCAGAAATCGAAAACATTTTAGACACATTTACAAACTAGTTAGTAACGTAAGTTTTTGAATGAAACTATCCATTTGGGAATTCAAATCGTTGACTAAGGCGAAAGTTTTTGCGCAGAAATATGTTCAGTTCAATTTTAGTCGCACAGGAATTGTCATGCGATGTTTTTAATACTTTTACTTACCTTACGTTTTTGCGTCTTAACAATAAAACAATATATATATTAGATTAAACACAAAAAAACTTTTTTTTCCATTTTTAAGAGTATGTTTTTGATACTCTTAGCTGTATAAGAAATCCATTTATCTCATTCGTATTTTTTACAGCTGGGTGCTTCTTTATTATATTATATTATTTAAAATATTTTTAAAAGAGAGTAAAGCACAAAAAATGTGTTTGTATGTAACGAATTACTTCAACGCTTTACAAAGATTACCGGTCAGTTTTATTGAGCGACATTTTTTAGCTATTTATATTTTCACAAGAATTAAGTTCAAACTACAAATACAGATTTGTTTTTTTTACCACAATAAAAGTGAAATTCAAAATTAACATTATAAATTTAAGCTGATTATTAAACATAATTTAAGGAAAACGCTTATATAAACACGATTTTAATATTATTATTTCAAGCTGTTTTTTGTTGTCGATTTCAAATATAGATATGTTGTGAATTAAAAATTTAACTCTGAACATATCTATTAAGCAAAGATCTATAATATACATACCACATTTTCAAAATACTTTTGTTTATTTTAATACGTACTGCTTTAAGATTATTTTTTATGCCAGTTTGCTTTGTGATTTAATGAGGTATCGTTTAAACTAGTGACGTGATATTAAAAATTGATAAACCTTTATGCTCAACAAATCAAGCTTTATTTTGCGATATATATTTATTCCGTTATAACGGAATGTAAATATAATAAATCATATTTGAATTTGTTTTATAGTTTGCTTTAATAGGTCGTAGTCGTAGGCAAGTACGTTAGTTATACATATATTTATTTTAATTTTATAAATTGTTTTACTTTTACTTTTTAAAAGAAACTGTACTGTTATTATTAAATAACCATTGAATTTTTAATGTTTAAATGTTGTAATGAAATACAGAATAATAAAAACAAAATTATATTTATCACCGATCATTAATACTGTGTTTTTCCATAAAAAATACTGTAAATTGCTGTTGAATTATATCTAAATAGTTTTGACCCATTTTTTGACTATTACTTATTTCGGAAATAACCTCAAAATCAATTGTTTACTTTCTTATGATTAACTTATATTTTCATATATTTTGAGCATTCGAGACTGTAAAAAAGAACACTCTCCAATTTCATTAAAATAAACGTGAGGTACACCACATGAACTAAACGGTTAATTAAATTCCGAGGATATCGCTTACGAAGCTTGTTTTTTTTCAGTTAGCCGAAATTTTAATTAAATTTGGACCAAGTTAATGTTTCAGGCAGCACTTCTGTTATTAAAATCTGAAACACTCGGGGAGATGTTGTTTTATTTCTCCCAAAAAAACACTGCTGTTTTTCTTGGTGTGTACAAAATATCAGGTTTCCTTAAACATTACCTCATCTGCACCCTATACATTACCTTGTTGTTACCTTAATTATTATTATAAAGCTTTCAGAATTTATTATTTCTTTAATGCAACCCGAAAACTCTGGTTAGGACCTTCATAATAAAGATAACCTGTAACCTTTGCGGTAAAACTCATAAATAAACATTACTCATAATAAATTAGGTGTATTTTAACTCTTTCGCTCAGACTAATTTTTATTTTGATACAAATTTTACGTTAAAAAATGGTTAACTCTTTGGCCCGTCTTCTTTCAACCGTCGGTTGAAGAAATTATTTCAAAGTAAGTTATTAGAGAAAATTATTAAAAGATTATAATAATTCAAGGTAAAAAATTATCTCAAACAATCCAAACGTTTTGAGTGTGATCCTTGTATGGATCGAATTGAATATATCGACTTTGGAAAGGAAAAAGGACGTAACCCTCAATTTTCTAAAACAGTTTTTTTTTCGATAATCACAATGTATACAACTTGACACACATTCTACCAAAAGGAAAGAAGCTGAAAATGCTGAATTAGTATCTAAATTTAACTTTTAAGTTTAAAAAAGATGAACTTGTAAACAATTAAAACCAAGAAAAAACACTGAAATAAAGGTTTTTCCGAGACAATTTCTGTAATTAATATTAGATAATGTCAATTTAATACCAGTTTAGAAGTATCCGTACACTTCAAGGTTGTGTATAATTCATAATTTGCATATGTCACAAAATCATCAAAACACGTTTTTAGCATCTCCTGTAAAAGTTAATATGTGTGAGTTACGTCCGTTTCCTTTCCACAGTCGATATGTAAGGTGTGCGTAAGCACGTTTTATGTACATACATATGTATATTTTACACAGCGCAAAGCAATACTAAATGATCTTGTAAATTGTAAACGAACTCGTTTAATAAACTTACATATTAAAGCTGTAGTAAATTGATTTGGATGATACCAAATATTTTTTCACATCAAGTGATATGATGATGACATGAAAAAACTAAAAAAACAATATTTAAAATTTAAAAAAATGAAGTAAAAACATTGTTGAAAATGTCCATACATTTCTACAAATGCAGCTTTACGGCCAAAAAAATGCGAGGTCAACATGATTAATTTAAAAATCAATGTATCTGATGTATATTTTTTTTATGAATTAGCAAAATTAATTTCACTCTTTATTATTGTTTATAATTTTATTTTATTGCGGTATTGTAGAAAATAGAATAACATTATTTCATTGATAAATCATTACGTTCCAACGAAAGAATTTTTAAAACTGATGGAATACGAAAGTAATGAATTTTGTATTGTTTACCTAACATTCTGAAAAATTTTACACAATATTTTTAAGATAAACTAAAAATTATTTTATGTTTTTCGAAAAAAAAATATATATATATATAAAGACTATGCAGAGGAAAAAGGACATAACCGACAGTTTTTATCATAACAGATAATTTATATACAACTTGATGCACGTTGTATCTAAGAGGGATGTAAACTAAAAATGCCGAATTAGTATCTAAAGTTAACTTTCAATTTTGAAAAAAGAAGGAAATTTCGGTCAGGAAAAAAGACCTAAAAAGGGTTTTTTTTAATAAATATCAAATCGATATCAAAAACCAGTTTATCAGTCTTCATACACTTTAAGGTTGTGTATATTTTATAATTTGCCTTTGACCCAAAATCATCAAAAAACGTTTTGTGTGTCTCCTTTAAAAAAATATGCGTGGGCTATGTCTTTTTACCTTTCCAAAGACGATATACTACACGTTTTCACACTTCTATTTATATTTATTTTGTAACTTATCTCGCAAGCTACGTAATATTTTGATGAGTACTATAATGCTTTTGTAGTAGACATTGAAGAGATTCTTCACAACTCCTCGCCGCTTAATGGTGTTTGCGCTATAACAACAAAACTGGGATAACATTGCTAAAACGAAAGGACTTATGTGGATACCCTTAATTCGTTACAAAGCTGCAGTTGACGACAAACAATCGCAAGAGGTTCTCTTTGAATCGAGTGCCACTTCTGGATTAAGCGTAAGAGAGAAGTTGTTCACAACTGACTGTAGAGTGAATACCGTCAACTTTGCCAGTCTTGTCAGTTAGTTTTAACAGCTTTTAATTGCATAGCACTGAATCTTCGTCCAATTACGATGATATTTCAATGCACAACTGACTCAAACTTTCAAAGCTTGCTTGTGTTATTTATCAATTCATTTATTTACATATATAGAAATAACGCTTCCAATTTTATGTTCAATACTGTTGTCTCAGAACCAAATTTAATTAAATAAATATTTAAAATATTTTATTATGTCACCATTAGTGTTTTCCTGCCAATTCTTCTTGGGAAGATAAATATTTTTTTACAGTAAATCGGAAACAGTCATTACGAGAATTGTTAACATATGATTTTTATGATATTATGCTCAAAAAAATAATAATTTAATTTTACTTTTTTAAAAATCTTTGTCCGTTCATAATGTGGGACATTTAGCCTCCTAATGCAAATATCTCAACAGAATTTTGTTGTTCAGTTGTTCAGTCTCTCTTTTTCAAAGAGAGTAGTAGGGATATAAGGATAAGGCAGTGAAACATAAAATGTATTAGCGTTATTGGGCGTAACAGTTTCTGACATCGATAGAAAAGTTATATTGCGATAAATAAAATCAAAATCCACTATCTAACATTATTTTTTCATACTCTTGAATTATCCATAGAAAAGCCGTGATCGATAAATGATCAACGAGTTAACCTCCGATTTCTTTAGATACGAATTCTGAACCACTGATATATTTATTTTTTATCCATGTTAGCTCCCAATGTGGACCATATGGCCTTCTAAAGGAGGAACCTCAACAGAAATTTCTCCGTGGAAACTGTTTATTTCTCAGCCGTTCAACCTCTCTTTTTTCAAAGAGAGTGGTAGAAATAAAAAATATAGTTAAGACAGAAACAGTGGTTAACAAACCGCTCTCGCTACACCCAGTTACTTTAGGATCGGAAAGGGTGGGAGAGAATATTTGCATTTGCTTTTGAACAAAAAACGATAAATCGATTGAAAAAAATACCATTCGTACTGGGACTCCCGTGAGATCCAGCATGGAAGCCCACAACGCTAACCACTGCACCGTAGGACCTGACTATACAATAAGGTTTTATTAGATATTTTTTCAAGAACAGAACACAAAAACAACGTTATAATAACAGTTAAGGTTTTTATTGGCTCAATTTTTATAATTAAACTGTTTGTGATAATTTCCGTTATCTCAAACGGGTTACTTTGCGAAGAAAGAAAAACAACGTTTACTATTTCAAAAAATTTCCTAAGCGTTATAGGGTATTAGCAAAAAGTATATATTTGTCCTACAAAAACATTCAAAATATTGACACCTTACAGTGCTTTACGATAAAATAGGTTCAATACTACTGGCTTTCCGTTTCGTAGAAGGAGGCTTTGACGGCGACGCGTTTCCGGTAGATGCTAACGGCCGCCTGATTGCGAAGGTCCACTTGGAATGTTTGCCCGCTTGGCCAACTGAACGGAAGGACGCATAAGATTCATCCTGTGTCCCTAATCGGACAAGATATTTGTCTGTATTCTTGACAAAGTGATTTGTGACTAATAGCCGCCGCTTGTTAATACTTTTGCTCCATTATACTTACTACCTTTGTAATGAATGGACTTATAAATCTATTGGTTACATCATACCATACAAGAGTATTCTACAGTAGAGATTCTGAAGTCTCGGGGTGTTCAAAGTCCCGGGCCATCCCGGGACTCGAGACTTTTATTTCCTTTCAATAAAATTATAATTTTATTAAAATTAAATATTTGCATGTATTACATACACTTGGCGCCTTTTGAAAGTATGCATTAGTAAAAATCGCGTTTTTTTAATACAATGTTTAATAATTATTATTTTTCTTATGTAATGGATGTGTGCAATGCTTACGGTTATTTTTTACTAAGAAGGGATGATAACAGTACATGTAATGAAAAAATATCAATGAAGCCGTTTTCAAGAGTAAATTTATGACTGTAACTTTACAATACAGCTTTTAGACATTTTTTGTCCTATTGATACATTGGTACCTTTGTGAAATAGTGAAAAAAAATTGTACATAAAACAACATCAGGTATGAACATTTAATTTTAATATTTTGTAACTTGGTTTGCTACAGTGATATTAAAATATATAAACACATGGTATTTGAAGCTTCTACGAAATTATAAATCCCAAACATCTGTTTTTCTATCTTGTGAAAACCTCGGGTAAGTGTCACGTCCCGACCATGTCGTGTCCGTTTTTCTTGAGGCTTCCTTCTTATACTTGCTTTCATTCAATACACATCAGTCCTTTTGAGGGTTTCTTAACTACGAGAATTGCTTTTTTTCAAAATTAAAATGTACATGTTATTAGCACATTATAAATCACAGTCCAAAAAAAGACAGCAAAGTCCCGGAACGTTTCGACACAGAATCCCTATTCCACAGTATAGTGTTCTTTCAGCAGCAAACGCCTCGTGAGGTTAAGTCCAAATAACAAGAATTATATGATGTTTTACTGCTATAAAATTTCGATTGGTGCTATGAAAAAAATACAAAAAAAATTTCCGTTTGAACCTTCTACAATAAAAAATACTTAGTATTGGATTCATATTCCTTATTAAATGTTTCGATTTTGTTGGGTTAATGATTTTTTTTATTTTAAACCTTTTATCAATCAACTATGCTATTCGCTAGACCAGGCACGGACAAACTGCGGCCCGCGAGCAAAATTATATTTTTGAAAAAGATTCACGTTTGTATCTTTTAACGTTTTTTTTTTTTTAAAAGATTGAAAATAAATGTTAAAATCGCTATTTTTGGATCAACCATATATATGTGAACAATAGACGGTCGATAAAATGCATTTTTCAACTTTCTCGCGTATGGCGACGATATAATATAATATTACAATATATGTTTTTTTTATTATTATTGCAATAATTCACAGTTTCGTCCAAATATTGTATTTTTTCATTGTTACGATGATATTACCGTCATAAAAATATAGTTTTAGAATATCCGCATATCTTTCCTTTACAACTTTGAGGAATTTAATATTCTTACATAGCGACATGTTTTATTGGCCGTATCTTTTGGGATATTTTATGAGCTTTTTGTAGCTTCTTGATTGTTATCTTTTCGAATCTTTTTGTTTAATTTTATTTCCGCTTACACGAGGCCTTCCCATTTTATATGATTTTATTTGAATAATGCCAATAGTTGTTAACCTTCTTCTATTATATATATTCTTCAACAATGTATGTTTTATGATCACTGATTTGGATTGGTATATGGATCCAACGTTGGTCCATGTACCTAAAAAATTTGAAATTGAAATTCCATCAAGCACTTTCAGTCATAATTCTAAATTACACATTATTTCATCGTGATCTTAAGAGTTAGTTTGAATACATTTAAGTATTGGCAAAGTTTGAAAAACAAAATTGGCAGAAAAAACATCTATTCAATTATCCACAGAGTAGCATGTATGCGGTTTTTGGCTGAAACATAAACTGCATATATTTTTACATACTTGGGCGTCTTGGTTTTGAAAATCCGTTTCTTTTACTTAAATTTTAGAAAGATTAAAGTAGCTTTTTGTTGAAACTCTAATAAATACGCTTTTCTAAAGATTCAAAATTAAAACGCGTTGCTTTGGCATTCCTTGTTCTAAGGAATAATTGTGGCATAAAAAAACTAAAAACTAAAAACAAAAATAGCACGTATTAAAATAATAAAATTTATAATAAAACTACAAATGATTTTTACGGTGTTGATTTAATACAAAATTGGTTACTCTGCAAAATACTTGTAATCAATTCTAAACAAGTTTTGCCTGTATGCATTAGCCGCCAAATAAATTTCATAGTTTCAGGAGCATTTGCAAAGTTTCTCTCCGGATCGGCTTGCCCTCAGCAATTTCACAAAAGGCTCCTCCGGATCTCTGAAGCTCTCTCCTCATAATGGTTCTAGTTAGCATATAATCTCAAGCTTTCTATCGCGTTGAATTTTCCTGTGTGGTAGCTTTCGGCAGTTTTGACCGCAAAGTGAGAGCGTTTATGTTTATTAATACATGACTCGCTTACCAGAAAGGTTTTTGGGTGCATTTCAGTATTACAAGATAATGAATTCATTACTTGAATTTTAAACGCAAAGTTTTCAGAACACAATACACCTAAACGAAGCCTATGAATACAAGTAAAAGTTTTTATAATGCACTTACGCTACATTGACTGACTGGCTTTTATAAAGATATTTTTATCTTTTCAATTAGATTTATACCTACAGTTGTATAAAAAATAAATTACATAATTTCACATTACAAATTTAAAACCACTAGGTTTCAGTTAACTTTTCCGGTTCTAAGCTCAAGAAATGCGACCCCAATACCCACATTTTCTTAAATATCTATTTTAATATGGGTGATACAATGTTTATAATTAAGTTATTCTTATATCATAGTTATTTGGACCTTTTGTAGTTTATATAAATACGATAAGACAAGAGATAAGCGCCCGCTTACCAGCGATCGTTTGTAAGATAACTAGACTGAACACCGCTAAGCAATGCTCGCCAGTAGCACATTGACATTTGCACTGAAACCACGTATATTTTACGCGCAACTTAAAATATGATTATTTATTAAAAAACCACGGATTTTTATAAAAAATTGTATGAGGAATGATGCAGAGAGATATTTTAAAGCCCTTAGACTATTTATTTTTTTGAAATTCATAATAATAAGGCCAATAATGAGGAAACCACTGGGGTCCCTAAAAGACCCCATCGGCCGAGAAGTATTTTTCCAGTCTCCGAGCCGCGAGAGTTAAAAAGTACTTCAAATGTAAAAAGCAAGAATAATAATCATTTGCTTAGGACTAATTTTTTAACATATTTAAGGTAAATAACAATAAAATTTCTATAAATACATATTTTTTTATATCTGCTAAATCACCTTACGTATAAAAAAGGCTTTGATACATTTAAAGAACTTGTTATTCTGTAACATCATGCCCAACGTATAAAAACGTATGTTACCAACGCAACATTTAAAAAATATTAAATGTAATGTTCATTAATTTTTTGATCATGACAAATAATAAACCAACCAATATGCCTACATACATTATGAAAACTCAAGCTAATTTTTGAAAAATACAATGACAATATTTAATTGATTTTTTTAAATTTATCATCAGAGTAATAAAAGTTGGTAAATTTTATTTTTAAATATAATACAGGCATTTATTTGTTGTTTATAGCTTTTAAGAAGTGAAGTGAGTCAACCAGCAAAATAGTGGTGGATTTCATATTTTTATTTTACGTAGATAACACTATGAAAATGTGTATTAACTGAGGTTACGTCACTTTTGTGATGCATTAAGATGTGTAGAATATTTTTTTCACATCTAAAATGTTTTTTTTATTAATCACCACTCTGCTCGCTTTATCTCTAATAGGCCCATATTATATAATGCTATTTGAGAAGTAGAAAAAGACGATTATATAATAGGAACATTTTACTGAATTACATCAATTTGAATATTATTTTTCGTTTCATTTTCAAGGTATGTTAAACTTTCATCTATCGTCTTAAGATCCTTTATAAAACATGGTTGAAGCGATATAAAATCTTTTTTATCATTCTTAACGCCCGATAAAATAATCACGGCTGAACGCTCACAATGAGCTTTAGCTGGTGGAAACCCAAATAATATAACATCTAAAGAAAAACACCGAAACGGTAAAACGTCAAAAGAATAGATGAAAGATCTTTGTTTTTTAGTATAATGGTGTGTGTGTAAACACCGTATCAACATTTCTTCAGATCTTCAGCCGGAAACAAAAGAAAAATGCCACTTACTTAAATCGTAATTTGTCAACCAAAAATACCATTATTTCATCTTCCACCGTAAAATTCAAGTAAAACTTCCATTTTAAAAAACATACGATAAATAAATTTTGCATGAATGTTTTTTTATATTATTCAAACATGGCAGCTATCTATGAAGTGTTCTTGAAAATTTAATGTAGCTTATTTATTATAAGTCATATTCTGTCCATCGCAAACGGTACAAAGAAAAAAGGTGTGGTTAAAAAATTGATAAGAAGTTGCCTTACATTTTTTTAAATCTTCTAAAATATTAATGGAGAGGTAGAGCGAGGCATGACACGCATGAATTTGTATAAGAAACGATCTGTGTAAGCTTGAAATTTACTGTATAAAAAAATTCATTAGGAAATTCTTCCTCTGGGCTGTATGGATAATCTAATTTACTTAATAAACCAAACTTATCAAAACATCAAAATAAAATAAACTTTTAAACATGTATTTGTTTATTCTACACAAGTTTTTTTTATTTTTTAAATATTTTAAACCGAGATAACGTCAAACATCTGTCTTCATAATGTCAAGATTTTCTGTAATCCTTTTTTCTTTCGTTGTGCAACTTTTCCTGATTTGTTTTACGATGCGGTCATAAGAATTCAGTGAAATAAAAATAAGTGTAAACCTCTTTTAGCATGCTTTAATTCCAGCAAAGCTGCTCTTTGACTTTTGATCAAAAAGGTCTCAGAAAAAAATAGGCAGGACCTATTGCTTTTCGTAAGCTTTTAAGACTTTGAAAATCATGAGCACAATATGTTACTTATACCACTGTGATTTTAACTGGCATAAATATTAATGAATTGTCAAATAAAAAATTGTCTTGTTATGATTTGTGTATTTTATAATACTGGAGATGTATCTCAGTGAACAAAATAGCAATCTTTTTCGATTCTTTGTTGAAACTTTAAACATTAAAACAGATACAAAATTAATCACCTTTCATAAAACAATTTACATGTATAATGTAATTCTATTCGACGAAGAAAAATGTAAATACTAAGCACTCAAAATCAGAAATAGTAGGGAGTATTTGTTTATTTTTCCTTAATCAGTGCTAATAACTGACTCACAGTTCCTGAAAAGGAAACGTACAGAAAAAGTATACGATTTCATAGACTACAACAGAAGCACGAAGTATATTAAGCATAAAACTTTGAGTCAGTTTTTTTGCAGACTTTGCATTATTTAAAATGATGAAGTGTGGTAAAAAATCTTTAAATCTTCAGGTTTTATATATTATATTTTATTTTAAGATATATTCAATCACACAAAAAGCCTTGAAAGAAACGTTTTTTTACATGATTGGATCCAATTTCTTTAACAAGTATTCCAAAGATAGAAATGTTATTTGTAAAAAAGGCCTAACGAATAATGACATCGTAGAATTTGTATCCATTTCCAACATTAGGACTTTTTTCTTTGTAATAATATTATCTTTGTACGAACGAACCGTCATCAATTCCCATTTACACGGCAATTCGGTTTACCTTGGCTTTGCTATTTTTACGAAAAAAAAACAATCTCTGCTCTACTACAGTTAAATATTTCAATGCACTTAGGACTTAAATGTACAATAGTAAGAAACAGTACCATTTTCTTATTTCTCAACAATATTGCGTAAATATTTGTGTTTTTGCCATATTCAAGTTGTTACTGAAATAAAAAAATAAACCCTTAAAATGAGTGTGTTTGCTTAAATAAATTACAATTACACGAAGTAAAACAATATTAAACACATTTTCCCACAAATTTTAATTTCAAAGCGTAAAGAAAGTTTAATGTGGTTTTGTTTTTTTTAATGCACAGATAATTATAGGTTAACATATTTATATTTTACAAGATTTTTTTTTAAATCAAGGCTTTTTTCTCAGCATACAAGTTTTTTAAGATAATGAAGACATATATTTACACAACGCAATTTTGTATAAACTTTATCGGCACGTTGCAAAAATTGTTAAAAAAGTTTTTGTTTTTGGTTTTCATCAATGAATGGCAAAGATAATTTTGTTTTATTCGATCCAGAAAACAAAGCGTATAGAAACTATTCGAATCCCCAATGGTTCTGAATTTTAAAAAAATAGTTTTGTTTACAACAAAAGTCCTCTTTCAGTTGTATTATATTTAAAGCTTGCCATCTATGTCATATCTTTTACATTGCGAACGGTAATATTTATTATTAAATGTATTTTTCCAAACACCAATATTTTTTCTAATGCTCTTCTCTGTTCACTCACGAATTAATAACGAGATAAATGACTATTGGTTATTTTAATTATATCAATATAACCAAAAAATCTAAATATGAATAATGCAGTACAGATTTAAATTGGAACTTCAAAATGGTAGAACTTTTTTGCCTTACCATCTTGAAACCATTCCAAAATATTGTTTTCTTAATGAGTTTTCACAAAAAAAAATTGGCTATGTATAACTATTTGATCGATTTCTTTAAAAAATCGAAAGACTATTTTTCAATTAATCTTATTTTATTTATTTTGTTAACATAATTTGAGCATATTGAATCGCAAAAAAATAACAATGAAAAATTGCTTTATGCATACACACTGCTATATTTCTATCAAATTTACTTTGACTGTTTTATAACATTTTACTTTACAACATAACGTCATATATTAAAGAAAAATATTTACACTGTCACCTAATAACAAATGCCATAAAAAATGTCATGACATTTTTTTCAGCGGCATTTCTGTCAAATACCTATAAATCGTTGAATGCATTTTTCACAAACATCGTTCTTGTAGTCAAAAGAATAAATACTACATGGCTAGTAACATGTCGATGAGATAATGAGTGGTAGTCACGCAATATGTGATAGGAGCGTGATTGATATCGTTGTGGGATAAATGGATAGGGAAATATACATTTATGATAGCATAGATCAAATTTTTTTATGAATAGCGTTCAATCAAAACCTATATGATTATTGTTTGTGGAAATAATCATTTGACTCGATTTTTATTGTATTCGATTTTATTTAATGAATATGGAAAATCATTTTTATCAGTGTTTTGGCTTTACCAACGCTCTTTTTATCAGTTTGATTTAAATATAATATAGTTTACAACCAAGCGTACATCTTTGATTAGTCTATACTACTTTTTTGATGAAATTCAGTTGTCAGGTTGAGTCAGAGGTTTGGTTATATATTTTTTTCACAGTAAAGCACATTTGAAAGGGAAATCATTGTTGGGTATTGTTTGGTTATTGTTGAGTATACGTTGGACATATTGGGTACTCTTCTCAAAATGGCGTAAGGGCGAAATAGCCGCCAACCATATTACATATGTTTTTTTTTTGCATGTATATATTTCCTCAAATCCTATCATAATTGAATCCCACAACGATTATCACTACCTAGTTAATAATTATATGATACAAATTTGCAAGTGGCCATTGTCTTTTCGTACGCTACAATACATATGAAAAACATTCACTAGAAATGTGTTGTGAAAAATAATTGATTTAAAGGTTTTTAAAACGTTTACAAAATGCATTCAACAAACATCAATAACGTGACATAAATTTTTGAAGCGTTTTCTTTTATTCTCTCGTTATAAGCACTTAGTGCAACTTTAGTCTGCTTTTCATCACCTCTTAGTATAAACATATTTTCTGCTTTCCGAATTTATTATATTATGCAACATTACAATATTTTTTTTAGTTATACAAAGCAAAATATTCAATGTCCCAAATGCCATAAAAATGCTTATTTTCAGCAAAATAACGCGATACGGTATGTGCGTTTGTGATCGTGTTTGTTGTAGTAATATCTCACCTACGCTAAATTTATGTTTGACACTTTCAAATATATAAACATCCATCAATCATATAATTTCTATTGAATGTTTTATTCTATGAGCCCATGGTAAAATATTCAATACATCTGTCATTTCATTCAATCCATGCACAATGATTATTGTTACACTAAGTATTTATTTGGATCACGTAAGCCCGAAATTGAATTGAAAGGAATAAATCACATTTTATGATTACCATTGCCGGATTTTGAACAACTTCACACAAAAAAATAAAATATCCCATTTTTTATTTGAAAAACATTCAATTACGTTCATCTTGAGCAATTTTAACCAACAAAAACTATATCCAAAGAGTAAAATATGGTAGATATATAAAATTATATACTAGAACTCTTGATATTTATAAAACAAACGATGCAAATCATAAAATAAATATATATATTTAAATCGCATGTGATAAAAATTGTATGTACCTTTTACACATAAAAGTGTACCAAATAATATGTTATTAAAAATTAAATCTTATTTAAAACAAATTTACCTATGAATATATGATGAGCTTAAAAATACATATGTCTAAGTATTAGTTTACAAAATTGGCAAATAAGACGTTATTATAACAATTTTGAGAAATATTGTTATCAATTCAACTATTGAAGTACCCAACAGTGAATTAACAACGATCTTAAGCAGTACTTTGTGAGAATGCAGATTTTTCTCATGCTAGAACAGGCAATAGACATTTGAAATGTTTTGACAAACCCAACATCAAATTTTGATAGCAAAAATAAAAAATGAAGGGGAAAATATAATATTATATAACAATATGTTTGTATAAAATAAATAAGCATACATTTTATGAATCGCATAAAATAATGACGTCGAATAAAACATTAATATTGTTATTTAATTTAAACAAGGCTAGGATTAATACTTTTTTTTTGGATTTATGATTTGAGTGCAGGTTTTTATTTTTATAGATATGTTGAATGTATTACTTATTTAGAAACAAATGCTCACCAATTGAAGACAATTCAATATTATTTTTCACGCATGCAAAGAGTTCCTCCATTAAGCGATCATTTGACCATTGTTCTAAGTTTTCCAGAAATCACAGTATAATAATTAAATACCATTTTAATTCAAAACATCAAGTTTGTCTTTGGAATATTCTATTGTTTGAATACAATTTTCAATCATACAGTTCAATTGCTTTTGGATTAACGAAATAGATACTATCGCCTTTGTAATATGGTGTGACTTGGCTCAATGAATTCAGGGATGTAGAAGAATCGCAGAAAGCTTTTCATCGGGTGGTTTAATAACGTTTGGAGGTGGAGATAACGTATGAAAACATTTTTTTTTATTCCCTTTCCAAGATATTAAGTCAACACGATAGATTAAATACAACATAACATGAACACAAATTTGATCCACTCGAGTGAATATAATGGCGTGCTATATGAGTTATTATATTTTGTGTTCTATAGACGAAAAAAATGAATTAAAGCACCGTTACCTTACACCATTTGACAAAAAATACAATTTTTGATCGAAAATAATACAAAAAAATTCAAATACTTAATAAAAAAACATAATTTATCGCTTTTTCATGTTGAAGTAGTGAAAAAATAATAGAAAACTGGTAGTTTATAAATTGTAAGTAAACATACATATATTGAATGATGCTTTTGTGGTTTTAAGTGATAGATAATAAACAACATTTTTATTGCAATTTTTTACATGTAAAATGAATATGTGCCATTTTACCCAACTAATATATTATAATATGGGCACTCGAGAGGTGAAGTGACCCAACTAGTAAAATGATATTTCTTGGATTTAAGTACAATCACGTATTTATAGTGTGTTTTGATGGATTGCATATTTTTATTTTACAGAGATAAAACACTATTGCAATGTGTATGTATTAACTGAGGTTACTTCACTTTTACGATACTTCAAGATATGTAGAATATTGCTTACTTTTTTTCTGAAATACCTGGCTTACTTCACCTCTAGTTGTCTCATATTGCCTTGTTCATTAAAAATTCTAACCACTTTCAAAATATCATTAGTCAACACTAAGTGCGCTGTAAATGTCAAATAATATGTTAGGCTATTTTATTCTTTTTTGAAATCTTGCCTGTAAAATATTTTACCTATTATACGGAAATTTCCAATATTAGTAAACTCAAAATACAATCAAGAAAAATTGAAGATATTTTGATTAAAAAAGGAACTTATATTAATTTAGGAACTGAAGGCTACCGAAATTTTCAAGATACATTTCTATATTAAGATTACCTTCCTATCAATTCGGAGCCCTTATTCGGGTCGAACCTTAAATAGCTTGAAAACTTTGAAAGGTTCGTATCGCATTTCTCGAAAAACGTTTCATATTATATAATAATAATATTAACGTTATCCAAGACACACAAGTAAGAGTCTTAGCAGTGTACATATAATAAAATACAGCTTGGTTTTTTTGACGAGTATTAAAGCCAAATTCACAAAACAGCATATTAATGTTTTTGGACATAAATATTTTATAAGACTTTATTTTTCAGCCACTCAAATCAAGTTGATACTAAGTATCCTGTGTGTAATCCATTTACTGATAACTCGTAGTTATAGAAGAGTTTATTGACTCTAGTGAGGAATCAAAGCTATAACGATCCTGAAATAAATTAGCAAACTTTTCAAATGCCGTAAAGTTAGCTTTGGCTGAAGCTAGTCAGCATTACCTATCGGGCTTGTGTGAGAACGGACCACAGTTAACAGTTATGTTCATTCGGATTCCATCTCAAGACAGTCCTACAGAACACGATGAACGTTCTGCTCGGCATATCACCAAGAGAAGTCTGGCCTTAAAACCTAATTGCCTAGCGCGAATAGTTTTGCATTTAACTTCGCCATCGCCTCATATAGGGACTAATCTTTTCGAAAAAGAGATGTTGAGCGACTGAGAAACAGTATTTGTAGAAAAACTTCTGTTGAGATACCTCCATTAAGAGACCATATGCTCCACATTAGAATCGCACATAGATAACAAAATAAAATAAAATTGAACTTTAACTCATCAATTCGGAGCCCTTATTCGGGTCGAACCTTAAATAGCTTGAAAACTTTGAAAGGTTCGTATCGCATTTCTCGAAAAACGTTTCATATTATATAATAATAATATTAACGTTATCCAAGACACACAAGTAAGAGTCTTAGCAGTGTACATAGAATAAAATACAGCTTGGTTTGTTTGACGAGTATTAAAGCCAAATTCACAAAACAGCATATTAATGTTTTTGGACATAAATATTTTATAAGCCTTTATTTTTCAGCCACTCAAATCAAGTTGATACTAAGTATCCTGTGTGTAATCCATTTACTGATAACTCGTAGTTATAGAAGAGTTTATTGACTCTAGTGAGGAATCAAAGCTATAACGATCCTGAAATAAATTAGCAAACTTTTCAAATGCCGTAAAGTTAGCTTTGGCTGAAGCTAGTCAGCATTACCTATCGGGCTTGTGTGAGAACGGACCACAGTTAACAGTTATGTTCATTCGGATTCCATCTCAAGACAGTCCTACAGAACACGATGAACGTTCTGCTCGGCATATCACCAAGAGAAGTCTGGCCTTAAAACCTAATTGCCTAGCGCGAATAGTTTTGCATTTAACTTCGCCATCGCCTCATATAGGGACTAATCTTTTCGAAAAAGAGATGTTGAGCGACTGAGAAACAGTATTTGTAGAAAAACTTCTGTTGAGATACCTCCATTAAGAGGCCATATGCTCCACATTAGAAGTGCACATAGATAACAAAATAAAATAAAATTGAACTTTAACTCGAGAGAGCTTTTTGTTGGATGACACACTCTTTCAAAGAATAACTTCATAAATAAATAATTCTCATAAATAAAAACATTTTTTCTTTCTTTCTTTTCCCAGGTTTAAGCGGTGATCATTTCAAATTCGACTCAAACGGCGATGGTCCTGCCAGATACAACATTATCCATTTCAAACAAGTATCTGCAGGGAAACATCGGTGGATTAAAGTTGGAGAATATTTGGAAGGAGAGCTTAAGCTGAATATGAGTGGTAGGTTATTTACAAGACTTATATATTTCCTTATATCTTATTTATCAACTTAAGTTATTCACGCATCAATTGTTTTGTAAAAATAGTCATAAAAGACGCAAAATATGTTTTGTATAATAATTATAGTAGAACATCGATATAATGAAAAAAATATTTAATCAAATGTTAAAATCGTCTTATTAATTGTATACACGTTTAAACTGCAGTGTCACCGCTTTTAAGCAATGTTTTGAATAAAATAAATTAATGCATTAATAACTAACTCATGTCAATAACTTTTATATTTTGATTACAAGCAAACACATCGTCGTAATCTTATAGTCAATATGGACATACGAAAAATAAATATGTTTCCGTTAAATCCCAAACTTTTATGCAACGGAATTTCGGTTTTAATGGATTCCCCTCAACTTGTATACTTCCGTTCATATAAATGTATTTTTAGTTGTGAAAAACTACACAAGAATAAAAATATTATGAAAATAAACAAATAAATAAATATAAGACAAATGTTAATGGTTTAATGGTTTAATCTTATTTACCAGTAGAATATATGACTAACCATGATGTTATTTTAATTCCAAATTTAAACTGTTAGTTTGGTGGCTTACGACTAGGGCATCCAATTCTGGACTTTTTAAGCTGTGAGACCTTTCTTTAGGTCTCCAAGATTTCCGATTTAAAAAATCAAGGAATTTGCGGAATTGCCAAAATTAAAAAAATTGCGACTTTTTTTAGCTCCGTGTATCCATAATAATTAAAATGTAATTAAGAAATTCAACAACATATGACAAATAATGACTCTTAGAAGTGGGTTTAATGGAATGATATTAGTCGTCGTATTATTGAAAGATTTTTTTTGAAGATTTAACTATTTTAAATACTAGTTGATTTTGTGACTATTTTTCATTGCGAGTTGATATTTGATTTCCTGAAATACATGTTTAAGATGCTCTAAGGCGAAGATCGGATGAAAATATTTAAAGTGTAAAAAAAAAAAAATACTAAGAAAAGAAAATAAATACTGTGTGTGTTTTGTTCACGTTATGAGCATTTTGAAATTCTTGTATACACAAATTTAAAATTGCACATTACTTAGCGCATGCCTACTATGTACGATGTTTTTGGAACAAAAAAATAAAAAAGGAAAAACAACTAAAATAATTATAAGATAGGCGTTTCAGTGAGTTGTAAAATTTTTAATTATCTACTTAACATATCAATTATTTTTCGTATTTTTTTCTTTAAATTCTTCACAAAGAATTTTATATTTGGAACATACATAAATCAACTGTCGAATATTATTTTCACCTTCTTCACTTTTGACGCAATGCTTGCAAAGGACTTTTAAAAAAGCATTTTCTTTCTGTTCCGAATGGTGTAATGAAAAAAACTTTTGACTCCTGAGTAACTTTGTCTCATTCAAAAGGAAATAAACTCATCTTTATTCCCATTATAAACCGTTTTAAATAATGTAATACATTTTGTCATCGTTTATTCCATTTCCGCATAACTTTTGTTTTCAAACAACTTTTTTGCATCTTTTATTCTGCCTAGTCATAAAGAAATCTTTTCTCTTAAACGTTCATTGTTTATTTACTCAGAAAACGCAAGCAACTTCTCTTAAAGTACTTAAAGCATATTTTGCTTTTCATTTTTTTGGTTTTTGTTGTTAGCAAGGAAACTATTCATAGCGTAAATAAAAGACATATTTCAAACGCCTTCTAACGCTTTAATACTGTTAACAGATAAAACAATGAAATATTTTCAACTTTTAAAGCCTAACATGGTATTATCAAATTAATTATTAATAAAATTGACATTCAGTTTATCCGCCTTTAGTTCTTTACGATAAATTCAAGTTAATATACTTGATAGCATGGAAGAATTTTTCATGCATTTCGTGTTTAGAAAAATATGCCAAATTGTGAAAGAAAAATCAAATTAACGTAATGTGAGAGATTTATTAAAGTTATATTCAAGTTAATTAAAAATACTTTTACTATCCATATTCCATTTAAAAAGTTATCTGATTACTTTAAATGATGGGTACAGAACTAATTATTAACTTGTAATAATTAATGTTAATTTTGGATGCCAATAAGTTCCTGCAGTTGCAATATCATATTAAATACATAATATCGTAGTTGATTTTTCATTGTCAATATTGACTTTATCTAAACAGTTTTTTCTTAATTTCATTTATATTTATGCGATGAATTTGGCAATTTTATCATTTTGTTTTGCAAACGTTCACCTTACTAAATTTATATCATTCAAATAATATCGCCTTTTCGCCCCTGCTTTACATACAGAAATCCAATTCAAGCTGAGTCAACCAAAGCCACCGGAGTCTGTTTGCAGTCTACCTTGTGATCTTGGGCAGGCGAAGCAATATGTTGAAGGCGAAAGTTGTTGTTGGCACTGCTTCAACTGTACACAGTATCAGGTAACGTTAATTATTTCCAAATGCACTTATATTATCCTCATCACTCCAGCAAGAAAATATTATTACTCTTGGCGAATATTCCCTTATCAACAATATATGTTTTCAACCATGCCTCACTACCAATTTGAATTATTAATAATGTTTATCGTGACAAACTTTCTCCTATGAAGCTCTTGTTTTTGAGGAAAATAATGATAGAAAAGCAATACTAGAGGTTAGATAATTAATCTTCATAGGCTTTGTTGTACAAAAAAATCAAATGGGTTGTAAACTATGATGATACCATTGACATCATTTAAAATTGATTCAACTGCTTATTAAACTATTAAATCTGAGATCCAACACTATGATATCTGCAACTAACGTCAACAACGTTAACCATTTGGCTATAAGTTTAAATATATTATATCTTAACTTTATATTCTCAAATTAATTTCGTTTAATTATTCATAGTTTTTTTGTTCTCTGTCTACAATCTAAATGTCTTAATATATAAGCACAATATTTATAATAAACAGTGCAAAGTCATTCAATCAATACATATATATTTTTTAAAAAATGAGTAACTAAATAAAAAACAATACTCAGTTTTTGCTACAATAATTACTAATTCCACGAACAAAATGTGTGAATAAATGTATTGTCGTTAGTGAATTTTTAAGGGATGCAAAGCATTGACTGTTCAGTTATAAAATAAGTAATTATTAGTTCACTAATCGGTTACAAGAAGGATTTCTCATTTCCTGATATGTTGTGGTTCTTGGCATACGAGAAATAAAAACACAGATCCCGTGATCTTGATATTTTTTATGGAATCTTAAATAATATGAAGAAACGGACCAAAAAACAAATCCATCGGATTAAAAATATACAATGAGCATATAAAGTTATATATGTATTTATGTATAGTTTATTTTAAACACTACATACTGGATAATTATGTATTTATATATATA
>CM062835.1:14531366-14823391 GCA_031772345.1 Himalopsyche anomala
TATATACTAGCTGGCCCGACGAACTTCGTACCGCCTCAGAATCAATAAATAATGTGTTAATTTATTGGATGAGTTAAATTCAGTTTGAATGAATACTCAAAATGAATTAAGTTCAATAAATGTGCAAAATTAAAAATGAAAAGTATTTTAATTACATTGAAATGATGTTATTCACGTGGCACAGTCGATAGATTTAAAGGAATGCAGTGGACCAACGATTTGATTTTGAATTGTGAAGTTGAAATGATCCACATCTTTGTTATTTGCTGCAAGAATTGCTCGTTCACTCAACCAATTATGATGTTTGTGATTAGCAATGATGAGACGAAATTTCAAAAATTCGGCAAAAACGAAATCAATCCTTTCGATTCGTCGACAGGAACACGGCCGTTACAGATAGTCAGCAAATGCTTGGAGAAATCTGCGGCAGATGGTCGTTTAGAAATGCGACTCGCATGTTTGTCGTTAGCTGAAGTTTCTTAACATAGCGCCACAGAGTCGATGTTTTAAGTCAAGCGTTTATTTCATTGGCAGCGGTCGATCTTGGAATAACTGGTAGTGTTTGGCGAAAATCGCCAGATAGTAGAATCATTGCGCCTCCAAAACATTTGAGTCATTGCGCTGATATTTCATAGTTCGGTTGAGTGCTTCCAATGCGGAGGAAAAATAAGCCACCATTTCCCTCATCAATTGCCTTCATTAAAGTATCGTACACTTTCTGTTGGGGGTTCAACAGTGGTACATTCGTTCGAAGTGATTGGTTCAATGCATCTCGATCATATTCACGTTTACGTTCCGATTCTCGATTGAAAGCGTCGTTCATTCCTCGATCTGGCGACGCATCATGCAGCGCATGAGGTAACACATATCTTCGATCAAAAGCAACGCCTGGTTATGTATCTCCTCATTCACCTCGAGATCGGGATTCCCTGAACTGACGCAAATTCGGTGTAAAGTGTCTTCGGACATGTCATCCTTGTACTTTTTCCACAATTCACGTGGATTCGATGGGAAGCGTGTCAAAAAAATGATAGCAAATAATGTGCGTATCTGACTTGGAGACGCAGAAACAATTGCTTCAGCGATTGTCATGTCCCAATGAGTTTAGTTTTCAAGCAAATTGAGCTATTGACATGCGGCACGAAATGTTTGGAATACGACGCCATTGACAGTTCGAAATGATTCGAAATGTCGACCCGAAGGGAATTATTGTTTTTTTTTCAGATTTTTCATGTTCACAGAACTGAAAGACTCTTAGAAAACCATTCCGAGCACTCTTACTGATTGGTTTAGAAATACTTGGCATAGCTAATACCTCTTTATTTCACTGTATTTTAAATAATAAAATTACATCTTCACAATGTTGACAAACGACTACTTTTGTTTGACAGTAACTGTCAAAGAAAGACTGTTGCTAAGAAATGTGTTGGTCTAGGATAAATTCGTTCTCAATGCTTGTCACCAACATAATGACAGGGATCTTTTCAAAATTATTCAAATAATACTTTTTTATAATTTTACGAAAGTTCATTCTAAATTTTCATATTTTTTATATTACGAAATGACATAAATTCTCATTATAACAAAGAACGCAACATTTTCCAAATCTTCAATATTATATTTATGAGATTATCTTTCATTAGAAAAAAAAAATATTTTTGTTTAATGTTCCACACATACAAACAGTTATACAGTCAATCCTGTTTTTATGCGGTATATGGGTTCCACGAAATATCGCAAAAAAAAAAATCGCATAAAAAAAACTTGACTTCCATAGAAATAGTGGGGTGCGTTACTTAAATTTTAAAATCCGCATAACTTTGAAACAGCGAGTTAAAATATACACTAAATCGCAAAGTATAAGAAAATTAGGGGAAAACCACGGCGTAAAAATATTAAAAAATAGTCACTGTATTACAATTCTATGTGTGTTTTAAAGCATGTGGTTCTAAATCACTCTTTTTCAGAAGAAATAGTATGCGCATCAATTTCATAAAACTATGGTTGTTTTCTAACAATAAAATTAGTGATCAGAGTTTGTTCAGATTTTCTTTTTCGATAATTAATTGTTTATGCAGTTTGTTATACCCATATAGATAATATATTCTAAAGTTATCGTTGAAACTTGAATGCGCGATCAGAATTTGAATCATTTAGAAAGAAATGATCTTCTAATTTATTGAAAAGTTGGATACCTTCTTCAATTATTTTCGCAGTGAAGGAACTGGAATTTCTTTCAGTTCGTCATTGTTTTCTGGTTTTTTGTCAATAATTAAATTAAAATTATGAACATCTTCGTCACTTATAGCTTTATCTGTAAGTAATTCGTCGATATAATTTTCGCTAAAGGTATCAAACCTTTCTTCGCCAAGTTATATCGTAAAATATGGTACATCTAAAAAAATGCATTTCTAAAAAACCGCATTACTTCGAAATCGCATAAAAAACATAAAAACAGGATTGACTGTATATGGGGATCAAAAATAAAATAATGATTTGATAGTATTCTATAACAATATAATATACATGAAAAGTATACTGATTTTTTTTTACATACCTTCTGATTTTATGTACTTTCATTCGTCTTTTCACATTTCAGTATATATTTTAGCGACGGTGATGAACATGAGACATAAATTCCTAAAAGTTTTTTTTTAAATGGATATTGAAGATTTAGTTTCGATTTAGTTTAAAGTTGGCATTCCTAACTTGATTAACAAAATGCCTCACATGAGGTAACACATGTCTTCGATCTAAATCAAAGCCTGGTTATTTATCTCTTCATTCACCTCGAGATCGGGATTCCTTGAACTGACACGAATTCGATGTAAAATGACTTCCGACATGTCATCCTTGAACTTGTTCCACAGCTCACATGGGTTCGATGTGAAGCATGTCAAAATAATGATAGAAAATAATGTGCGTATCTGACATGGAGATTCAGAAACAATTTCTTCAGTGATTGGCATGTCCCAATAAGTATAATTTTCAAGCAAATTGAGCTCTTGACATGCAAGTAGAAACATTCGTCATTTTTCGGATGAACTGTGTAAATGCGACCAAGAGCATTCGGGTGATCAGAAACCGCATCGCTTTGCTTTTGACGTTAAAATTTCTTCGATATAGCGTTCCAAGTGTAATAAAGTGTCATCTCAGAGCAAAGCAACGTTTGTGCAAAATATTGTTGTCAAAAATTTATCATACCTAATTATAAACATAACTTTATTTCAATATTATCCGATTTTCTTTCGTTTTCATTTCATATCATCGATTTCTTTTATTCTAATCCATATTCTAAATTTAAAATTATTTATAAGCCAATCGTATGCAAAAGAAGCAAAAACAAACAAATATAGAAAACAGTGCGATCTGGTGGATTTTTCTGAAACCAGCTTACGACATTTTAGCATTTGTTGCTGTTCGTCATTCAAAAATCTTATTCTGTATGAAGATATTAATTTTCTTTATAATTTCTTTTCCGTGATATTTTTACGATGTTTTAATGCTTATTCTGCTATTCTAGGTAAATAAGAATTTTATAAATCAAATATCATTGAAATCCTTGGAGTAATTCTCGAGATATACGTGGTGTAAATAACCCGACTTTGTTTTATATATATATATATACTGACATGACTCGTAATTTATTTTTGAGCGAGTTTCACTTATTGTGAGAAATTTGTAATTTTTTTCACGATGCCTATACCCCAAGAATAAATCCCCACTAATAAAAGTCATTACGATCAACAGCAGTTTGAATGATACTTGAGGTACAACAAGTAGGTAGGAATAAATAATAGCACCGCTCAACTATTACGAAGATGTTTTATTAGGAATTTACAAGCATTGAATTTTTAATCACACAAAAAATATCTAACAAATAGAATTTAAATTATTACAATACCTAACTTGCACAAACGATTTTATAGAAGTTAAGAAGTTTTATGCTAAAATCCGCACGTGACAGAAAACAAATTTAATTTTAAATATCGTCGAGATGGAAAAAGATCAGTTCTTTTATCTCGACGTCGGGCTTCCCGATACGCCATTTTATGAATCGCGTATCGCACAAACCCAAAGAAAATTACAAGTGATGTTAAATCTACCGCCATGAATTAGTCCCGGCAGCTGGCACGTCACCATACGTCACTTCCCGATGACGTCCAACAAAGCAACAACGAACAAAACGAAGATCGCTTCGGATATCTAAAAAAACAGTATTGTCATTTAAGGTCATAAATAATCAAACAATCGATATTACTGGTTACATGATGAAAAAAATTAAACACAAATTATTTAACTAAAAAAAAATGTCTGCCAGTTGTCATCACAAAAGGGCTAGTAGGAGCTTATGTCTATAAATCGTACCGTATCAATATGCCACATATATTACAAATTAAAATGACGTGCAAAAATTAAAAAAAAAAATTGAGTTGATTGAAGAGGCGAAGAACATATCACAAGTTGTAACACAACAAGTGGGATAATACAGTTATCAAATTTAATTTTATATTCAAAATGAACTTCTCCAACGTTACCGCTGAATCTATCAAAGATAAAATTACCTTAAACGACAATAATGTTTGACTTTACATTTAAGATCTTCAGCACCGTCTTGTTTTTTTTCAGGTTAAAAATTTGCAGGATCATGAAAATTCTTCATTTAATTTGTATTTTTCGAAAAAATTATAACATCTACGACTAAACATATAGCTTAACAGATTTATGTCAATTGATTAGAACGCTTGATGATAAGTCTATGGATAGGCATTAGAGTTTCCACAAATAAATAATTTCCCAGGATAAAATTTTCGAAACCTCGGGAAACCAGGATCACGGGTGACAAGAGAGAAACTTAAGTTACAGGACTGTTAATACCAAAACACCGATTTTTGGCAATTTACTGTCTCACTTATAACAATATTCACATTAAGATATTTGATACTAAGCATTCATTCGACAAGCTTTTCTGTCTTCTAGTTTATCGATAAAACTTATATTTATTTTTCAAAAAATAAAACACTCTTTTGTACTAAGTTCACAATTATTTAATAGTACCACGACCAGTTTCCATACGATACGAGATTTTAGCGAGCTGAAAACTGAACTGAATTTGTTGAAAATACTCGTGATGAGCCTCGAAACTGGTTCTGATAGTATTAAATAAATGTAGAATTAGTACAAAAGAGTGTTTTATTTTAAGACTATAATGCCTTTTCACTAATTATTGACAGTGAAAACCTTAATAATAGGTTATTATACTTAATTAGTAATAATAAGATTATCAACGGGCAGCATTAAAAATATGTCTGAATATTGTATGGCGTATCGATTTAGTGTAATGAATTACCTCCCTTAATTCGTGGCTTGAAAATATTAATCCAGCGCATTTCCCAAAGTTTCGTTTAATTGACGTAATCGAAGCGAAAGTTCGGCGAGGCGCAAGCTGAGATCTGACAGCCGACTTGAATGTTTTCACACCCGTTCAACCAGAAATATCTCTCCCTTTCATCAAGGGTAGATGTTTATTCACATTTAGCAGGCGTGGTTAAATCACCGGTTTATGATTCAATCATGAAATACATTCACTTGATACGGTGATTGATTTAGGGTTGAACTGTTGGGATAATCATATTGCCGATAACAAAATACTCAATTGAATTCAACGATATAGGAGATCAAACGTGTTTTCTGTTTTTTTTTACGTGCACAAGGTCTATTTTTATTTTATAAAACGTTTAAACTTAAACCAATTTTATTTACATAAATTTTCTTAAACTATGTACCATCAAAATATGTTTTTTTTTAAATGCATTTTCATTTTCAATATTTTTTTTCTGATAAACACAATCAACCATCACTTAAATAGATATGGTTAAAAAAAAAATTTTACAAGACTCAAAAATCAACCCGAAAACTGTTAAATCAATCTCCTTTCCCGGTTAATTTTTAAAGCACTTTCCGTGTATCAAATAAAAAATATATTTGAGTTAATCGTTAAAAAAACTGCTATTTATTTGAAAAAAAAAATACTGCAGAAAACAAGATTTGTTCCTGTCAAACTATTTCGGTGTTATAGCAAAAAAATACCATTGAGAATTGAATAAAACTGCTTTTCTACGTCTCAAAATTTTTTTTTTTTTGAAAAAACACTCAACTGTATTTAAAATGGTTTATTACACGGTTTTGAAATGGCACGGTCTACCAAACAAACAAATATAATATTTTTATGCGAACTATTTGCTCATACATGATTCCTAGAAACAAAATACACAGAAGCGAATTTTCTAATAACATGAAATTCAATAACACAATATAGTAATTACATACAAAAGGCGTCATTGAATTCTTAGACGTGTCGATCATAAAAGTTCCCGTTTATATAATCATGTAACGTACTATTTTTTTTCCATTAAAATACTTAAATAATTTACTTATTGTATCTTTATTACTATCTTTTTTTTATCACGACGTTGTTCTTTTTTAAAACAAAACCGGTTTTTTCATTAAGGAAACCAATCTTAAATTTTTCCATATGTTATTATTTATTTAAAAAGAATCATTTTTACCTGGATGGAGTATATTTCAACAGAAGTGTTTTTCCAAGAAGTGCTTGTTACTCAGTTGCTCAACTCCTCTTTTTCTCAAAAAGAGTAGGGTTAAAAAGATAGGTGTTAGCACACGACAAGTGGATGGTAAGATAGAATGGGTGTGAAAACGGAATTCAAGACATCGCATCGAACAGAAATCCATACATCGATTTTAAAACTACCCGTAATGGGATTCGGACCCGTGACCTACGTAACTGAAGCCAACGACGTCGACCACGCAGCCGAAAACCTTTCGTATAAAAAAGTTGAGTCTATACTCTATTTTATGTGTGACATAAACAAAAACAAAAACACAATTTTTGGGTTTCTCAGATTTATGTATTTTTTTAATATTACATGAAGTAATTGAAGACGATCACTTTCAACTTAATTGTGTAGTCAACATTTTGAATCATCATATATGAAAACTAAAAAAAGTTTATGATTTTTTCGGTAAATTGGATGACTATAATATATTTTTTTTATCACCAACCACTACCTTTTAAGTTCTGCTAATGGATTTTAAAGTAATTATTAGTGATTTTCAAACCCAATACTTTTTATTTTACTCTCTTTGATAAGAGGTATTTAGTAAATACAACGACTTTGGTAGGGATACTCCATTTTAAGCCAATTCGCTTCACATAATATAGTGAAATTATGTGGCTGTAAAAATTATTATTAAGTTATCAAATTTACAACTCGTAACAAATCTGATTACACAACAAAAAATGTTACATAAGTTCTCTAAAATAGTAAAATAGATATTTCGTTATTTAAATATGAATCTAATTCTTTTGTCCGTTTTAGACTAATGTTTCTTGACTCAAAATGGAAATGTTAAATCGTGCGATCCCCGAGTCGCATAGTTTATGAGGCCATAAGTCTTGCTAATAAAATTTGTCAGTATAATCGAATTATAATCAAACTTACTCGAGGCAAGACCGTTCACCGTGAAATTAATTTTCACGGCAACTAATTGTTTAATTTGTTTCATTTCTTACCCTCACACAAACTCTACAACATGAATGAAATATGTATATATTTCCTTGACTTTACTTAAATGCTTCAGTCTCGACGAAGCAATTATTTTTATCATACTTAATATACAATACTGAATGATGTCTTTTATTTAAGTAAGGTTTAAAACCACAGAACTACAAATATTGGTAAAATATGGATGTTATAGATTTTACTTTAAAAAATATATATAATTTATTTTGTGCAGGACAAAGACATCAAATCCTGGACCTTTTTTTATTCCGGGATCTACAATCTTTCAATCCCAAGATCCCAGTATGAATATTTTACTATAATATCATCCCATAATTGCTTGAGATCATTGTCGAAAGAAGTGGGTAATTAAGAGATTCCAGAATTGTTGTCATCTCAAACTGACGAATTGACAGATTCCACAATTATTCAGAAGTAAATCAATGACCTTTTTTAGCTCCATCCTCTGAAAAAGTTACAAATTGACAGATTCTACAATTTTTTAGAAGTCGAAGCATTTTTTAGCTCCAATTTTCGACGTTACGATTACACAGCGCTGTTGAGGTTTTTTAAGCTCTATTTAGAGATTTTAACGTGTTATGTTGAATCCCGAAATCCTAAGTTACGAAATCGGGAAAAAAATTACAAATTAAATCATAGGAAAATGTTCTTTCGATTAAGTGAGAAATAAATGCTACAACGTGTACTAAATATATGCATCCTTAGCCCAATTGCTCAAATTACATAATTTTGAATCATTTAACTGATTATTTTGAATAAAAACTGCCTGTAATATGATTCCGTTTCATTAATCTTCTGCAACACAAGGACTCTTTAGAGTGCAACCTTTATAAAAAAAATGCATTAAAAGGTAATTGATTAATAATTCTTTCGTTACTGACTAATAAAGGGAAATAATTATAATGTATTCATCAACTTGAAATACTGACATAAATAATAAGCCAAAATATACTATTAGGATCTTTGACTTAACACTTAATGTCAATATGTAACTTGACTTGAGACATTTCGGCACCGAGCAAAACCAAGCCCATTTCTTATTATTATTTCATTTATTCATGTATTCATAATTTTATTAAATAAGATTCTCAATCAAAAATATGAATCAACTATCAAGTCACATCACATTAATGTTAATTTAATAATAATTAAACTGTTTTCAATATATATGTATATACCACAAAGTTAACTCAGTTTTCATTTTTCAAAAAATATTTTCACTTTGTATGCGATATTGCGTTTTCAGAACTAGTTCGCTTAAGCTTTTCCCGGTACACTCGTTCTGACAAAATTGAACCAACTTTATCTTCGGAGCCTTGCCACATACCTTGTTGACACGAAGCGTTGTAAAAGCCCGTTAAAAAAACATTTCAATAAAAAACGTCCGAAGGGAAAAGAAAAATATCCATTCAACGAAGTAAAAAAAAATGTATCTTATATAATGCAACTCCAACTTCAAAATATTTATGAACATACCCTTTTAAAGATAGTGTAAATACATCATTACTGAAAAGAGTAATATTTAAGGCAACTTATTTTAAGATTTTTTCTCAAATTACAGACCTATACAGAACATACCTTGTATCCATTACGTCATTCACCAAAGAGCAATGCTAAATATACTTTTATAATTCATAATTCAACTGTTGAAAGGCAAAAGGACATAGCCCACAGCTATTTTAAAACAGCTTTTCCCGGTAATTACAATATACACAATTTGATATATGTACATACGTTCCATCAAAAGGATATTATTTATTGATTTGGCATTTACTTGGTAGAACTCCATTTCAATAGGGTAAAAATATCAAGGTATTTAAGTTCTACAGTTTTTTATATATGTTATACGTTGATAGCTATTTCAGCTTTCGCCATCGTCAGAACTATGCTTTAAACGTAAATTTGCTCAGCTATATATACTGGCTAAGAAGAGATACACAATGCCGAAATAGCTATCAACGTATAACATATATAAAAAACTGTAGAACTGAAATACCTTGATATTTTTACCCTATTGAAAAGGATATTAGTTGAACGTGCCGGATTAGTATCCAAATTTAGCTTTTAAGTTTGAAAATTGCGACAAGAAAAAAGGACGTAAAAAAAGGTTTTCTTAGAGATCTCTTTGTATGTATTATTCGACATGACAGCGCTAGGCATTCTTATTATTTTTTAATCCATGTCCGCTCCCAATGTGGAGCATATGCCCTCCTAATGGAGGTATCTCAAGGTATCTCAAGTTTTTTCTACGAGAACTGTTCGTTACTCAGTCGTTCAACCTCACTTTTTTTAAAGTGAGTAGTAGGGAAAGAAGGATAAGGCTAGAACAGGACTAGCGGTTAGCTAATCGCTATTGCTACACTCAGTTATTAAAGGATCAGAAGGATGGGAGGAAAAGAAATGACGTGAATTGACATCACAAACACCCAGTCTTCGATCACAACTTTGAATTGAATAATTCTCAAATTCACTGTGATCTGACCGGGAATTGGACTCCGACCTGCGTGATTGGTAGAGCAAGCTCTAACCAACAGTTGCCACAGCAAGCGACGAATACGAAAATTAATATTAGATTAAATCAATTTAAAACCAGTTTATTAGTCTCCGTGCACAATAGGGTTGTGAATATGTCATAAATTTCGTTCTGCCCGAAATCATACAAATATTAATTGTATTTTCAAACCTTGACAATAAATTGTCATGTGGCTTATGCGATAGAGTACTGGTAAAATTTACTTAGCAATTTCAACAACATCTTCTAAAAAGAAGCTCAAATGTTTCTTCACGAAAAATCTTCCTCTAAAAATAAGCGTCCCTTTCTTATAGGCTTAAGTTTTAATCAATATCTGAGCCTTTTTTGCGCCTGTAAATATGTAGGTATTTTGAACAGCGGTCCCTTTTCTGTGCAATGTGAGTTCAACGGCGATGATTTACAGCACCATCTATTACAATGCTAACGAACATTTGTAAAAAAAGAGGGTTATTTTTATTCAACTTGAAAAATAATATCAAAAATTGTATAAAAAATACTAATACCTAACTGAATATTATGATAGGGTAAAAATATCAAAGTATTTATTTCTACAGTTTTTTATTAATCACTTTTAGGGTGTTCACTGTCAATACTTAGTGAAAAGGCATTATATTAGTAAAAACACAATATTCCTTTGTACTTCATTCCACTTTATTTAATATGTCAGGACCAGTTTCGCTCATTACGAGCATCGTTAACTGATCAACAATCATCGTCAACAATCAGTTGACGATGCTCGTAATGAGCGAAACCGGTCCTGACATATTAAATAAAGTGGAATGAAGTGCAAAGGAATATTAAGTTTTATATTAGTATTTAATTCTACAGTTTTTTTAATTTCGGCTTCCGCCATCATCAGAACTATGTTCAAGCCTGCATTTGTTTAGCTATATACATACTCGTATACTAGCTTAGAAGGGATACACAATGTATCTTGTTATTTACTCTAACATCCTGATGTATATAACAATTGAGGGAATTAATTGAAAACACGGCTTATTCCAAAATGGTTAAAAATGAATCTTGAATTTCATTTTGAAAAATAATGTACATTTGAAAAGTATTTTTAGTCTTACATTACTTTGGAATGATATATTGGATGTTTTCAAGCCATGTTTGAAACTGATTTCTAAAAATAATTTCAAAATTTATTTTTATCTAGTGAGTTACATTCATGGTTTAACTTTAGAATGAGCCTGGTTTGCAAGTGAAACCCTCAATTATAGTATTGCATTTATTAAACTACTTTGTTGTTTCTAAGAACGATAAACAATATGGAATTTTTAAGGTTAATAAGGTTAATTTAAATTTGAATCATTCAAATTATGTACACTCCCACAGATTTTGTCAGTAACGACCCGGGTTTCGCCTTTCGGCATCTTCAGGCGTTCAAGCGCATGGATGAACTTGAACTGACAGTTCAAGTTCATCCGTGCGCTTGAACGCCTGAAGATGCCGAAAGGCGAAACCCGGGTCGTTAGTGACAAAATCTGTGGGAGTGTACATAATTTGAATGATTCAAATTTAATATTGAAATTCCACCAAGCACCTTCAGTCGAAATCTTAAATTATAAGGTTAATTTAAATTAATATTTATTATTAATTACAATAAGGGTTTTAGTAACGGTAATGGATTGAAAATTGTTTGTTCATTTAAGATGTCACAAGCTTGATTATGCCTATTAATTTCTAGATGCTCTGTTTAACTGTTAAAAATGTTTTCCGAAAAATTGGGTATGGAGACCACGGAATATATTATACTAAAAAGGGGCCACGGGCCCAAAAAGGTTGAGAAACTATGATCTCGAACAGCAATACTCAAACGTTTTTTCCGCCGCACGCTGGTTTTTGTTACACTACGTGGGCCGTAGCATGTTAATAGTAATATGTTAATATGCCACATACTATACTTAATATAGTGATATAACTTAAATGTGAGTAAACAAAAATACAAATATATCCAAAATAGTCATTTGCTTACGTATTTTATTGCAAATAATACTAGATATTTGCGTCCAAGGTGGTTGCTTATTTCGCCTGTATGGTCGCACCAGCTCTGCATAAGAAATACTTTCATAACACAGTATAAAATAATCATTGTTTAAATAAGAATACATTTTTTTTATTATTAAAAGCCTCAATTCAAAGCTATAAAAATGTTCACTTAATTGCGTGTATAAGAAATTGTTGCATTTTCGGAATTACTTTTTCCCAATCATTCGAATACTATTTTTATTGAAAAAGAGAGGGATCTCTAACGAGTGTCAAAAGAAAACAAGCTTGATGATTGCATTTGCATTCTATTCCATAACCTAGTTCTGCCAAGGGGCAAGCTGACAAAGCTATCAACTACATATGTATAAAAAATGAGTTGTATATTTAAAGTACAATGGTATTTTTTCACCTATCCATCTAAACCAGCCATACTCAACCTTTTTTTCCTCGGGGCCGCATTCTGATTTTTGCTTATCTATGTGGCCCGTAACATATTTATAGTAAACTGTAAATATATCACATACTATACTGTATACATATGTATGTATTATGATGTCAAAATAAAACTATTTTATTTTATGTTAATATATACATATGTATACATTTATCTATTCACGTACCTTTCAAAGTAAAAAATAACAATGAACAACAAATAAAAAATACGTAAAAAGTACACAAAAATACCAATGTATTATATTCAAAATCTTAAATGGTAACACTGCTTCGCTCGTACCGACTTGCTAACCGACAGATTGCAACCCAATATTGAGAACATGCTGAAAACAACACCAAAGAAATATTTGGTGACTATAATTATTTTGGGTCGCACATAAGAGTTGACTGAGCCACAGGTTGAGTATGGCTGATCTAAACTATAGAAAAATATCATAAAATAAAAACTTTATATCTTCAGATGAATATAATATAATTGTATATTTGCTTGATTCAGAACATTTTTTGTTTTTTAATAAAAGATATTTGTAAATTGAATCGTTAGAAATAAATTACTTCAAAGCCTCTTATATTTAAATGAAATAATATATTTTACAATTGACAAACGTTAATGTAACGTTTTTCCATTTAAGTGAAATACCAATAAGGAAATTTTTATGGCAATGAAAACGGTTGTTCAATTCAAACAATAATAACGGGAAGTAAATTCAATGGAATTTTCTTTCAGTGACTCTCGTTTTACTCTTAAGCATTATTTCTTTTAGACTTATAGAGGATTTTATTCATAGATTATTGATTAATTTATTATTATGATTACAGATAAGGCATCCTTTGGACGAGACGCAGTGTGTTTTGTGTCGGCGTGGAACAGTTCCAGATGCAGCCAGAATGATCTGTCAAGATATACCTGAAATATTTCTGCGACCCGAATCCGGATGGGCTATTGGAGCCATGGCACTCAGCTCCACAGGGATACTGGTCACATTGTAAGTAATCTTTCCCATTCTATACCACCCTAATAAAACATCATAATGTAACTGTCATGTATTTAAAATATTTGCTATTCTACCGTAATACTATGTTAAATAAGAAAAAAAATAAGTATGAAACTTAATAACAGAGAGAAAAAAATGTCTTACAGCACAAGTATCTACACTTTAAAAAAACAAAAATTGGGTTACATTGAACGCTAAAAAGAACTTTTTGTAAAAAAAAAAATTGAATATAATTAATATAATGCAAGTATTTTTTATTATTTATTTCATTCGCAAAATTTGTTGTATTTACACAAAATATGAACATATGTTTTATCATTACATGAAAAAATAAGATAACCTAAAATTTGTGAAACATTTAAACGTATTATTGTCTCAATCTTTAGCATCGATGTCTGATTAAATGGTTGACGGTGCAATTTTGTGAGTTTTTGATGTACTTTCTGTACGAATATATTTAATGATGTTGTATTTATGTTTGTCGGTCAACAAGAGATGCGTACAAAACATGCTATGAGCAAACATTCATCCTCTCAATAACAATTGTCTGCTTTCTCTGGTGCAATTAAAAACCTTACTCGAAGTCTCTTAGCAAGGTGTAAAAATCCAATATAACGGAATTTCTTTTTCAAAAATGAATTTCCGCTCCCGATAAAGCTGCACACAATGCCTCCACGTGAGTTTTCTTTAATGGTGTATGATAGTTATCGTTTGTCGCAGTATGATTCTCTTGACCCCACAATTTGTATTATTGCCACTACTACTTTTGCAATATGTTTTGGACAAAGAAAAGATAAGTGACCGATATTACTATCAAATCAAACAATATATATCACCGTTAGTAATTATTCGTTGAAAAAATATTTCGCAAAAAATAGAGACAGAAACATCACTTTGTGTCGAGTATATTGGAACGTCCTTATGATTTTTTTTATATTTTATTTAATATAATGACATGTTACGTGACGTTTTGATTTAGAAAACTTTACAAGACCCGACTCATAGTCAATCGCTCAATTCCGTTTTAAAACATGGTATAAATAAAATTACTCCTTTTTTTTCACACCCATTATGGTCAAATTGAATGAATTCGTACGAAAACAACAAAGATATTCAAGAAGTTATATAATCTCTTAATCGATTGGAAAAATAATATTTCTTTGATATTTACTAAAAAAAATCTAAATGGAAGAGTTTGAAGGAGTTTTTAAATATCACAAACGTCCATGCCTCCAAACAGAAATCTATTGAAAAAATTTGTTTGAACTGGGACTCAAACCTGTGAAATCCGTCACGGAAGTCACGATCAATTGATAAAACGCACAAAAATCGAATTGACTTTTAACAAAAGTGTTTTGAATATTGAAAAAGGCAAAGGAGTAACAAAAATCTTTCCTACGAGCAAAACTACTTGTTTTATTGCAGGATTTGCAGGCTTTTGCATGACGTAATATTATGCATTATTTTTCTGATAATAGATTTCACAGCGCCTTTCTCTCTCGTATTATCGAATTGTATCCATCACAAAAGCCATATTTTCCGTCGTAGTTAAACTAAATAAATATTGTAGGCTTCCTATGATATGCAGCTGACATCATCGTGTTGTTTGACGGCTAATTCATTATTATTCAGAGAGAGAATAATACAAATGTGGATAAAATAGTTTTACACAAAATTACCCGCTCAATTTGTTTTGAATGATCATGAAGTTTAAATGCTTAGTAAATTGTAACATGTCAATCAAAATATGCTTTTATGCCTGAATTGATTCACGCCTGTTAAAAAAAAATATATTGAAATTGAACATGACAATTTTTAGAGCACTCAACTTCTCACTGCTTGTGTTGTTCGTATATGAAAATAAATATACGAATTTTATATTATTATTTATTTCGCAAAAATAATTGTCTGTAACTTTGGATGTTTTTGAATTTATAAACATGCAATTTATCCCTTTATTATTTTATTGCAATTTTTTTTTTTTTTTTTAAATAAACGTAATTTCAACCCTCTGGTGCCAATCTATGTATTATTTTAATGTCGATTATTTAGTTAAAGTCATATTTATTCACAGTTGTCCACTTTCCAGGACTTTAATGTTACAAATACACACTGAAAATATATCACTTAATTAAACGAAAAGAAAACAGTTCTTGTTTTTGAATGTTCTATTGACAAAGCGCATTTTCTCTGAGAGTTATAGGTTTTTAATTTAAAATTACGTTACAAAGCATTAACAATATATTTGAATTAAAAAAAATGTTAACAGTGTTAATTTTTATGATACTGATTTATATGTTTGAATGCAAGGAGTTTGATATGTATGAGTACGCCCAACAAACAATTGCACACTTTTTGACAGAAGTTAAGTTAACATGTTGATAACTAGATAGTTCGTAACTCATTATTTGTAATTGATTTTTTTAAAAGTCTTGAAGTCGATGATCTTTTTTTAAGTGATTTTTACAATATCTGGTGTACTAGAAGTCAGCTGAAAATCAGGGTCATTTTTAAGTCACGACAAAGTATAAATTCGGAAAATACGTGTACAACCGTTTTTAAATAAGGAATGATTGGCTTACGTGTGTCACCTCGCACAGTTGCTTGGAAAAAAATAATATGATATCATTTACCTGGTTGCCTATCTAATTTTAACAAAACATTTTCTGAAAATCGAATTGGTCAGTACCACTTAGTTATTTTGTGAAAAAGTATAAAATGAAAAATTTCAACTGCTAAGCAAACATTTGGTGATCCTGTTTTTTTAACGGCTATTCAAAGTTTTTTCGTTGTTTTGGTTTCGTTTTATTTTGAAAAATGAAATATAGCGGCAATAATGTCACGGGGAAATTTTAAATATGCACAAAATATTTTTGTTTAAATTATGTTATTGCAGGCGAAAGCACAACGCTTTTCATCGTCCTTTGTTTAACTGTTTGATTTAGAATAGTTGATACTTTCAATTGAATATTTTTTTTTATAAAAGCCTTTTTTCAACCTGTGTTATTTAAACTATTAATTGTACCATTTAAAAAAAAACATGTCCACTCTCAATTTGAAGCATATGGCTTCCTTATGGAGGTATCTCAACAGAACCCTTTCTACGATTACGGTTTGTTACTCAGTCGCTTAACCTCTCTTTTTCAATATAAGGATAGTAGTAGAAGTAGTAGGAATATAAGGATAAGGCCATGACAGGATAAGACGTTAACTAATCGCTCTCGATATGTCCAGTTATTTAAAGATCGGAAAGGGTTGAAGGGATTTTTCATACATCACAAACACCCATGCCTTCAAACAGAAATCGGTAAATCTATAGAAAAAATTCTGTTCGTACTAGGACTCGGACCCGTGAGATCCGGCACGTAAGCGCACAACGTTAACCGCTGCGCCGTTAAGACCCATATGATCGTTATGAACGGTAAATGAATCAAATGTCAAAAATACATCTCGATTACTAAATAAATTACGGCCTAGAGAAAACAAGCTAGTTTTCACATTATATAGATTAGGTCGATAATAAAATGATGGATTCTGTCGCTTTCAATATGACGCAGCATTTTTTTTCAGACGCCGAATTAATCATTCACTAATCATCTCATCGCAAACGTATTAATTCAAACATGAAAATGCACGAATGTCCGAATGATAAATTAATGACGGTTGTATGTATATGGCAGTAGATCAATCATAGCCAACTAATATGTCGACACGATCTGCCTATCAATACTAAGTATACAATTAAATGATACAACAACAAATAACGAAGATATCTTTATTATTTATATGATATTGTATTTAAAATTCATTCCACAACTTATTTTTCTTTACAAAAAAAAAAAACTCTACCATTGCGTTAAACAGTGTAAAATCAATGTGTTTAAAGCTGTCAAGTTTTTTGACATCAACAGTATTAAGCTTTACTTTAAATGACTGCCACAGACCAGATATCTCATCAATACCTTATTAAATTAACAATTGAAAATTATAGCCGGCTTTCTAGGTAGAGACGTACTTTTTTCTACGCCAGCCAAAAGGTTAAAACTATACAAAAACGTTCATACATATTACATAGTGATTGTTACATTACACATGGTAAGTTGGTCGTTTAGGTGCGAATAGAACACTTGGGTTGAAATTGGATGGTGTTAACAAGTCGATTGACCTCTTCGATTCGTTTCAGCTGAGAAATCGAACGGCGGTTAGATTCTAATTGTATTCTTCTAAAATCATTTTTTTTCTCACTCTTACTTTTACAAACAAATCTTAGAGATAAAAGTAAAACAAATCACTTTAAGTATCAGGTGGTTTAGATTCACTTAAAGAACGCATGTCTACGTTTGTGAATGATTTTACTGTCAATGAACTCATTTGATTTTGGAAACATTTAAACTCATTTGGATACTATAATATATTTGTTTTTTATCCGTGTTTGCTCCTAATGTGAAGAACATTACCTCCTGATGAAGGTATTTCAACAGGAGTTTTTTTCTACGAGAACTGTTTTTTACTCAGTCGCTCAACCTTTAGTAGTAGGCTAGGGCAGGAATAGTGATTAACTAATCGATCTCGCTACACCCAGCTATTAAACGATCGTAAAGGGTGTTAGGGAATTTAAAAACATCACAAACACCTTTGTCTTTGAACAGAAATCGATAAGTCGATCGAAAAAAATATGTTCGTACTGGGATTCGAACTCGTGAGATCCGGCACGGAAGCCCACAACGATAACCGCTGCGCCATAGGACTCAACACTTTGTATTCTAGTGTCTTAATATTATAAATGTTTTGAAATCAATATTTTTGATTCCAGAACATTCTTTAAAGAAAAGGTGTATTTTTTACAAGAAACTATACATTAATAATATATTGAATGGTATTTGATAACATTGTTAGTCCACTGATTAAAGATTGACAATCAATGATGTCACGATTAGGGTCTCCAATCCTGGGATCGCATACAATTTCGTGATGCTGAAATCCCGGGATTGTGATAGTAATATTCTCAAGATTTCGGAATTGAGGATAAGATGTGAAAAATTCTCGAAAAGTTTTTGAAACCAAGAAACTAGCAAAAACTTCAAAAATCCACCAGTAAGCTAAAAAAGAATGTTCACATTTTGAAATTTTGGTACATTCGTAAATTCTTGTCTTTTTTAAATCGACATATGAGCGAATTGTTTTTAAATGTCCGTGAGATCTAAAAAAATGAAAACATTTTTTCATTTTACAAAATCTGTAAATTTCCAGGATTTGAAACGTATTATAAGCAAAAATATTATGTTTATATCTGTCAATTCTGAATCCCGTATGTATCCACAATTTTAGGGGTTCATCCGGGATCCGAGAATTACAAAAAGGGCCCGAGACTGGATCTACTAGTCACCATTGACAATCAGTGAAGTTGAATAACGTTTTTCTACCGCCGAATCTAACGCAATAGTGAAAGATATTATTAAAGGACTTTTATCGTTTTCATTGCCGTTTCAGTTTTAACTGCCTAATATTTATCTCTAAAACATAGAATATTCTGTTCTCATTTTTTTTCAATTAACAGCTGTCTTCATCGACATTAGCAATCCATATCGGCGTCATGGGCACATCTACATGATGCAGGCGCCATTGTTACTTCTTTCAAGCATTTAAATTTTGTAGCTCATTTATTTATAATTAAGATGAGACACCACTCAATAGTAACGTTTAGCTAGGTTGGGATAAAGAATCTTATTTATCCCATTTTTATCAAAAAAGAAAACTGACACAACAATTGTATATTGTTATTAATTTCAAGTAAAAATACAAATACTTGAATCCGTATTATGTATTTAAAAATACTTTTTACATATTAAAAATAAATAATAAGCTGAACACGAGTCAAAGAAATATATCAAGGTTGTTTATATCATCTGCAACAAATTTATATTATTTACGTGATAGCTTTCCGAAGTTTCAAAGTAAGTTTCGACTTTTCTTCGTATATATTCTTAAAAAAGCAGAAATGTCATTATAAATTCTTTTCGGGTTACGTGTGATCAGTTAAATAAAAGCCTACTGATTTATTATGTCTTTCGTTGTCTTCAGAGATTCCCTGAGAAAGCAGACAAGAAAAAAGTTTTTTTCCAGTTGCGCGAAAGTTCAACCCCCACGGGATGTGATCGGATGACTTGGGGAATTTCGGTTTTGAAGAAAGAAAACCTCTCTGATATAAATCTTTCTACATATTGCTTTACACCAATTTTATTACTCACCTGAATTTAAACTTACAAATCAATCTTATTCTGACTTTATAAGCTTCTATAGCAGGTACTGAAGTAACTTCTGTAAGCTTTATCTAAAATTCTTGCTTTTTTATTATTTTCAAAACATGTTTAATACTTTTACATTCTTATAAACCATTTTTTAACCATAAACTTAAGATGTCACATCCTAATTCAACGACTGCCAATCGTGTAAGCTTCTAATGGGAAACATAAATTATGAACAATAAACATGTAAATATTAGTTATTTGACTAGAGTTGTTTGTAACTCAGTCGATTAACTTATGTTTGCGGAAGTGGAATGTATTGAAAAAGTTAATAGAAAATTACGTAATGCTCTTTCTTGCCGTATTTTATTAAATAATGAAGAAGTTGGTAAGACAGATGAAAAAAACACAAAATTTGATTGCTTATGCATAAAGAAATTGTTGAAACTACGTATAAAAGTTTCCATTCGTGAATTCAAGTGCTTGACCGCATAGCTGAGTGTCGAAATGTTATTGCTACGATTTTGACATTTATACCGTATTGCTTAAAATAAAAATAAAATAGGTACACATTGTAATTAGTTAAGAAGAAGTTGTCCAACCCCAAAACTGTCAAACTGAGAAAAACGCGTTTGAAAGTTAGAGGCAGCAAAGAATTGTATAGGTTGATTGGAAAATACGACCATAATAATTTTTGTGTTTTTTGTTGGTGCAAAATGTTTTCAGCAAATTGAAGTTTTAGTGTAGGCTATTTATAAATTATGTGACTATTATATTTTGCAAAAATGAGAATCAGATGGCTACTTTTTAACAATTTTCTAATTAATATCGATGCAAATTACTTACCACCCTCACAATTTAAAACAAGATAGTTTACTTTCTAATGGTTTTTTTCTATAAAACTTATAAAAAATATTATTTTTAAAAATGAAAAAGTATATTTTAACAACGGTGCATAGTTTGATAATCGCAAGGTTTATATAAAATCAATAACAAATAATTCTGCTTTGATCAGCTGAAAACATTTTTGAGGTAATTTTATTTTTCTTGAGTCTATTGTCTAGACTTTGTTATACATTTTATATAAATAAAAAGACTAAATATAATTTACCTCAGTGCGTCTAAAAAAATATTAAAAACTTTACATTGACAATATTTTTATTAAGAAATAAATTCATGCTTGACGTTATTTTCTTCAGAAAATAAAAAAAACTAAACATATTTTTATTGGTTTATGTTGCCATTGATTATAGACATGTATGTATGTATATATCAGATATAAATAATACAACAAATCTAAGTCAATTTCGCTGAGGTGAGATAGATTACACTCACTAGATTAGATTACATTATGTTTCAATATTGGTATGAAAATTAAAGAAATGGTTTTGCTGATAACGGGAGTTTTCAACAGAAATGCATTGATCCAAATAAGTCCCGATCATTTCTTACGGTTATAGAATTAATACACAAAAATTTTGTCTTAAATTTGAATCGTTCAAATTATTTACACTCACACAAGTTTTGTCACTAACAACCCGGGTTACGCTTTTAGACATCTTCAAGTGCACGGGTAAACTTGAACTGACGCTCGGCAAATAAATGTATCGTGTTAATATAAGAAATAAATGTATTATCAAGTTTAAACCCATTGCTGGTGAAATGGATTAACCCATGGGAATGAATGCCTACAGATTTGAATAGAGAGTAATTTCCATAATTATATTTATTTTTGTTTGCTGGAAGATTTATAATTGTTTTTACTCACCCATAGGATATAGATACAAGAGTGAGGAATTTGGCAGAATTAGCTGTCGAAAAGCGGAACCCGGGTCGTTAGTGTAGTACTAAACTTGTGTAAATGTACATAATTTGAACGATTCAAATTTAATATTGAAATTTCACCAAACACCTTCAGTCCAAATCATAAAAAAATGTCTTATTTTCATAAATAATTATTAATGAAAAGTTTATTACTATAAATTGACAGTTGACATAGTAAAATAGAATAAATATAATTTCTCCCCATACTTGCTGTTACGAACTAATTTTTAACATTGTTTCAGTATATTTTTTCTTCCGTTTGATATTATTAATATTCCCATTAAACTTCGTTATTTTTTATGATTATTTTTGTTTTATTGGTTTTGAACAGACAAATTTGCTGTAACTGTAAATATTTTTCAGATTAAAATATCAAGCTACGAATTTTTAAAATCACTGATCGTTGATGATAATCATTTAAAAGTTAATAATAAATATTAAACAACATTAGTATTATGTTTTGGATGAGTTAGATTTTTTCTACTAATCTTTTAGAAATTAATCGTTTTACAGGTATACCATAACAAAGTTATTAATTTACCTTCTAAGTTATCTCTTCTACGTCAAAATTGTATAAAACTCAGAGAAAAGTATGAAATATAATGTGTAAAAGAAAATTTTGCATACGTTATAATTATTACACTATGTTAATATTTAAATATATATTTTATTTCTATGAAAACATTTCCCGTTGCCTTAACCATCCTTTTGAGAGTAAATACTGTTTCGAATAGTAGAAGTTAATAAACACTGCTTAAATTAACCAGCAGAGTAAACGAGAATGTTTATTTAGAGGCTCTAGTTTTAATAAACCTTCGGGCATACACGTTTTCTTAAAAAATAGAGTTTTCCAGAGTCGAGCACCTAAATAGGCTATTCCAAAAGATAAATTTGTGAGCGTAAATTCGCGGTTAAAGCTTCCGTTCGGCCGCTCTCAGGCGCCCTTGCTCCATTGCGATAAAAAAGCAATCGCTGGGAAATGAACCGAGAGGTGCGTCACTAAGGCTGCAACCCTTCCCACTTAGCCACCACCCACTTGATAGTGAAGTTGACACTCAGTACTAAAATCAGGCCAAAGGCGTTCGTTTGCAATCTTTACTATATCAATCGTTCATTAACTCTTATATTTTTTTTAATGCAGTTGTACCTACACCTTAATTAATTTGAATACTTATTCTTTCAAAACTAAATTCCATATACTATATCAATATATACTACAAGAATTGAATATTATGCTCAGTATTGAAAATGATTTTCGTTTTAAACACTTTAATCTTGATACTCAATTTTAATGCTTCCTCAAAGTTAATTTCATTGATGTAAAATATCTTAAATTTTTTTTCTGCCTTTCATCGCTAGAATGAAAAACTTGAAGAAATTGATGAGAAAAGGAAATATTCTGACGATTTCTTAAGAAACTGATGATTTCAAGTTTCTTGAGATTTCTATATTGGTGATTGTTTACTTTGGTACCTCCCGGCGCCCCAAACAGTAATTTTCTCATTAAATTTCCATCTAAATAATCCACCCCTGTTGACATTAGATAAATTCTTGCGTCAATATTTATGAGCTCCTGGTTTGCGCTATGCTTTTTCATTGATAACCTCGTTGACGGACAGGCGAGGTCGGAAAATAAACTTATTTGCGGAATAAAAGCTCTAAGCAAACACTTGTTGCCAGTTTCCGTGTTTTGGGGGTGAAATAACTCTTCCGTTCTGACTTGTATTTTTTTTATTAAATATACATATATTTAACAGGATTTAAATACTTACTTTTGATTAAAGGACGTTTAACACACATATTTAGGTCTCATGAAAGCTTAAATTAAGTTAATTAAGTTATAGTACTTTGATTTTATTATATCTGTATTAAAAATTGTTAAGAATTAAATTCAATAGTGATTTGTTAAATTTTTTGACAAACTACCTTTTTCAAATTTACTTAAAGAATAATAAACTGTATGTTTATGTTGTCCGCTGTGTTATAGTTGGTTAGAGCTTGCTTAAACAATCAAGCGGGTATGTGTTCGATTCCGGGCAAAGTCAATGTCAAATTTAGATTTTTTTAAATTTAAATTTTAGTCTATGACGTGGGTATCTGTGATGTTAACTTAGTGACTCACAAAAAATTCTCATCAAGTTTTTCTCGTATAATCATTCAACTTCATAATATTTGGCGCATTGGCATAACAGCTTTAGTGCCAAATATTTTCTTTTAAAAATTATTAAAATGTTTTTTAAACTAAAAAAAATCTCGATACATTACATTTAAGCACAATTTAAACATCATTGTATCATTCATTGATTTCTCATAAAACAATTAAATATAATCAAATCTAGATGTGTTAAGCGATACCGAAATCAAATCAAAAATTAAGAGACGGTAATAATTCATATTTTGATAAATTGCAAGTGTAATTTATCAGAATAATAGTTTATCGATCAAGTTGCAAAAAAATAATATTTAATTGAACTAATAAGTTCGCTTAACACATCTAGATTAGAAGATTCATATGTATTAACAAGCAAGAATCAAAATGATGAAATATCTCTTGATATTTTACAATCGAAAAAATAAAACTCCGCGCTTTTTAATATGTTCCTTATTTAAATTCGGATACGCTAAGGAAAGTGCTAGATTTTAGATTAGCGTTTTTTTTCACTGTTTTTTCTGAATTGGATAGGGAATAAATGTGTAGAAACATTTAATACATTTATCTTTTTTGCAGAGTTACGATTCTAAGAAAGCTTTAAAGCGCCACAAAACATATATAAACAATGGCGAAAGTTTTATATCCTGTTACAATACAGATACTTCACTTTTAACGTTGAAGTTCCTATGGTTTGTACACAAATAACGGTTTGCTAATTATAACTATTTAAAACGGTTTTTAATGCGTAATCAAGAAATCAGATAATGTTTACAGCAGGTTTTTATTTACAGTTAATGTCTGAACATTCTTGAATTAACAATAATATAGATTCAATTTGATATTGCTACTTAACGACATTATTTCAACAGCTTAAATCCACCTTCATTAATAAATAAAACAGAATGTAGATTGTACTATCATCCTACAGACATAATACTTGAACAAAAAAACAATTGTTCTATTTTAAGCAAATTTATAATAACATATAAGAAGACCAATACAATCATAGACCAATATACCAATATAAACATCCTTTTTTTAAAATTTAAGATTTCGACTGAAAGTGCTTGGTGGAATTTCAATATTAAATTTGAATCGTTCAAATTATGCACTCCGTGCACTTGAACGACTGAAGATGCCGAAAGGTGAAACCCGGGTCGTTAGTGACAAAATCTGTGTGAATTTACATAATTTGGACGATTCAAATTTAATCATCCTTTGTTAACATCCAAGTAAAAATGTTAGACAAATTTAATGTTACTTAATCTAAATTTCAAAACAGTTAACAATTTTCTTTTAATTTCCAATCCAAATTTGTATGGCTTACTTTAACAAAATATAAGATAAAAATATTAAATTTGTACTTTTATCTAAGAATCTGGTGACTTAATTATTTATTTTTTTGGGAAGTGACAAAAAACCAACATTTGTACAAATTAAGGCATCCAATTCCGGATCCTGGGATTTCGGAATTGTCAATTATTCCCGGATTGAATCTTCAACATAAAATTGTGTATAAATTCGGGATTGAGAAATTTTTGCTCGGCGATTTAGAAATCATTTTCAAAATCCCAGGAATTTACGGAATTTCCAAAATGAAATGACGCAAGCCCTTTTTTTAGCCTTGCGCAACTTTTTAAGATGTTCTCAATCCCGGAATTTCGATCACAAAATTAGACGGGATCCCGGTATTAGAGACCCTAGTCAAACGACATCGAGCAATACCACGCGTCGTTAACAGTTGGAATAAAATGTCTCGTCGTTATTGATAAATAAATTTGACTATTTATGTGGCCTAAATAATCTAACGATAGGATATATTATTTCAATAAATACTAATTAAAATTGTAGATAAAACATAATTTTCACTATAAAATAAATTTGACAACTTTACTGATAATGCCATTGAAACATAATCATTGAAATAACCAATTCAATTTTTAATTACGATGAGATGAATTTGCTGCATCATTATAGAAATCAATACAAATTTAATTATTATTTTTATACCCTAATCAACAGTACTGTTTTTAATGATACAGTTTTATGTGTATGGCACGATAGTCACGTAATTGAATATTTAAAGGACATTTATTTTAATGAATTAATTTCAATAACCAACACCTGTCGCTTGCCAAACAGTTATCATTATGAAAACAGTAATGCAGGTATTGAATGAAATTGATTTTCAAAACCTTTGTTCTTGCGAAAAACCTTCATTTTCAACGCATTTAAAACGTATAATTTTCAATGACACCATATTAACAAAGGCGACATCTGTTTTATTTCAGTGAGTTCACGTGGTTTTATTATAATATTTCACTCAGTGGTAGACGTTAGTTTATTATAATATAATGAGTTGCTTCTAACGAAATTGTAATTATTAATAATAATGTGTTAGGAACTTATTCATTTTTTTTTCTTACTCAAAAGTGTCAAATAACTATTTTGATTATTTAAATATCCATTTTCATTTTTCAGATTACTATAATTAAAATATGGACAATATTTATTTATAAAACTATATTCAATACTTTCTTATCATATTTTAATTACTGACTTATTTCCAAATATTCTTGGTGCAAAATAGTTTTAGTTCAAGTGTTATAAATAAAAAAAAAATGATAAATATTTAACCTTGGTAATTTTACTTTGCAATAATGGAATATTTTTTAGTAGTAATATATTTTAGTTGCCGATGGTATATAGGTTGATTGGTCAAATAAAATTGTATCGAGATGATGACATGTATCCATAAAAAATCAAAAAATATCTTTATTGATTTCGTTTATCTATCACTAAGCACTAAATAATTTATTAATAACATGTTTATTTACAAAAAAAAATACGTTCAAGATAACACATTATTTAGTATTTTAGTATTGTAAATAATTGATGTATTTTTTGTAATTTTTCGTAAATTGAGAAATACTTTTATTTTTTATTGGGCCCCATTGTAGTATTTATTATAAGTATTCATTGTATTTATTTTCTAATCGTTTCATTTCCACCTTTAAGAACGAAAATTGTGAAGATTTAAGAACTACGTGTAATAATCACAAATCAAAGCGCTATGTCTCCGCTTGATATATTTTATTTATATAAGCTGCTTTGAATGCTCAAGCTTAAAAAAATACATTATTTTAAACATAGTGAGGAAAGAGTAGTGGTTAAAAAACCGCTTTACAACCTAAATAATGATTTATTGTAATCTTTTTTAAATTACCATTTTGCTTCACTCACATACAAAACATGAGTTAGACATGATTACATAAGAGTTTTATCAGAAAGCTTGAAACAGCCATTAATCCCAGAAAGTCGAGAAAAAGGTACTAACTACATACAAACATTAATCAATTTAAGTGTACTCTGCAAGAGTCTCAATATAAGGACACATTCAAAACCGTGCACCGCAGTTTCAATTTTAACTGTATTTAATAATTGCTTATATTTAATTTCAAAGTTCGTCTACGAATAAATATTTTTTTACATCGCTTCACATTTAAACTTTTTTATATTTATTTGAATTGCAAATAGATAATATGTAAATAATTTACCAACATCTCTTAACAGTGGATTATTTAGAATATATTTTTGCCAAAATAAAAATGAACGTATGAAAGACGATATTATTTAAGTCTCGATCATATATCGACTTGACAATATTAAATGGGGTTACGAACTCAATTATAAAATTAATGCATAAAACGTTAGTTTTATACGGCCAATAATTTTTGATCGTCGGTTAATGGGATTTTAAATAAACTTAAATTAAATAATTACACTATACATACGTATATCATTTTAGGAGTTTACTTTTGTTATGGAATATATATTTGTTTAACATAAAATATATACTTTAGATCATATGTGCCCTCGAGAGGTGAAATAAGCCACCTATTAAAATGGTTTATTTTTTTTCTTGGACTTTCAAGTACAACACGTATTTTTTTGCTGTTTTGGTGGATTGCATATTTTAATTTTACCGTAATCACACTAGATATTTCAACGTATGTTATCTACGATATGTATTATCTGAGGTTACTTCACTTTCCGATACTTTAAGACGTGTAGAATATTACAACGAATCTAACTTTTTTCTCAAATATATATGTATATTATACTTTATGGCTTCCTCTAATGGGCCCAAATAATATTATGTTTTTAAAAGTAAAATTTTAGTCGTCAGAAATTTTGTTGTAATTTTATAAACCAATATTTTTTTTTAACTAAGGAGACTTTGACATGTAAAGATTTAGAACTATCATTGTCATGTAAAAACTATTGCAGATTTAATTTTCAATAGTTTTTGTAAATCAATGATATAACAAAAAGTTTTTTTTTATCACATTGATTTAAAGCAACGTTTTAATAATCAATTAAATTCATTATAAATTGTTTAAACTATATGTTTTTGCGAATTTGATAAAACGAAAAGAAAGTGCATAAATATAGAGATTATTTTCGACTGCACAACCTCATGGTTGAGTCATTATCAATGAATCAGTAATTTCATATTACTCTTTCCCCACGTCAGAAATTTTCATTTATTTTTTAAATAAAAAATTCATGCTTAAAAAGAGTATATAATAATCAACAATTGAATACAATAAACTATTACCAAAAAAAATGAATGAATGAAAAAATCTCAACAAAAATATATGGAAAATGAAATTGTGAACAAAGCTTTAGCGTCATATGTTATACCTACGCCAAATAGCACAAAGCTTTTCTGAAACGTCACTCATCCATCAAGTACTAGATGTATACAATCATCCATCATGCACTCATGTACGCCTAATACTCTTGCGTTTTAATAAAAGGATCAAATTGAATGTACGCATAATATTTTCCACTACCTTAAAATTAACATGGTGATGATAATCTATTCAACGAAGGTTCATTTTAATTAAAAATAACTTCAACCGTCAAAAATAATAAATTTATATGCTTAAACAACTGTAACGTTATTCAATGTTCATAAAATATATAAAGACAAAAAAAAAAGTAATAATAAAGTTATATTGTAAATGGTATCTATTGTATTTTTTAATCTCTTTGACAAAGACGCGAGTTGTTTTTCTTTGTATTGTATTTTTTACTATAAATACAAAATAAAAGCATATTTTATTATTTTACACATGCATGCACCTAAATAAATTTTAAAGCACTTATTACACAATGGTATTATAAATAATAAGCACCGTTTTTCTCGGTGATTCATCAAATAAACTTTAAATTCTTTGTGTTATGCTTTTAAAAATATAAATTCATTTTTAATCCACTTGCTTATGTAGGTTTCGTAAATAGCTTGGGTACACAAATCGAGATTCCAATAATCGTGAAACAAATATTCTTACTGGTCGAAGTTATATGGATGAAATTTTCCTGGAGAGAAATTGTTAATGATAGTAATCTGTGGCGTGGTATCTTCTACCTTTGTTATTATTTTACATGACAACATTCAAAACCTAATTCAGATAAGATAAGTTCACACGTAGATATCAATAGCGTACATAAAATAAGAAAATGTTAGACATAACTCTTTTTGTAGGAATATTTAAAAATTGCAATTTATCTTTCATTTAAAAGCATTTTAGTGTTTTTATACATATTCACACTGAATATAAAAAAAATAATAAAGAAAAAACATTGTTCTATTCATTAGAATGCTTGGTAAAAAAAACGCAAGAAAATTTTAAAACTAATTTGGTCAAATTACTATAGATGTATTGCGATTATGAAGATAATATTATATTTATATACGGGGAGTTTATTCTAGACCCCCTTTGTGATCTCGAGTTTGTTCATTTACCATAATTTCATGTTTTTTTAATGTATATCTCGCGTTTAAAAATACCACATTTTATTTATTTATTTTTAGGTGATGTTAGAAATCTATTGTAATTAATTGGGAAGTTTGTAGATTTTATATTTGACTTTTTTATATATTATATTAAAACCCGATATCGTTACTAAGACGGTCTTTGGATTACAGGATCGCCAAAATAATCGAGATACCGGGATTATAAGTATTAATTGATATTATAAAGATAACATTAAATTGAGATTTTAGTTCTGATAGCTACAACAATAATTGGGTTAATAATTACTGTCAAAATATTTATTAATTACTTAGCACTTTGAACATTATTATAACCGATTCTGTTTTCAAATCATAATTTTATAATTGAATCAAAAAATCTCATAGAAATTTTTTTAATACTCCAAACGCACATGGCTTACAAAAACTTATTTTGTTTACAAATATGACAACGTACTATTTTTGAAAGGGAAAAATTAACTGGTCAGAATTTAAATCATTCTTTGGTCAGAATAAAAAAAATATATAGTCATAATATTTTATAACCAAAATGGTTATGTTAGGTAAGGTTAGGTTAGATTAGGCTTTTTTTAATTTCATTTAAATTATGACTATTTACACTGACCAATGTATTATGACTTAGCGGTTTAAGTCTCATGCAGTGCTTAGAAAAGCAGCAAATTCTGAGCTGCCGTTGAATCCCTGGCCTTTATAAATAATTGTATGGCGTATACGTAATCAACTCTAAATTCATATGTGTGAGCTTATTTTTCGTTAAAATGTACACATGTATGTTGAAAGATTTTCGTATGGATATTCTGTGATTCGTTGTGTTATTATTTTACAATTTTACGATACATCGGAAGGGCATATATGCAAATTAAGTAATGTTGTAAGAAATAAGCGGATGGCAAGTTATGCGATGTTGTAAAAAACAATAAAAAATTTAATTTCCACTATTATGTTATCACAATTATATTATAATATATATTAAAATTACATAACGACGGTAACAAGCGGATTTCTATAATAATTATTTAGATTTTGACGCCGATTGTGATATATGAAATACATGCTGCGTCTTTTATCATATAATGATGGCAATATACCAAGTAAATGACGATTTTATCAATACAATATAAAAATATATTGTAGTGAATTGTGCATATCCTGGTTGACTTACTGATATTTTCATTACTGATATGATTGAGAAATTTTATGGAAAGATTGAGTGGACGAACCAGTGTGCACAATTAAATTTCCGAGATTTAATATTAATTGATTATTAATTCATAATGACGTTGGTTTTTTTAAGGAACTATCCTACCGTCATATTCTGTATTGAATTTTGTTAAAAATCAATAATTTTAAATAAATGATTTGCATCTTTGTTTGCTTATGTTCTCATAGATTTTATTAAGAAACCTTTGAAAATGTGAATATTTTCTTATTTAAATGATTTAATGAAAAGATATATAAAATTACATTATATATATGATTTGCTTAAGAATAATAGTAATAATTGGTTTATAATGAGTGATATTTCTTGAAAATTATGACGCCGGCCGCTATCGGAAAAAAAGTACCTGTTTTCTACTCAATAGCATGGCTTTGACTATAGGGGGCTTTGATTATGTCCATTTAAAATAAATTCTGACCGGTAAAATACGAGCCTTTTTCAAAATTGCATCTTTACATAAACACAGTTAATTAATATTTTGATATAATTTTATCTATATGTACATTCTTTATTTTTCAAATCTGTAAAAACCACTCCTCGATTTTATAACAGTATGGATTCGAAACCGCATTAAATATTATATCATTAGCACCGCATTAAATAATATTTCATCCTTAATCGTATTTGAAAGATTTATTTATTATAATTTAATATTATAAAAACTTTAAATTATTCATATAACATTTAGGCAATATGAGATATCCTTTCCAACGAACATGTTTCTAGATTTCCCAGAACAAAAAGATAATTCAACCGGGGAGTTCCCGACATGCGAAATTATTATCAGAACCGTAAGATGACGTTACTTTTTATAATGTACAACTTTTGATTAGAGCAATCCCTTGCTGAGCTTTTTAATTTATTTATTTATGTCGGCGCTCAGGTGAAAGTGAAAGTAAAAAAACAAGTGAGTAAAACAAATTTCCCACTAGGGTATTGTTACGTTAAGTCATACTGGTTATTTGAATTTCGCTGTCTGACTTTAGTTTTGTATGGGTGTGTTATAATATTATCTGAAAGCTCACTGAGGAATTGTTTGATGAAAAAGGTTAGAGTACCAATTTTTTGAATAAATGTTTTACTGTTCGCTTAAATTGTTTATTTACCAACGGTATACAAATGTATAGTTAAAATGTTGCAGTGAAATAATAATACATATATATGTTACAAATTACTGGTCCCATTAGAGGTGAAGTGAGTCGAGAAATATTTAAAAAAAATGTTAGACTGTTGTTATATTCTACACGCTTTTAAGTATCTCAAAAAATTAAGTAACCTCAGTTAATACACATTGCAATAGTGTTACCTCAAGTAAAACCCCAAGTAAAGACGTTATTATACTTTTACCACTTAACTACTTGGGTCACTTTACCTCTTGAGAGCTCATATATTTAAAAAATATATCGTTACGCTTGTTGTGTTACTATATTATGTTCACAAAATTTTATCCAAATCGAACGAAAATATTTTATATACTGCTTGCTTGAATCAAAATAATATTGCATTTAAATTGAAAAAACTATTAAACCATGAATTTATTATTTTAAGTTATGTTATATTATGTGATTCCAACTCAATTGATTTAACAAATTTGAAGTTATGAATAGAAATACTAAGGACAGTGTCAAAAAAAACTTATCGAATTATCTTATTGCAAACCGTGCCACGTTTTAGCGATCAGATTTTATGAAAATATGACGGAAATCCATAATTTGAGATACGTATCTAACAATTGACTATATATTTATTCAAATCGTTGATTAAACAAACCTGGTATGGACAAAAATAACCACTAGGCTCTGGCACAATACCTACAGGAAAAGTGAGTACTATTCTGTTTAAAATATCATGCTGTTGTCAACATATTTACACCTCTGCTTAAATGGCGATTTTTGAAAGAAAATACTTCAATATTAACTATAGGCTCGCACAATAAGTGCTAATCATCTCCCTGAAAGTAAATGTTGAATCATATCCGAAGGCAATATTTTCGTTTGATATTCAAAATGGTATCTCGAAGTCGAAGGCTCAATTTTCCCCATAGGGATATATTATTCTCCTTCGTTTTGCTTTCTACTCGTTCTAATTGAAATGATCAACGTGATAAAAATGTCCAATGAGAAAACTTCGAGTATCTTTACACTGTCGGCAGGGCGTTTCACAATTTCAATGGTATCAATATTTAATACTTTATTTTATGAAACTCAAACGGCATTTTGGTAAAGAATTTTATGATACTCTCCGTGGTACTGATGTGCAATTTATTGTCCATTATATGTTTGAACACGTCTTTTCGGCTACATATTATTTTAATGGTCCTAACATTGCTTGTTCTTGACTGCATAAATTACATAAATTATTCATTTCTAAATATTTTTTATAGCTTAATTTAACTTTTAAGATTGCGCATTTAAGGAAACTAAATATGAAAGATTACTTTTATTTTGTTGTCTTTCAATTATAATCTATCCTAATACTACTTTTTGATCAAAACTATTTTTTATATTATGAAATAAGTATTAAAAAAAAATAATCACAGCTACCGAAGTATTTTTATATTTAGAATAGTATAAAAATTTTATCTACAGTAATTTATAAACAAATAGTTACAAACATTATTTTATTTTAAATAAAGATAAAAGCTTTTAAATAGAATAGTATAAGAGATAGATAAAAACAAATTAAAAATATACTTTCTTTTAATTCAAATTCCTTAGTTCACCACTTTCTGCTGATATAATTCAGAAGAATCAAGCAATAACGAATTCTTGAAAAGATAACTGATGAGAAACAATGCTATCTTATAACGAAAGAGGATTTTATTTAGCTTTTAAAAATCCCACTCCATTCGGAATAAGTGATGGTTATATTAAACATGGAATTAAAGGATTGTTTTTGTTTCCGAGGACGGGAAACATAAAATCGGTATTTACGGGGATGGAAATTAATAAATTCTTGCCAAAAGCGTACGCTATTTCTACAAAGCTTAATATTGAGATAATGCAATTAAAATTTTGAAAGCATATAATTTATTTCCTGAAACAAATTGCTCCAAATACTTTTGGCATGGTGACAGTTTGATAATCTTTAATTAAAATTGTAAAATAAAACATATTGAAAACGATTCAGATTTTTTGTTCAACAATGATTTAATTTTTAAAGTAGTTTATTTTTCAGTATGTTTGGTTGTATGAATTTGAGATAACTTATTATTATATATGCTGGTATCTGTATCATATACCAAATGTAACTTTTTTGAAATTAATAAGCTTAACGTTGCACGAATATCAAATTTATCATACATTTAGCCTGGAATATACACATACGATACAACTTATTTCTTTTTCATTTACGATAACTCAGCAGTCTTATTATTAAAATTTCTGACACTTTTAGAATTATATATAATTATATGTTTTATGTATAACGATAATTTTGAATTCCTTAAAATACTATTTGACAGGAGATTTTATTCAACTAAAACTTATTTTATAGTTAAACCATACACTGAATATTTAATAACGAAGAAAGCAAAGTGTAAAAAAGTAATTATTTCTTGAAAACAATAATATTTTATAAAACGCTTGATCTATGTTTACATATTGTAAAAAAAAAATCAGTTAGTAGCTGTAATTATAAATATAACATCTTTCGAAGAAATGGGAAAAGGAAATAAGCCCGTATTAATAGTATTTCTTTAAAATACATTGCAATTACGTATTACTCAATATGTTTTCATTTATACCTTGATACTATTTAAAATTATTAATCTAACAGTTATAAATGTGAAATTTCAACTTTTAAATAATTATCAAAGTTTGTAATTAATTTTCTTGATATCAATCAAGAGCTTTTTAAGTCACAAAGTTCTATCAGTGATACACTATCTATTTTTTTGCAACGATAAACATTATTTTTAAGCGCCATGTGCCAGAAAAGGTTTTTCCCCTTTAGACAATTCGAATGATTAGTTTACCCGTCCAGAGTAGAATTGTTAATTTAACACTGCTGGGCACAAGCAAAAAAGGGTTGCCCTCAGCGAAAAACGGTTGCTCCTTTTTTCTTTCGCTTTATTTTTTTACTTCCCATGGTATTTCGCTTCACTAATTTAATTACAGTTTCACACTTCAATGAATGAAATACAGTTTTAAACAATAAAAACCTATCTGCTACCGCATTTTTTGTCAAGATAATTTAATTTAGTAAATTACAGAAATGTAACAATCTTTGATTTAGAATTCTTCCACTGTTATCAAACAACAATCTTGCTTGTTTAGTTTTGTTAAAAATCCGACACAAGATATGTCTTTTTTTAATGTTATTTTATCTTAATTTGGACGAATAATATACAAAAAAATTTGCGAAGATATATATTTTTGCAAATGGCAAAACTAATAAGACATGATTTTATTATATGGGTAAATTCAATATTTTAACTGGCGACTTTTATACTTCTTCGTGTTTTTAATAAACGTCACATTTAATTTCAATTAAATTAAATTTTTCTTGAAATATTTTTTACGTTAATATGTATTTGGAAAAAGTTCTCACTCGCGACAGCATGCTTGGATGTTGATGTAATCTTTTGACAATGCAAAATTTGTTAATCTCTCTGTTCAAGTAGTTTCAACCTTCATACATTTTTTTCACGATTGAGTTTTCATGCTTTATACATAAATAATAATCGCATGTCATTTTCATTTCCTTTAAAACTAATTAAATGTATTAAATAATTTGGTCTGACCCTTGGTTCTCTGAGAGATAGGGTAGGGTTATTATTTGTTTCCAGAATTGGGAGAGGTTAAACTTGCCTGACTTAGAAAATCGAACAAAGGCCATCATAATGTTTATCAATTAAAAGTTATAAATCCCATAATCCTAAATGAATTTTCGTTATACTCTTAATTGTTTCATTGACACTATATTATTATATTTGTGGATTCCAATAATATTGTCAGCGGTATATTTCAATTTGAATAATAACGGCTTTCAGCGAATTTATTTGTACGAGGATTCATTCCATGGCGTCATATTTTACAAAAATTACAACTGAGAAATCACCACGCTTTGTCACTGTCATTTCAACGCAATTGCGTCGCCAAGAGAAACTTTTTTTGACTGAGATAATAACCGAAAAGTTTCACTACCAAACATTAAATCCTATCTATAAATTAATCAAAGCCTTTATATAAATCACTCCCAACTAAAACACAGTTGTAGCAAGAACCCAACATTTGAATTATGACCTTTCAAACTTCTCAATAATAATAATTACCCAACAAAACACTGCCAGGGCTTACAATGATAAGTAATAAATTGTGTAGGGAAATAAAGCTCAAGATGTTCACCGGTTTTGAATGTTGTTAGGGTGAAATCAGAATTAAGCGTTTTACAATTGTGCAAACCATTCAAAGTTTCCTGATCATTTGAATAATTTTACAATTGATGTATTGACTAGTCCAATTAGTTTCATACATATTTAGACAAGAAATAAATTCAAATATTAAAGGTTTTACAGATGCTTTCCAAAAAATACAAATACCTACAAAGTTTTGACCTAAACTTTATTTAACACGAATCAATTAAAACAGAAAAAATAATTATTTTATCATTTTACAGGTTGTGTAATAAATTGGGTCACAAAAATGAATCACTAAATGACAGGCAGCTGACCACCATTAATATATATATTTTTTTTGGAATTGTCTTTCACCCAAGTAATTGATTTTTAATAAAAACTGTTACTTCCCCTCTTTTGCTAACTTGCTTCTCATGTAATTTATGAAGTAAGAATTGGTATCAATTTTTATTTTGTTCGTAAATATCGTTACGATAGTTTGGCTGAAGATGCTTCTCAAAGAAGCGAATCACGTGTCGTTTTTTTACATGACCTGTGGAATAACAAGTAATAAAAGTAAATTTATATTAAAAATGTTGATTAATTTATTGAAAATATTCAAATAAAACAGCTATTCCCTTAGATATTTTTACCGTAAACAATGAAATGAGATTATATATTTTTTTTTCAAAAATAGACAATAACAAATAAATACACCCAATACGCTTAACACTTTCAGCCCAGGCCCAAATCAAGTAAAATTGTCTCGTGTGCCCGGCTTATTTGTGCAGAATTGCATTTTTTCTTAATGAATTACTAAAAAGGTTATAACTGTGAAACCACAAAGTCAAATCAAATGAAACCTTTTGTAGTTGTTTAAAATACTATTATTATTCAATTATGTACGGTATTATTGCTAGAATTTTCTGCTATGGAAAGCCATATTATAACGTTTGCACATGTACCGAGTCTTACTACATTTTTTGCTTGGCACCCACCTTGCAGGTTCAATTGGGCTTATTTATTTTTTCTTGCTGCTGTTAGTAACAAAATATTTTTAGAAATACTTTTTGACATTCTTTTTTATAGAATATTTAAAGTTAAAATTGAAAACTAACTCAGTGACTGCACCATCACGTAATCTTCAGAAGGACAAATGGACGCATCAAATGCGTTATGATATCCTTAAATTTTGGTGGGTAAAATCATTTACTATTTTTAATAAAAGTAATAATTAAAAGACTGATTTAGAATAATGTAAGTATCTGTTATAATGATTATACTGAGTCTTCTGCACGAAATGTTGCTTGATACCACAATAATGGCTCTATTTTAAAGCATAGCCTATCACGTGAAAACACGGTTCCGGGACTCAACGCTTGGCTTGTTTATCACGTGAAAACACGACTCCGGGATCCAACGTATATATTTAAATTTAAAATTACCCGAGGTGAACCCTATGAGATCACACTCTTGTTGAGTATTTGAATTTTTTAATGAAAAAATCTTTTTTTTTGTTGCTTTTCCGGGGGTATCTAGACCCATTTGATTGGTAGGATAATGGTCTAACCACTAAAGCACAGACATCGAAATAAAATGAAACAGGGTGTTAAAAAGTATATCATATTCGATTATTTCAATACTATTCCTTTCCTGCTACATAACACGTACTTAACGCTTGTCATTCTCGGGCAGATAACATACGTGATCAATAGCACAAAGTATTAGTATTTGTTTACTTTTCTTTTTTTATTTATTAACATACATCAGGAGTTACCAACCCCGTGCCCCTCAACTAATTTTGGATTTCAAATTCTTCGGTGAACTAAAAAAAACAAAGAGTTCGAGATTTTGGGAAAAGTAAAAGATTGAGATTCAATCCCGTGAGCTAAAAAAAAACGAGTCACGGTGATATTTTAGGCAAATCGGTAAAATCTTGGGTTTTGAGATTTTGAAAAAATTATGCTCGCCGCCCTACCAATATTTTAGATTGCGCTCTAGGGTCCAAAAAGGTTAGTGGCCCCTGGCCTACATGATATGATGTTAATAACTGAAAACAATATTTAAGTCGGAAACTATTTTTTTAGAGTAGACAGTTTTGCTGTTTTTTTACCCGCAGAACAACAAAAAGAAAGTATATTTCTTTGAATGTTTTTTTACGCTTCGTCTATTAAAATTAATTAATCTTCTTATAATTCTCGGGTGACCTCTCGTTGAGCCACAATGGTTATTACTCTCGCTTAGTTACACCTAATTATAATATTCACATAAATTTCTTTCAATGTCGTATTATTTTTTTAGTACTTTTTAAAATTTATTCCAAGAAATTACATTGCAATTAAACTAAATATTCGAGAGCCACTAAGGTTAAAACATTAAATTAATTGTTTAATTAAGTGTAAATAGATTTAAAAAAAAAAACGTTTAATCATTATTTTAATGACGATTTGATGCCGACAAAGCAATATTTCGGAATTAATTGATTTATCTTTTAAAAAATATTGTTTCACTGAGAAAACTTTCATTTGAACAAATATTTTATTAAAGAAGCCATACTACTTTTTTGAATTCAATAAAAACATATAAAAGGTTAAGCAAAATATAATAAAACACAGACAAATTAAAATTATAAATATTATAACGTAAAATTTGAACCGAACGAATCTCATATTTATTAAATTCCTGGGTAAAATTTTCAAAGAATTAAAAATTATTTTGGAATCTTTCAATTTCTTACTTTTTTTCCCAGTAATTTCCGAAATAATTGTGTGCTCAAGTCTCGAAAAACTTATATGCTTATATAAATAAATAAAATATGAGACTCGAGAGAGGCCACGGGCCCAAAAAGGTTGAGAAACTATTATTTATTATTATTTTTAAAATGTAGTAAATGGTAAAGCATTTTGATTTAAATAAAAACAGCTATGAATTTATTATCCAACTATAATTAAAAACTTAATTATTATTCATGGCAAATCCCAACCATTAATTTAATAGTTCAGTTTGGACTATCCAACTATCTATAATGGAAATATCTGAAAAACTCATAAATATTAAAGTTTAACTAGTTTTAATAATTTGATAATAGCCACCATGTGACAAAATTTGATTTTATACATATTACACTTATAAATACAACTGTATAAAATTTGTACCATTTAAAAATAAAATAATATATTACATTATTGATTTTTATTTCTTTGTAATATTTTTCAATTTTTAAATTTCATTTGATTAGATGGTATTTTTCATTTGTCATTATTACATTTATTACTATGTGTTGTGTCAAAAAATATGATGACGACTTTTGTTTTATTCGATATATTGTTTTTCTTTTGTATCGCACTCGAAATAAAATCTCCTCAGTGATACACTTGGGGTCCTTTTTTATAGTTACTTGACCAACGACTAGGGAAAAAAGTAAAAAAAAGAAGCAACCTACCTCGCTGAGAAAACTTTATAAGATGTAAGACATGAATTTTTTTTTTTTTTCAAATCAACAAACATACGCGAACAGTTTTATGTTTTCAAACATAACGTCATTTCATGATTGATTGGTAATAAATCATGTTCCATAAGAAATATGACAGTTTGACAAACATTGGTATGAATGAAATAATATTATATTAGTTACCAAAAGGGTACCTCAGATGATCCCATTAGCATAATACCTTGTATAGGTAACAGAAGCGATGCGCTTGCGCAATTCTATGAAAGCTTAAAGCTCCTTTTGTACTTGCTTAGCACCGTAGCATTTTGCTTGGATTGGCGATTGCTGCGTACACTCAGGAGATTAGCAAACACATGGAATATCCTAGATAACACAAACAATTTCGGCATAATCCTCTCTACATATAAACATGAAGTTATCGAGCGTTGCTAAATAAAAGCTAAAATCTCTATATGATTATATTTACAAGTGAATAGACATAAATATTTAATGCATTTTTAAATTGAAATACGTTTAAGAATTTCGCGTAGATGGTTTAATTTAAAGTTAATTATATTATATTGCCGCAATTTTTCAGTAGTATCGCTTTCCAAAATAATTTAAACACTTTAACATCACCATGTTTCCAAAATAAATCCTGCTACTACGTATGTCACCAACCTCCTCGTAGTTCTGTACCGTGATAGAAGGCGACTATAAACGCAGTTTCTAATGTTTATAAAATGTCTTTATAATTATTTTCCGAAGTGTTACCACACATTAAAAAAAATATAACTGTAACTTTCTTAATAACAAAGTTGTAAAATGAAACTACTTAATATGTCAAAAAGACATCTGCCAAGAATGTCAGATAACAGTAAAACTTTAATATTGAAAGAAAAATTAAAAGATTTTTGTATTCGAGTGCTAGTAATAAAATTACATTGTGGTTATTTGTCAAGTTTTATAGTACAGCGTTTAGCGTTGTTGGCTTCCGTGCTGTATCTTACGGGTTTGAGTCCCAATACGAACAGCATCAGAATAAGTTTGAATTATAAAAATTGACTTGTTAAATCTCAATAAAAGTATTTTGTAAGATTTATAAATTTAAATGTTTCAAAAAATATGGTATTAAATGATATTTCTACAAAACCATTTGTAGAAATAACAAAAGAAACAGTTTTAAATATAAAAACATGAAGTTAACTCACATATTATATTAAGTATGAGAAAATAAATGTTATCACTACAAAATAAACTTTTGAAAAAAAACTTAACTTGATGTCGTGTAAGTATATATAGTTATGTCAATCGGATAGATCTAAGTAAAAGAGTGAAGTGGACCATAAAGTGAGTTTGTCTAAAAATTTTCTGCTATAACTTTGAAACAAGTAAACTAAGTTAGTTAGTTCACTTTCGCTGTAAGGCTCATATATTATGAAGTTGTTCATTCGTTTTGCGTCTCCTTTTTGTATTATTACGACGTGAGTTGAATTTCCAGGCGCTTGTTATCATCAAAAAGTGAAATCGTGTTTTAACGTCTTTGAAATACGAAGGTCTAGTTTCAAAACTCCACTGAAATAACAGACGGAGTTTGTTGTTTGGTTTGCCTTTTTAGAATGTTGCAGTAAATATCGATGTCGGGTGAAAAAATAAAACATCTTGTGTGTCTCTCAGGAACAAATAAATATTATCTTATACTTTCGCACAAAAATTTGTATCACTGGATTTTTACTTTATTTCAAAAGAATGCATTTTTTAAATAAAAAATTAACTCTGTCGTGTTTCAATATTAAAATAACAAATAACCTTAAATAGTTTTTTATTTGGTATTAACTTATATTTGTATGAAATATATTATATTAAAATGTCCAGACGTTATTATAAATGACCATTAACGCTTGACATCGCTCTTCTAATTAAAAATCAATTCAATTGTAATTGTACTTCGTATTTATTTAAATAACATTCAAATAATTTTTCTTCAGTTCAACAAAATTTTACGATATTTACAGGGTTGAAAAACTTCATTTTATATTAAAAAAAACTGCATTCATTTATCTGTAACGTTATAAAAACAAGACACATTAATTAGGTACTCATACATAATATCACATCCACATTATTTTAAGGCCAACGGTTTACTATACCTCTGTATTATGATATCATTTTAAACAATGAATTTTTGCCCCAAGCCACGTGCCGTTAAACAGTCGATACTTCAGAAACCTTAATTTGAAATAAGTTAGGGATTAAAACTAACCTCAAAATTACAACAGAATATTTCAAAAATTCTACACATTATACATTAAATATCCACTGAACTAATTGAATTATTGAAAATAAAGAGATTGATCTTAAAAAAACAGAATAAGAAATTAAAATAAAATACTCTCCAAGTGAATTAAATAACTTATTTGAATGGAATGTATATTACAAGATTTAATGTAATTGTTGATATGTATAATTGAGCAAGCAAATTACTTTTCTGAACTAATTCTTTTTTGGTAGATAGATAAGATATATCAAATTAAAATAAGCTTTATTTCAAATCATAATATACGTAACGTCTCTCATTATATAGGTCATTACTATGCTGTTTAAGGGATGAAATAAAAGTTTGCATATCATTTCTCAGTGCCTTGTTACCAGGATAAGTTACAATTTGAATGAAGGGCTAAAAAACTCGATAACTTGATTGAAAATAATTGTATACATGTTTCGGTCCTGAGGGACTATTTTAACACTTTTGAAATTTCGCCCTACTCCGCTGCGCAGTCAAGCTTTTCCCAAGTGGTTAAATTTTTGATTTATAAATTATTGCAGTACAACAGTTTTTAGAAAAAAAAATATAACTTAGTGGTAAAAAAATTAAATTATATTGTACGATGCCGATTGAAAAAATGAAAGTGATATAACAACAAAATAACATTTCATTTGGTTATATTCATATTTTTATTTGATCCCGCGTATGAAAATTTGTCACGGCTTATGCTGGCGCGGAAATGAAAATTCTACGTTGTCATTATTCCCGGCTTCCCCAAAGTGGAAAGACCAGACCGGAAGTAGTTAATGTCTCAAAGCTTTTACTCTCAAACTGCTCAGCGTTTGAGAGCTTTCCGCTTGCATCATAGTTGACATTATTGTGCTCGTATCATTTCTAAGGCATGAGTAAGACAATTGAAAGCTTAATTTGACAGATAAACAATAAGAGTATTTAACGGGGGTACAAAGTTATATTTCCTTAAGGACAATTTGCCAAATGATTACCTACTTCATTCTCAATAAGTTATCACAAGCGATATGAATTTCAAATATCTTATACACTTATAGTTTGTTGTATTAATATTTTTTATACAACAATACGAATAATTATAATAAATTTAAAGCAAAAGCGTCTGAATAACTCATAAGTCAAACTTATTCAATACATCTTGTTGCAAAAAATACGAAATGGAAAATTTATACTATTTATTAAGTAAAAAACGTTTCAACGTACTTGTGTAAAGTAGTATTATGTAAAATGCATATTTACTTGTTTTTTACGTTACGAAGGCCAAGTAAAAGAAAAATACTTGTATAATATATTATTAAAATATAAAAAACACAAAAAGGGTAATGTTCAATATTTGATCACTTTAAAAATATCTTTTAAAATAATATTAACTTTAACAGACTTTAATTTTATTTTAAACATCTCTAAAAAATTGCAATATGATTGGGCAGCATATTTTATAGAGTTGAATATTATAGATATTATAGAGTTGAAACTTTGCTACGGTGTTGTGAGCAAACAATGATGCCACTTTCATAAAAACACTACAAATATAATACCTATAATGTGGAAGCAAAGCGTAGGTATGACTAACAACTTCCGGCCAGGCCCTTAGATTGGGGTTACTTCCGGGGGTAATAATAACAACTTTAGGTGACAGCACAAATCGAAACAATGTCCTCGCGGGAGATTCTTATTGACAAAATATAGTCGAGGTTGACAATTTTTCAGGGTTGTGTCCGCGCAAATTTAGATTTTTTTTGTTTATTTTTACTAACTATCGTTTTATGAATAATATTTTTTTAAAAATTACACTCATGGTAAGCAGTTCATCTTTATCCGTGCACTTGAACGCCTAAAGATGTCGAAAGACGAAACCCGAGTTGTTAGTGACAAAATTTGCATGAATGTAGAAAATTTGAACGATTTAAATTTAATATTAAAATTCCACCTCCTTCAGTCGAAATCTTAAATTAAAAATACAAAAGTGTATTTTTTTTATAAAAAATAAACGTATTTCTCATTCCAAATTCTTTGATGGCTTTTTCAAAATATACCAAAAATTTTAACAAAATTGTCAATTTAAGCATGAAAGTTTAAGTTAAAGTTTAAGTTAAGTATCGTCAACATGGGTAAGTTCTGTCAATTCTAAATTGGAAGCTATAACTTTTTTATTTTTTGTAACTTCTTTTTTTATGATAAATGCTCTTATGTGAAGTATATGGCAGCCACATGGCACATTCATGTTTCTTTGTCTCTCTCCAATTGATTTGCTTCTTCACATGGCATGCCAGCATCTCTCAGTTCCGCCGAGTAATTCTTATGGATAGTACCCGACAGTCTTCCAGAACGCTGTATTCTCACCAGTTGTACGCCGTGTACGCCGAGGTATCAGAAGCTGTCGACCCTTTCAATGATCTGTCCCACGCTGGACAGGATCCAACCGGAGTCATAGTCATGACCAGTCGGTTTGGTTACACATCACATTGGTCTTATTTGTATTTGTTTTTAGACTTATTATAAAAAAACATATATTACCTACTTAATTCCATAACTTTTTATAATGAATGAAAGCGATTTTATTAATAATACTTTGCAATACTCTCTCAATATTGATGAACTATATTATGCTATTGAACATTTAGTTAAAGAGGAATACATTTATTTATTTCGAGTAATTAGATTGTAAAATTCGCTTCATCAATCCAATTTTTGACCGTATAAGTTTTTGAATAATATCGCCTTAATAAACAGAATTATTTTTCATTAAATAACCAACTGGTCTATTTTTAAGTTATATTATATATTACTTACAAAATTATAATAAAGTTATTGAGCAACCGCTCCGTTACGGTTCAGATATATTTTTTTGTAGTGGAGTATCGTTTTTGTTTCCTTAACTGATATAACCCTAGTACTATTTCCTGTAAAACTGCTATACATTTTCGAAATCAGAAGCAAAGGCTTTCTGTTGGGTACAATCATTGAAAATATAGAGCTTCTCCGGGGAGTACAAATGGGATACTGTTGGATATATATGAGACACAAACTGACATAGTTTCAGGCGTCTGGTCAAAAGCTAGAATCCTTATCTGATTTTAAAGCCCACTAACTTCTAGTCAAGGTCATTTTATATACGGACCATCTCACAATATAAGCCAAATATAATTGTGTAGTTTATTCGAATAAAATATATCTTATAATGGTTTCTTTTATTTATTTATCTCTTGCATTATTACGTGAGTTTATATTTGAAAAGAAAGAAGAATACGTTTATTTATTTTCGACCTCTTTTCAGCTCACTGTCCAGTCCTTTTATCGGTTGAAATGGTGCTTAAAACGGTCATTAGAACAAACACGGGTGACTAGCATCTAAACTGTAAGCAGGTGTTATTTATTTTGTTGTGGATATCGCTGAATTACAACATAAATATTTGTTCTTCGCTCTTAAAATCTAGAAACATACAATAGCAATCGTTTAAATTTAACTCACAAAGATGACTCAAAAACAATTGTAAGTAATCATCAAGTTGAAAACGTTCGTGGTGAGTAAAACCGTGGCTGATTATAATAAATAAATTTGTTAAATTAGTGTGACAATTAGTATTATTAGTAAAAGTGGTTAATGAAAAAAAGCTAGTATTAAACTGAAATTGCACATGCTGCTATAATGAAAAATAAATAATGAGAAAAAACACTATAATATCACTAACAAATTCCTTAGATTGAATCACAATATCACAGTTACAATACAACGATGTATATTTTTAGAATAAAAAAACCTTTTATGAATATTTTTAATATTAACTTTTTTGAGTAATCTTTTTGATTAGGAAATGAATCGCAATGTGATCACTAAGCAGTAGCGGCCGGTCAATGTAGCATTGAACCAATGCACCCCTTTTCTTTGCAGGGGCGGTTATATTTCATGAAATAATATTCAAACATAACATTTATACCATTCAATCATTTTAGATTCTCATGATAAATATTTTAGAAAATTTTATTTTATTTTAATTTACAAATTGAACTTTCAAGCGCTCAGTTTTATATTAGATACATTTATATATATTTAAAATAAAATAATTTATTATGAACTAAAAATTCGACTTTTTGTTTTGAAACGTAGAATAATCTCTGAAAAACAGACAAAAAATTAACTGAGTAAGTATAAAAAAAAACAATAACATTATTTTATATTATCATTTGGATTTAATAATCACCACAATGGGTATCTTTTCTTGTTTCACAGTAAGTGTTGTATTATATTTCAAATTAAATCTATTAAATGTGCATTCCATTCCATACAAAATAATGCATAATTTTAATTTTGGTTTATCTTTTTAATATTTTATAATAATAAAACTATTTTTTCCTATTTGCCCAGGGAATAGAAAAATAAACTTAATTATAAAAAGGCTGTAATACATTAAGGCAAGAATAAAAAAATAATTAAAGATATATTCAAATTTTAAAAACTTGATTGCCGATTACCGAATTACCGAATGGTATTGTTAATGAATATATCAAATGAATATATTTTACCTTACATTGTTTGAGAGCAGATAAAACCGTTATTCAAATATTTACCCAACATGTAAATTATATTATAGAAATTGATCACTACCACGTGGTTAATCGAGAACAATTACTTTTAATACAATTTATCTTCCATATTCTAATGAAAATTTGATATTAACCTAGAAATGTTTACTCAAAGTAAATGATACGATAGAAATAGTAACCTTTAATCTTAAGGGTTCTTCACTCCTTGATACTTGATAATGCGATTTACACAATACATTATTTTAGGGTAAACAACATTTATTCATTTTTTTATTTCTGAGAGTTGTGCTAAGCACCCAACAATATATATAGAACTATCACAACGAAGTATTATTGAAAATACAATGTCTTAAATGATATCGTTTGATAATTTTCAATCACTTAAGATCAACTCGAGGAATTACGACACCGATAACATTTATTTATATTGTTTACTATAACAATCAACATTTACTACTGCACTTGATAACCCAACTATGCTTAGACGACGGAACCTTCTGATCACTTAACGGTGCTCAATCTGCTTGGTTGTATAGATTGGCAAATCAAAATAAAACAAATAGCTTATTTAAAAAATAATGTGTAGTTATTTGAGAATATAACTAATATTTGTCATTCATATTTATCTAAATACGAAAGGAACCGAAAGAAAGTGTCCAAAAGTTTCGGTAATGCTAGGATCCAATTGGTTAGCCATTTTTTTATATTTATATAAAAATAAAAATGATTATCAGATCAAAATTATCAGATCAAAACATTCGACGAATTCATGACCATAAATGAAATCATTTTTGGTTTAACTCAGACTTAACTCTTAAATGACATTTTTTTATTATACATACATATTATTTAAGGAAAAATCTTTCACATTTCCATATTTCGTATACTTTAGAATAATTTTGAGTTGAATATGAGTTTGAAATAAACGTTGATCTTAAATGTGAACTGTCAAAAAATATACAATTAAAGAGATGAATCTGCCTAAAAACATTTGTTAATTTAGCTTAATCATAGCAATATTGGACAAGTTGGCCTTATATTAGTAGCTCGCAGTACCTCTTTTAGTTAATGTAAAAAGTTATAAAAACATACTGTTTACAACTTAATATCGCCATTAGCGATGGTTTTATGAATAAATACACATATTTGAGCCAATCTGAGGTGCTTATGTAAATGATGTCATATACCACGATTCGTTTTCTTGGTTGAACTAAAATATTTGTAAAAAAAAAACAACGCAATAATACCGAGAATTAGGTTTTATAACCAAAGTAATTGGAGTCCGTTTTTCTAAAATCTTAAATATCGTACATAAATGTGCCTGAAAGGCTAGAACAAAATAATTTGCAAATTGTATTCAACTACACGTCACGCCAGATGTTTGTTTACTTATTGACAATATTTATTTAAATATGAACATTAACTGAAATTAAATTTAACATTGAGATAACCGGCTTCTATTATATAGACACATTGTATTTGTAGTAATAGATTTTAAGAATTTAAACTTATAGTCTAATACGTAGAAGTAAGTAAGTTGTTTATCAAACTTATTAGATTATTATAAAGAAATAAGTTTTTGTAAGAATGTTTTTCATATAAACATTAAACACCCTTACAACTTATATTCATTTTGGTTTCCACCAACTCTCATTGTATTTATATGCACAGCTAATGTTTCTTAGTCATATTATAAAACGCCATATACATAAAAATATAGTTGACTCTTCACATTTATGACCCAGCATGGCTGCACGAGACAGCACAGTAGTTAAGTTGGAAGTAAGTCTTAAGCGTAAATAAGGCAGTATGACTCAAAACACTGATCACATCTGTGAGAACTGCCATATGGGCAGCGAACAGTAAAAATGACTTTAGACAATTTGAATATTGATATAATTTAAGATTTGGACTGAAAGTGCTTGGAGGAATTTCAATATTAAATTTGAATCATTCAAATTATGTACACTCCCACAGATTTTGTCACTAACGACCCGGGTTTCGCCTTTCGGCATCTTCAGGCGTTCAAGCGCACGGATGAACTTGAACTGACGCTTAGTAAATGGATGTTTCGTGTTTATATATTAAATAAGTGCATCACTGAGTCTAAAGCCATCGCTGGCGAAAAGGGTAATCTCATGGGAATTCCCAAAGATTTGAGTAGTGAGTGGTTTTAAGAATTATATTTATTTGTTTGTCGGCAAAGGTTTTATGATATTATTTATGATATTATTTATATAGGGTATAGAAGTGGAGAGCCCGGAAGGTTTAATATTTCGTTTAAAATCGGAAGACTATGTAACTGTGCCCTATTAATTTCTAAAATTTCCTGGAAAAAGAGCTTATGACTGTCCGTATTTGGGTGTAACATTTTTATCCCTTGTTCCTGATTGAACACGTGTCCTTTCGATGCCGAAAGGCGAAACCCGGGTCGTTAGTGACAAAATCTGTGGGAGTGTACATAATTTGAATGATTCAAATTTAATTTGAATATTGGTAAAATAAGTCAGCCCAATCGGAAAAGCTGACTTAAAAGTATCTTTGTACAAATTATAAGTAGCATTAAAAAAATCACGGTTTTTTACCACAGAGGAAGTGAATCTAAGCATTTAAAAGAATATATATATTGTTAAATATATACCACTTTTTACATTCAGCATTGAAAAGCTTTCTTACTTCTCATTTCAGAATTTTTTTAAACATGAATTTATTTAGAAGACGCAAAAAGATTGTTTTTCCAAAATTTTACGATTAAAAAACAATTATGTCAAGATTAACTACCATGACTGCAGTATCTTTTATTCCTCAGGTTTTCCGTCGGTGTGTATGTTTGGCATCTCGCATTAACTACGTTTAGAACAAATGGGCGTTTTTGTCAGGCCCTGGTCGGCGTCGGAAAATGGAAAGGACCGAACTCGACAACAAATAATGCCATCGTATTATTTCGGCATCACTCGGCCGGCGGCAATGGCGTAACAAAGCTGCTGTTTGCTATTGTCAACCCACGTCATCCGCCACCGGCCACTCTGACTTTCTGTGGGCAAAAAATATTGTATTTTGGCGGGCCGCCTCTGTAAAGTCAACGCTTTTTGCAATGTAGGGTATGGTGTAAAATGGCCCGTACTTAAAAACTTTGGCATGAAAGAAACATTTGATTTCGGCGGTCGGAGGGCATGTGTTGAATTACTGATAGAATAGGTTTAAATTTTTTTCGTTACATCTTACAAATGCTGACCACATCGATAAGAAAACAGTTGAAATAAAAAACTATTTTAAACTATTATCTTACTGGTTTACCCAGACAGTTTAACGTAGTTTCATAATAAAAAAAAACAATTCAATTTTAATTTACGTACATAATTAATAACATCATTTAAAATGAAATAAAATTGTTTTTTTTACCAAAAATGCTCTATATTCCAATGAAGCAATCACTTTTCTGTCTAGCTCAATCTCTCAGCTGCCTGTTGAACTATTTAGGCGTCCTGTGTACACTAGGGATTCTGAAGTCTCGGGGTTTTCAAAGTCCCGGGACTCGATTCGTGATAAAGTCAAAGTCAAAAAAATAATTTTACTAAAATTAAATATTTGCATATATGTATGTATGTATTTATGTCTTACATACACTCGACGCCTTTTGAAAGCACGCACTAGTAAAAATCGCGTTTTTTTAATACAATGTTTAGTAATTATTATTCTAATATATATTATGTATGTAATGGATATGTGCAATGCTTACGGTTAATTTTTACTAAGAAGTGATGATAACAGTACGTGTAATGAAAAAATACCAATGAAGTCTCCGTCAGGAGTAAATTTATGACCGTAACTTCACAATACAGCTTTTAGGCCATGTTTTGTCTTATCGAGAAATTGGTACCTTTGTTTAATAGTGAAAAAACATTTGTACATAAAACAACATCAGGTATGAACATTTAATTTTAATATTTTGTAATTTGCTTTTGCTACATTTATATTACAATATATTAACACATGGTATTTAAAACTTCTACAAAATTATAAATCCCAAACATCATTTTTTCCAAAAAAGTCCCGAGACTTTTTGGGTTTTTTGCTGTCTTAAGTGCCGGGACTTTTTGTCCCGGGACGTCTCGACACAGAATCCCTAGTTTACACCCTATAATTTTCTATCAGCTGTACTTTTAGACGGTGGAATTCATCTAGTTGAAATAATAAACCAGCAATTTTGAGGCTTTTACAGAACATACGCCGCGTTTGCTCAAAGAAAGCTTATATTCACGTTCAATTTGGACGATACGATGTGTTACTTAGCTTGCTCTTTTATATCCAAATCCCAGTTTTGACACTATCGTTAATAATTGATTTCTTCAATCGATGAATGGATTAGCATTATAAATTAAGAAAATTGTGATGTTTACATCCCGTCACACCTTTCTGATACTAAAAATGAAGCGATTAGCTTACTACTCGTCCTATTTTACGCAGTTTGTTATATTTTCACTCTCTATTAAACAAGTTGCATGAGCGACTTAATTACAACTAATTAAAATGTTTCAAAATTTACAAACGGAAAGTGACAATACTTGTTTGAAAAAATATATTTATTTCACAATTTATTTTAACGTTCGCATTTAAGCTTTTTCTCACCAGGAGTAATCGTAAATTAAAGCTAAAAGAAATCTGTCTTTATTTTTTGTAAATTATGTTGCTTATGTTATCTCAATTGCTTTACAATTTATGTTATCAGTGATTGAAGAAAACATCGATCACTATCAATACTTATAAAATATATCAATGTTGCTAATACTTTAATTAGTAATTTTTCTGAACTGACACGTATTTTATATTTTATTCACTAATTCTCGCAAGGGAAGAACGTTAGTTCTATCTAGGGCCTCCAAACCTGTTTAAACCGAAACCAGTTAACCGTTTTATTGCGTGTTTTGAAAAAACCAGAAAACCGGTTTATTTCACTCGGTTAACCGGGTTTTATCAAAAATACTCTTTTCTTGTTTTTCATTGTTTTTTACAAAAAGAAAAATGTTTTATAATGAATTTACTGCGTTATATAAGACAAAAATCACAAAATAAAACAAACCTGTACATATACATTTACATCTACATTTTGTAGAATAATCTACTTCTGTCTCAAAGTAGTATACATTTAAAATTTTTTAGTAATTATTTATTAATATACGAATGATTTTTAAATGCACGTCACTCAATAACCTACATTGAATTAAAAAAAAAAACATCCTAATAAATCTCTAAAAAATTATTTATAAGAATTTCATATAATTAATATGTACCATTTGATTAATAATCAAAATCTCTCTACCTATTTTTATTCATATGTGTGCTTGTTAGTAGCTCGATAATTTCTTTGCATGATTTTTGAAATTGGAGTATTAGCTGTTATACCAAATATTGAAAAAATTCTACGATCAATTTCTTATCAAAATACATGATATTTCGGTTTAAACCGGTTACTCGGTTTATATGTCAGAAAAAAACCGAAAACCGGTTAGTGTTTAAGTCCGGTTAGTTGGAAGCTTTAGTTCTATCCCAAAAATATATTATAACTCGAATGGCCGTGTTGTTAATATGGAAGGAAGTATTTACCAAAACACGCAGAGGAAGAATAAAAGAATGATCGTAAATTCGAAAACTATATTTTACGTGTTGGTGTAAAAATATTTTCTTAATAATATTACTATATCTCTATAAAAACTTGAGTTCAATAAGTACTACTAAAAATATATATTCAATGTAGAAGTATTTTTCTACCTTGTTCTTTACACTCTATTCGTATAATAAACTAAAAGTTGCAGATTACTAACGTACCTTTTATTATTGTATCCTTAAGCTACAAAAAAATACACACCGATATTGATCGACCAATTTTTTACATTGCATATAAAGCCTTGGTTATGAATTTTTGGAGCGTATTTTTGTGATAAAATGAGGAAAAATTTAGAACTGTCGACCATTATTAAAATTTGACCATGTATTGAGGTTTCTTCGAATTAGCTCTATTCATTTGAAAAATACATTTCCTGAAGTGGATTATATTTATTATTGCAATTGGTCACGATTTTATTGACAACGTAACGGTAAAATTCAGGAGAACATAATTTTACGTAATTTTATTATATTCCACATGCCACAAATTCGTAAGGAATAAAATTTTGAAAACTTGCGTATAGTTTGGTATATTTGGGTTTATTAACCTGTGGCAAAATATACTTCCGTAAATTAAAATTCATTAAAAACTAAATAATTTCAATTTCAACGATAGCTTTGTGGAAATTCATTTTAATTTATTTATAGTTATTCCACTGATTGTACAACCAGTGTATTAACATACTTAAATTTCACTTCTTTATCAAAATGTTTATTTTCAACTATAAATACTTTCAATTGTTCAAATAAATTATAAATTGTATTGTCTATCGGTAGGAAGATTTTCATTTTGAATTCTATTACCAATCAAACGAAATTCATTTATTTAAATTGCAAAAATACATTGGTCATAAAAATATTTAAAGTGTTATTACATAAAAAAATAAATATTTCACTATTGAAATTGTGTAAACAATGAAATTTTGCTTTTATTTTATCTCAAGTCATGGAGACCAAATTAGTCAATTTAAGACCGGCCATGGCAAATTCAACGATAAAATATTAGGATTGGGTAAGTTGGTTGAATGACCGGATTGCAATTGTGGGCACAACCATCAGGACACCAATCACGTACTGTGGTATGTAATGCCTTGCAAAGAATGCCGAACGTGCAGAGCTGTTTGCTGTGGTCCACCCTCATACGGGCCCAATTGGCCACGCTTACCTGGTCTTAACTAATGAAAATATTGAGGCATTCTATAAATTTCCAACATCATATGGAAAATGGGATATTCTTGATTTCTCTTCAAATTTTATTCAGTAAACGGAGACTCATTATGCTTAGTATCACGCAAAACAAATATATGAGCAACTCACATTCTCTTATTTAAGCGCAATAGTGTATGGTTAAGATATAGATCCCGTGCAGCTCTATATCGGGTCATGAATATGAGAAGTAAAGTCTTTGATTTTGTATTCTTATTCTATCATGGGAGGCAGCAGTGAAACAGCGGCTGCATACACATAACGGGTAGAAGTGGTATGATCATCAACCAACTTGTACCTCAAGTATGAATGAAAATAAATAGTAACATTTGTAGTACATGTTATTTATTTGATAGTACATACTAACAAATATTTTTGTAATATTTCTTTTATATGACAATGTCTCTGTGACTATTGAAATGTTTGATTGTTCGAAATTTATATTGCTCACTTTTGTCAACAAAAAAAAACTCTCCAGTGAAACTTTTCTCAATAACCGTACGTAAAAAATACTTTAGTAAATTATTGTGAAATTACGTAGCCTCTAAAGCTTGTTTTGAATTATCCGGTATGAAAAAGTAACATTATACTTGTATCAATTTTCTTTTCCTCTGTGATACGTGAGACAGTGTTTTTTTATTGAAAAAAATCGCCTTTTCAGCCGAATGTTTTGTACTAGTTTCAATGGAAATCGCAAAAGGTCAAGATACCCTTTTTCATTCTGAACTCACGTTGACACCGAGTGAAACCGCCAAGATTGACACGGAATTGGGCGGCTTAAAATGGCGAAATTACATAAGTATACCTACAATACACTCTACGCATGGAAAAGGAAACCAAGGTTAAAAGGTTTATAATATGAAACCACCGGTTAGCAATTACATTTCAATTAGTGACGTACAAAAGGTGACTGGCATTTTATAGGCCAATTTCATAGTAGCTTATAAATTTTAATGTAAACTAATGATTGGTTTGCAGCATAAATTTACATTCATATAATAACTGTGCATGGCATAAATAGCCATCATCATCGTTTTTGTTTTAAACCTTTAAAATGTTTTATACGTTATTCGAATTGATTTTAGGACGTGAACGAAAAACAGTTATATAACTTATTCGTTTTATCATATCATTATTAACAAAAATTTTAAATGATTTTTTTTATCAATGTGGAGAATATGGCCTCCTAATGGAGGTATCTCCACAGAACTTTTTTTTACGACGATCATTTTTGTTCAATTACTTTTAAGGTTTTCCATGTCAATACTTGGTGGAATACCATTTTATTCTAAAAAGAATAAAAAAGCTTATCTCAACTCAAGAAATTAGATATTTAACAAAATATATGTTTTTTATGTGAGAAAAAAACATTGGTAGACCCTTATTGTTGTTTGCAATATTTTATTACTAAAACAGCCTATAATAATTGCAGTGTTTTTAAAATGGCCTGATTGGTGTAATGATTTCGTGCATGCAAATTATCCATGCATCAGTGTGACAACTGCACGCTTTTAAATTTGTAATCTACTGAAAAATTTTATTTAAAAAAAAAATTTACCTTCAAATTACAAAGTTTCATTTTTAAAAAATAGTTATACGTGTTGTAAAAAGTTTATTTTATTTTAAAGAGAACCACGTTTATTGCTTTGACGTGTATAAAAAATGATTGCCGTTTATATAACTGATTGATGTTAAATAATATGACATTTCTAGAATATTATGTATTTCTAAAACAATATTATCAATATGGAGTAAGAAACATATTTTTTAAATACACGTTTGCTTCCAATATGGAGCATATGGCCTCATAATAAAGGTATCTCAACAAAAGTTTTTCTACTGCTTGTTATTCACTCGCTCAACCTTCCTTTTCTAAAGAGAGTAGTAGGGATAGACGGATAAGGCTAGAACAGGACTAGCGGTTAACTAATCGCTCTTGCTACGCCCAATCATTGAAGGATCACAAGGGTGGGAGGGAATTTTTTGACATCAAAAACACCCATGCCTTCGAACGATAACAATAAATCGATCAAAGTAGATTATATATATCGGCTGTGGGAAGGAAAAGGGACGTAACCCTAAATTTTTCAAAACAGCTTTTTTCGATAATCACAATGTATACAACTTGACACACATTCTATCAAAAGGATGCAAGCTGAAAATGCCGAATTAGTATCTAAATTTAGCTTTTAAGTTTGAAAAAGATGACCTTGTAAAAAATTAAAACCAAGAAAAAACACTGAAAAAAAGGTTCTTCCGAGATAATTTCATTAATTAATATTAGGTTATGTCAATTAAACACCAGTTTAGAATTATCCGTGCACTTCAAGGTAGTGTATAATTCATAATTTGCATATGTCACAAAATCATCAAAACACGTTTTTAGCGCCTCCTGTAAAATTTGATATGTGTGGGTTACGTCCTTTTTCCTTTCCACATATAATAAGTCGATATAAATATAATAAATCAATTATTAATCAACTCATAAATTATCTTTTTTAGCTTGTTACAACAAATACAACAAATTTACTAGTCGATATGTATATTAAACACATATGTTCACATACCTGAAATGCTGTGCGCGCACAATTACGGTGCTTTTTGTTTTACTGTCACCTGAAACATAACATAACTTCAAAAATATCATTGTCTTACTTTTATTTTAGTTCTCTTTATATTCAACATATCTAAGTTAAACTAACGTCACCTATCCTTAACCGTAATATTATTTATATTTTGACTAGCATTTTTCAGTATACTTACGTAACCTAAGGCGCCATATCATTTCTACACTGTCTATCACTCGCTAGTGAATTTATATACCTTCTGGTTATTTCATACATTGGATATTCAAATCTGAATTTTAATTTTGTATACTTCAACTAAAACTGTAAATTAATGTGAACATTTAATAGTGAATGTGTTAATTGACAAAATTTTGCACTTTAACTGGAACTATATAAATAAATAAGAAAAAAACAAGCTTAGCTAAGCCCGAGTAATTGTATTGATCCAGTTTAAGAACTGTTTTGTTAAAATGATTAAAATGATGAAGGATAGATTGTTTTGAATATTTATCACATAAATCTATGTTTAAGATTACATCACCATAAAAACATAAGGAAACTATTGAATAAAATAATATTTTAATTTAACAGTAAACATTCAGTAAAATTTAATTTGATAATAGGGTAAAAATAGCAACGTATTTAGTTCTACAGTTTTCTACAAAACTGTAGAATTAAATACGTTGCTATTTTTTATCCTATTATAATGGAGTTCTGCAAAGTAAATAAATTATTTTGATAATTTTATCACTCAAATGATGATTGTTCTTAACTCGATGGCTGCCACAGACGAGATGTCTCGTAAAAATGTCCGTGCTCAACACGCCAGAGACGAGTTATCTCATCAATAACTAATAAAATTAATAGTTGCAAATTATAGCCGCCGTATTAAGTAATAAATTACTTGTGAATTACTAAAAAACACGTGTCACAACAAGTGGAGTAACAGAACTGTTGAATTTAATTTTATATGAAAACGCATTGCAATAAACAGAGCATACTTCCATTATGAGTTAAGTCAAAAGTATGAAATAGCAATTCGCTGGACACAGCGTGTAAAGATGAGATAACCACCACAAAGTTTCAGTCACATTCTCTGAGCACGAAACTGCCACTTGAGCAAACTAGCGGTTGTTGCTTGCTTGATTAAATAATAAACTTGGGTGCGAGTGGTGTAGAGGGAGATTGTAAAACCTTATTCAGCTATTTTTAAGCTTCTTTTACATAAATACTAAATTAAATTTCAAAACAATATCGACTGTGGAAGGAAAAAAGGACGTAACACACACATAGCAAATTTTACAGATGGCACAAAAAACGTGTTTTGATGATTTCGGGCAATATGCAAATTATGAAATATACACGACCTTAGAGTGCACGGAGACCTCTGAACTGGTGTTTAATTGACATATTCTAATATTAATTTAAAAATTCTTTTTTTTCAGTCTTTTCTCTTGGTTTCAATTTTCACAAGCTCATCTTTTTTCAAACATAAAAGCTAAATTTAGATACTAATTTGGCATTTGCAGCTTTCATCCTTTTGATAGAACGTGTAGTTTAATATCCTGAGTCCCTGTGCGGCCACGGTACATCTTTTTTTGCTTATCACAGTGATAGAGGAAGCTGTTGTCATTTTAATTGCCTTTAGATATTACTAATCAGATAATTGGGTACTGATAAAAAACAACGCGAGGGGCATTATTTGTGTCAACTGTCACCCATTAAAAAGTATTATATATACCTTATGATATGGAAAAAATAATTTAAGACATCCTGTAATATCAGCGTGACGAGGCATATCTACATACTTTACAGTTCGACACGTTATGGGCAGAACGCTACGTCAAATTGAACACGACTTGGACTGTACACGCGGCACAGACGACAGCTGATGACCGGACATCCGGTTCGGCTTACGGCCGATACATACGTAACATCCGTTGTTATGACAAAACTCATGTTAGAGTTGGTATTTTGACCTTTTGCAAATTGGGTATCAATAAATATTTTACGCACGTATTTTATATCAGCACATAAATGTATTATGCAAAGTTTTCCCATGCTTGCTTCTATGATATAAAAAATAATACTATTGTGTGACACTATAAAATATAAACTTGTTATTTATTGTAACTAAAACAGTATATGAAATATAAACAATGCTTCCTTAAAAAAATCATAATAAAAAATAACGGTTAAAGCACAAAAAGGCAGTATTTTTTAAAGTGTATACTGACAAGTCTCAATGGAAAATTTCATTTTTATACAAATACAATACGACAAATTCACATTTTTTTAACAGAACTGAATTAACTTTTCAAAAGCATTATCAGCTGAACTGAATGGTTGCGATAAACATCACCAGTCATAACGTTCCCTGTAAGCTGCGCGCGTGCGCGGCCGCGCACTAGTTAGGAAGCCCCCGCGCACTCATTCCGGGTTGGCGCGCACTACTAGACAGTTTTTCAATTAATATTTGATCGGTCCTGAATAAAAAAAAATAATGTCACATAAATATTTTGCTTTTCAAAAAACCCAGTTTATTGAACTCCTCAAAAGTTATACGATATTATTGGTAGCTACTTCACCATCGCACTATTGTCCGAATTTAGAACTTATGTATATGTCGTTTTTTCGATACTGTTGTAACTAGTATATATCAACTAAATAGTTGTTATGAAAACTAATTGCATTGCTATTTTTACCCAACCTACATAAATTTTTACTAATTGAATATGTAAATATTTTGTCGATCAATATAACAATGATTTTGATTAATTAGCTTTACCCTAAATTTATTTATTAACATGCTTTGAATAAAATTCTGTCAAATTTTGCATAAATTAATCAAAGAGCTTAACGAGTTAACGAGTTAACGAGTAAAGCCCTTTGATTAACGAAAAAATTATACCGATTAAAAACTAATCCATCTGATTTTAAATTGTATAATAAATCTAAATACATGCAATTATTATAGTTAATTAAAAAATATTTAAGTACACAGAAATAAATCAATAAGAACAACTTGACATACAGTTAAATATTTCTTTTGTTTATGCACTTTTTACACTGAGAAATTTCTTCATATTATACAATATATATTTTTTCGTAACTTAAAAAAATATAGTTTTTAATATTATTTTTTTATATCACGTTTATTTAATTATTGTTATCGTCTAAAATGTCTTGTGTTTATTTGAAAATAATTTCAATACGTAATACGATGACACTTTATTAGAGGTTATCACAATTATAGTGAAACACCTATTTTCTCAACATAAAAAAATCTATAAGTCGTCATTTCAAATTAACACAATCATAATCATTTATCCGGATATTTGCAGAGGCAGCTCATTTTCCTGAATATTTATTTTGACGTTTAATCATGCATATGATATTATATTGTAAATAAAAGATATCTTTTTTTTCTGGTTTTTCATCATTATATGTAGTTTGAAAGGTATCTTTAGGTGAACTAACTTTTTATTCTAATAATGAGAATTCAGGCTGACACCATTAAAATTTATGTGAATTTTGAAAGCTCACTTGGAAAAACGAATACACGAATATAAATTATGTTTACACTACGAAACAATCACTGAAATAAAAAGCTTTTTGCGTGAAAACTTTTCACGACGGCTGACTGGAAAAAAACAAGATTTTCTTTGTATTTAACTATAATAAATGAGCTTTTGCAAATAGCGTTCGCATTAATAATGACTCGGGAAGAAATTTACTGATTTGATATGCTTTTCCGTACAGCTTGGGTACATTTTCTCCGAGTGATATTTATTGCCCCCACTAAAAATGTACGTCATTGATAAGAAACCTTTTTAGGTCAACTCAATCACGCAAAACATGTCCAGTAGTGGAACTTTTGTGCCGTTATTAATTAAATTTTAACCTTATTATATCAATGCACTTTACAACATAAATTTTTTAAATTTTAAAGTAATATTTTCGTCAACTGAAGTCAAAGCAAATTACATAAATAAAGAATAAAAAAACTTTATATTACTCGAGGTAAAGTCAACGTGAAGCATTGGAAATGATCATCCAAGATTCAATATGGATTCAAGAAGCTATACGGATTGCTCTGTGCTAAATAGTGGTGACTGGAAATAATTGTATTTAATAAGACAAACATTCTTTTCTTTCTGCAAAAAATCATAAATTTAAAACTAAGTGTATATTTATTTTTGGTTGTTCTCTTTAGAAAAAAAAATATTTTCCACAAAAAATAGATAGTTTGATGGTGTTTAAAATACATGTTTTGTACAGCTTGGTCCTCAGCGAAAATTTTAAAGAAACAAATACTTAACTTATATTGTTGGAAATGTTACCGAACTCTGTTATTTTTGGTTACTCGCATCTCCCTAAAAGTTCTGACCGAGCTGACTAGAACTTTGCATTGCTCGCATAAAAACTTCCGCCATATTAAGTTTGATTCTGTATTCCGGTCACATATGATTTATCACATTTGTTGCCATTTTATTTTACGGCAATTAATCAAAGCAACGCCCGTCAGGTATTCGGTATCAATTTATTAATTCCTTTCATACATATTCATAATAGTAATCTTACTTTCAGGGGCAACTTTGATTAATGCGATCACCGTCTTTGAAGAAGCGGAGGTCACGTGATCTAATAATTATTACCGACCGTGCCTAATTAATCATAACAAACGTTTTATTTGAAGTGGTGGACAAGCATCACACCTATTAATTTTAAAAAAATGGTAAAGTGTTAAAAAAAATCATAACCTGTCATTTAAAGCTCTTGCCAAAGTGAATAGCCTAGTTGACGTTAATTTAAAATAATTAAGTAGCGTAGAAATTGGTATTAAACATTAATGATTGACTTTATACACAGGTCTAATTAACAATTGTTCAATGATTGTTTCAACTTTTACCCATATAACAATCGTGTGACAATAGAAACTCCAATGAAAGTTTGGCAGACTCGATGGAAGAATTCCTCCAAGGGCAGGTAAACTTGTAAATTCTTTCCGAATGTAGAATGAAAAATGGAAATAACCAACGTTTTCAATCCTAAATTCTGAACCAGTCAATTCATAACTGGCCACGATTACTCTGCTGCTAAGCTCTTCCAACTTGGCCGGTTAGTAAATAGTCCTACATGAAAATATGGTAATATGACTTAAAATGCTGATCACAACCCTTGGGAATGTCCAGACTTGAATAACGAACGGGAAGAATTGCTCAAGAAGATACGACTCTGTCCGATCTGTCGGCTCCGTCGATCATGCCGACCTGGTTGCATTTAAGGCAAAATATAAGACCTTTGAGGGATTCACCAAGTCTTATGGAAAAATAATTAATTCTGAAAGACAAAAGCTTTTATTTTCAACTTCACTTAATTTTTTTACTTATCATTCTGCACACTGTAGTGCATCCAACCAAGTCTTGAGGAATTTCTTCTTGGGACATTCGTGGCAAAACTTTGAACACAACTAACGTTGTGACGCTACAGAATACACCCTGTAAGAAGAGTGTGAAGCCATAGCGGGTGGTAGAGGATACAATTTTAACTACCATTGAAAATTTAAAAAATATATTTTACAATCGTGAAGTCAATTAAATATATTTATTTTCTCGTAACGAAAATTAAATTTGTTCTTTTATTTCAAAGCATTTTCCTGTATAATAATATTCATTCATGCACGGATACTTAAATATTTAAACTAGGCTTTAAAGCATTGATGCCATTTTTTGAACTCATACTTTTTCACTGTTATAATTTGTGGAAATATAAATTATTTAGGCGACGTCGGCGATGTTTGCGCTCAGCCCCTCACATCCTACAATAACTTAAGCCTGAAAAATGCGCATTAAAAAAAATAAGACCCGTTTTTCGTAGAACGCTATTTGTTTTAGAGCCGGAAAGCTTCTCCCATTGAAAACGAGCTTTTTCCGAATTCTCAAAAACACTCTGATGAATGAAGTTTTTTTCCAACAGCGATATTCTTTTCAGTTGTTAAGTGTTTCCCATAAGAAAATTCACTCCAATAATAGTACTTGGGTATAAATAGGTTCTGAAAGGATTCCCAAATATCGAAAAATAACCATTGATTAATTATTACAACAATGGAAAAGAGGAAAAATGTAAAAAATGGCTTTTCTTTTTGTATTCAGTTTTAAGTGGCAGCCTGGGGCTTAAACTTTGAAAATAAAAGATATGACGTATGTTACGTATGAAAAATGTTTGAAACAGCTTTCTTTTAACAGTCTTTGGAATCTTAAAAAATGAAAAAAAATGTATGCTTTACCAAAACAGTTTCGAATGTGTACTTGAGTAAATTTAATGTGTTTTTATTATTCTTTTAATATATATAATTGGGATAGCATTTGCAGTACTTATATCAATTTATTTTATTTGATATCTAATTCATAATAATCAAATTGTAGTAGTTAATATAGTTTTTGAGAGATCGTCAACATTTTTGCAGTAAATAAATTCAATATCATCTATTTACGATTCGCATGTCATAACAAAAAATCTCACTACAAATTTTGATTTGTCATACATTTAATTTTGCCTTAAACTTTGCTCGAACTTTGTTTATATCAGTTATTTGTGATGACCAAAACTGGACCTGGCCACTTTATTTATTAAAGTTAGTTGTGGCCTGATTTTGAAAAAGCTTGACAGAACTGTTCAAGCCTCTGGAAGTTCAATGTAAAACTTTTAACGAAAATAAGACGATGGTTTTTGTGATCGCATGTTGACGTAAAGTTACTTTTCGAAAAAAAAAATAATTGACGCGTTGATATATTAAACTGTAACGTCTTTTTTGTCTATTTTAATTATTTTCAAAAAATATTAAAGTTTTTTTTCTTTTTTTTTCAGGTTTGTCGCTGGAGTATTCTTACGTCACAATGACACTCCAGTTGTTCGAGCGTCAGGAAGAGAACTGAGCTACGTCCTGTTGGCTGGCATACTGATGTGTTACTGCGTCACTTTTGCTTTGGTTGTCAGACCAAGTGATATAGTGTGCGGAATACAAAGGTAAGATTCTCGCCTTAAAACCATTTATTCACGAAATAAAATATCAAATTCGCTTAAAAAAGAATACTCTACAGATTCCTTACAATGAAAAGATGTATAATTATTATGAGAAATAACAGTTTTCATTATAGTCGAAGTAAAAATTAACTTTAAACCAGGCGTAAGTTGGTAAGCGTATAAAATATGAACTAATGTTCTAAATTTTAAAATAAGAATTTATTTTTTTCACAAAAATAATGCTAGAAGGTAAATGACTATTTCGGCATAAGTCTTCATGCTTTTGAAATAGCTATCAACCTAATTATTTAGTTTATGTTGACCTAATTGCAGTGGAATTTTGTCGTGGATTCTATTCAGTTTATTCAAAATTCAATTTTTTATTATATATAATGTTATCTCCTGTTGGATTGAGCAATTAGGTATAACGAGAAAAAAAAGTGTATTAACATGTATAATTAAAAATCAAAACCTTAATATTGTGATATAACGATTATTTTTGGGTTCACGCAAATGCAATCAAGATAGAAACCTTATTATTTCACACAGGATTGCAATCATTTTTTTATGTAACCTACCCAACTCCTTTACAATTTTGTTCTTTCACTAACGACTTAAACTTTGTTAGGGTATTACAACTGGATGGTATAGGAAGATATTTTACTAGATAACCATTTTCAAATTTTGTTCCGTATTCAATATTGTAATTAAACGCCTTTTACTAAATTACATTCAACATTTCATTTTTTTCTAGTTTTTTTGATAAAAATAGCTTGATGTACTTAATTTCAGTAAGTTAAATTTTATATATTTGTATAAATATTATAAGATCAATCACTTAATGTCATATATCGAAATTAAATAAATTTAAAAAAAGAGGGATAACTTTTTTTTTTAAATCCATATCCGCTCCCAATGTAGAGCATGTGGCCTCCTAACGGTGGTATTTCAACAGACGTTTTCCAACGAGAATTGTTTTTTACTCAGTCGTTCAACCTCTCCTGTTTTTCAAAGAGACTAGTAGGGATTAGGCTACGACAGGACTAATGGTAAACTAATCGTTCTCGCTACGCCCAGTTGTTAAAGGATCGGGAATGGCGGGAGGGACACCACAAACACCCCTTACTTCAAAAAGAAATCGATAAATTTATCGGAAAAATGCTGATCTTACTGGTACTCGGACCCGTGAGTTTTGGCACAAAAGCCCACAACTCTAACCGCTGCGCCATAGGACTTGGCTTGGCATTCAGTAATGTTCACTTGTTTTAGGCATAAAGTTGTAATGAATATTAATAACCTTGTCTCTTCCTAATAATTTAGTCTTTTGTTTGAATGACTTTAATCAAATTAAAAATTATACGTGTGTTTATTTTTTTACAAGATGTTTTGATACTAACCACGTTTCAATTTATTGCCTAAATGTTTGGAATATCATTTCTTGATACATTTTACAATTACCAAATAAAATTACTAAGCGGAGTATCTATGATAATTTGTTTTATTGAAAAGCACATTAACTCAATACGCAGCTATCTTATAATAATCATAAGTAGACATGACAGAACTTATTGACAGAGTTTATTCACTTTATTTTAAAATGTCAAAACTGCTTAATTAGAATATCTACAATGATGGTACTTCCATAATTTCAATTACACACATTAAATTATTTTGACGTAAATGTAAATAATTTAGCATTATGGCATTCATTAAAACTTTGTTTCAGATAATATAACAAGCGTAAAAATAAATTTTAAACTTTTAATGTACAATTAAATATTTTTCATTTCATTAGGTTATTTACCGAAAGCGATGGGGAAAATATTCATTTAAAAATACGAAGAATTAATTCAATGAATATTTTTGAATAATTCTTTCATTCAATATATCAGTTTTACATGTTTAAATTTTATTTTTACGTGATACAATTCAGAATATTTTTATTACTTTCTTATCATTGTAAAACACAATATAAATATATTTTTTTCCATTGCCACAGACATTTCAAGTATTCAAAAGCAGGTTGAAATGAAAACTTTGTGACAAAACAATTTCATTTAAAATGGAATTTATTAATAAACATTCGACCTCTTTTCTTGTTTCGGTCTCGGAAAGGTCAACATATTTTTTTTCTTAAATGAAATTTTATATCTCGAACATATGGTATTGTAATGTCTTTTCACTTAAAAAAAAATGATTTCTCGTTTTGTGTGATTTTCCAATTTCACAATAGTTTGCGAATTGGCATTAGCCGTAATACCAAATATTTAAAAAAAAATCATATCATGATTAGTTGTTATTGTCAATCAATTTATGATATAAATTATTTTTACTTTCTACATGGTTGAAGTAATACTTAATTATTTTATTTTCTATGTTTTTTTTTAAGAAAAATTGATTATACATTTATATTTGTAAATCCAACCACAATCCAAACAATTATATTTGCAAGCCAATAACGCCAACCGCTGTGGTATAGTACTCAAATCATGGTTTCGAGTCCCAGTACGAACAGCACTTTTCTTTTCGATTGATTCATCGAATTCCCTTCGAAGGCATGGATATCTAAAAAATCTCTCCCACCCTTCAAAACTTCAATAACTGGGCATAGCAAGAGCAATTAGTTTATCACTTATCCTGACCAAGCCTTATCCATCTATCCCTACTACTCTTCGGAAAAGAGAGATTACGTGATTGAGTAACAAACAGTTTTCATAAAAAAAAATATATTGAGATACCTTTATTAGGAAGTCATATACTCTACATTAGAAGCTGACATGAATTAAATATATATGTATAAATAAAAACTTTTTTTTATAGAATTATATTTTAAGTATTTTTCTATCCCACTTACACAAAAATATGAAGGTTTGATGCATCGTTTTGGACCAAACTAGACAATTTAATTTTAACATTATCTAATTTAAATATTGTATTATTTTTTATAATATATATAACTGTATTAAGATTGAAACCTCTCTATTGAAAACAACGTATCTCATATGTATATTATGATACCAATATCGCTTATCAATTCTAACATTTTTCATATTATTATATACAAATGTATGTTGGCCTTTTAAATTTTATATATATTTAGATTTGTAAACATCATTATTTTGACCTTCTGCTGTAAATTAAAAAATGGAACCGAATGTAATTAAATACATTGGAAAATAGCTCGCACAATAAAATTGATCCGGCGCAATTAATGAAGCCGAGGCAAATATTATTTTTTATTCGAAACGAGTTTATTTCATTTACACGAGTTAATAATTTATTCTGATTGCGAGTACGTGCTTGCCCTTTACGTGCATCTTGTACAATAATTCATTTTACCTAAATCATTTCATTGTATAGTTACACAATTTGCTTCTCGTGGAATCCGAGATCGCTTTAATAAATTCATTTCACTTTTTTTCGTGTCGGGGACAAATTTACCGAAAATTCCGTCCACATTTAAATAATGTTAAAAGATTTTTTCTTTGCCGCCGCCGCCTCCCCTGTGACAAACCGTAACTCTTTAAAATATAATAAATCTCGCAGTTATGAGGAATAATCGGTCATAGATAATAAATTTTACTTTTTGAGCACACACCTAAGCACTGTAAATCACCGACGTATATTAATCAAAAAACCGTTTTTGAAGAAGAAAAAAAAAGGTAAACTTAATTTGACTTTTATTTTTCCTGTGCCAATCATATCATAAAGAAAATAATTTAAAAACAGCATATTCTTTCAGATGCATAAAATAATATTATTGACGGCTTTTGACCACTTGAACAGACAATCATATTCTCAAATTACAAACATGACTGATTCCGAAACAGTTAATAAATGAAACTTGAATTTCACTTCGTAAATTAATATACATTTTTAAAATATTTATAGTTTGACATTACTTTGGAATGGCATTTTGTATCTAATCAAGCCATTTTTGAGACTGATTTCTAAAAATAATTTGAAAATTTGTTTTTATTTACTAAATTACATTCATGGTTAATGTTCCAACAATTTTGGAATGAGCCGGGCTTGCAAATAATAGCTTCAAATAATGTATTAAATTAAGATTTTCAAAACCTAATTCTACTGGGAGATGAAAATTGAAGAATAGTAGCATTTGATCTGAATATATGGGCCCATTAGATATGAAGTGAGCCAAGTGGTATTCTAGAAACAAATAATTCAGTTGCGTCGTAATATTCTACACGTCTTAAATTATCATAAAAGTGAAGTGATTTCTGTTAATACTCATTGCAATAGTGGTATCTGTGTAAAATATACAATCCACCAAAGCACCAAATAAAGACGTGATAGTTCTTGAAAGTTCAAAAAATAAGTTTTACCATTTTTCTAGTTGGCTCGCTTCATCTCTAATGTGCCCATATGTAAATTATGATTTTATAAAGTACCAAGTCGACTAAAATAAAAATAATAATTTTCGACTGTTTTGAAACTGCGGATTATTTCATAAAATATGTTTTTTTTTGACGTTTATGTTAACTTTTTTACCTCTCTTTATCGTAAAAAATATATAAAAAAACCTTTCCTACAATGAATCACTCCACATATTATACTGTTATTTAAAAATAATATTTATTCCTTTTAATTAAATTAATATTGAAATCGTCAAATAAATAGCCTGTGTTTGACAAATGTTTCTTAAAACATTTAATATGAAAACAAATCTTGGCCACCAATAATTACCACATTAGAAGATAGTAAAAAAATCTTCAATTTCAATATTATTGACGTAATTCACTGTGCATTGCGATATCTTAAACTTCAATAGAATTCAATTATCATATTATTTACCGTTTTTAAACATTTATTGTAAAGCTGTACTTGATGTTTTTTTAACCTTATTAAAAAACGTCGTGGATATTTTAATAAGGTGTTAGAAATTGAGAATTATTGTAATTATTAACATTACTTTTTATTTGAAACTGCTTAGTTTAATTGTATATTATCATTTGACATAATAATGACAAAGCTTTATTTTATATCACAAAAGCAAGATATTATCTCCCGACACATGTTTTTTATGAGCTATAATAAAAATTGTGTCATTCGGTCATCTAAACATCTGTTTCTGGACGTTACTTTGCTACGTGTCTTAACGCTGCATCAATTCAGTATTTTTATAAGGCACTGTTACATTTAACCCAAAACCTAGTACAGAGAGAGTGAACCAGTAACCAAAAAAACGTTTTCAAAGAAACCACGAGAAATTTATAACACCATGTATGCATAATATAAAATTTCAAGCGCTGAGATCGTTAAAACAATTGTACTTTTTTTTTTCAAGCCTTTAAACTCTGAACTCATATATGTTTGCGAGATAGAACTGCAGTTTCAGTAAATCAAATATACTTAAGGGCTTTTTTTCTACACGTCTCCTTAACATATGTTATGTAGAATTTACACGATGTTTGCAATAAAAACAGTTTTCCACGAAAAAACAATAACATTAAATAATTTGTTATTAGTATTAAAAAATATATATAATTAACTTTTGTATAAAGATACTTAAATTTGAAAATATCAAAGTATGTATTTCTGCATTACAATGGTGTTTTACCAAATTTATATCAATTAAATCAAAATAAAGATACTAGTAAGCCGAAATAAATACTTTTTTTTTATTTGTGAAAGACCGAATACAATAAATCATTTGAAATATTTTTTCTGATTTTATATAGCATCCAATATTTTATTTAATGTGAATCTTTTTATCTCTTGCCAAAACTTATCCAGTATGTGAATTTTAAAATCATTTCCTTTATTATAAGAACGTAATATGTATATATAATATCAAACAGTGTTCAATCACTGACCAAAATCTTTTCTCCATGAAAAATATGTCATAATTTTTACTACTCAGCTGTATACGTTTAATGACTGGTGTTTCCAGGAAACTTGCGGATGTCTATTGTATACAAAACTATTTGAGGATATTTTTAAATGCCACAATAAATTTGTAAGGTATTCATGGTATTCATTAAATCCTTTTAATACTATAATTACTGACTCCTTTTATCTTTGGCTGAACTTGCTTTCCCATTTTGATGTACTCTTAATAAGCTTATAAGCAGAACGTCCGTAAACTTCTACACGGAAAACCTGCTAAAGTTAGTTAAGATTTTGGAAACGAAATCCCATACAAAACGTGACTCTAATTCGTAATCCTTTCATTAATGCTTTTTTCTACTGACACATTTAGTTAGTTAAAATAAAATTTTGTTACATCTGAGCTTAAAGCTATCTTCTAATTTATATTATTTGAGCAATGAAATTGTCAGTGCGCCAATCAAACATAAGTATTTTTGCTATTTTTTGTAAGCTTATCTAACTCAAAATCTTTTTATTGCATACATATGTTTTACTTCAATACCCAATTTTACCAACAAAATATGTTTACATGTTAATCTTTGGCACTGTGTGCAAATAATCAAAATTTGAGAAAAGTAGAGTTGGATTTTCTCTATTTTTTAAAACATTTTGAAAAGGCTGAAGCCTGACTAAAATAAAGTGTGTTTAGGTATATAATTTTAAGAACTTTCAATATTTCAATATCCAAATTTTTATTTTGTTGTTCAGTAAAATTAATGCCTTTTGATTATTCAATATTGATTTTAACAATACATTTGTCTATTGTGTATTTATATTGGCTGCAATATATTTTATGGTATACCAAATTGCTTTTCGAGATTTGTTATTGGTTAAAAGGTTTTAGTAGTTTCCATTTCAATAGAGAAACATAAGTAAAGTGAGCAGGGTGGAGGAGAGTGAAACAATTGAAGCTTTAATGAAACAGACAAAGGCGCCGCCCTTGAAATAAATCATTAGCCTGAAAAACAATAAATTCATACATGATTTCATATTTATATCATTTTACTATTCACATTTATGTTATGAATCACTGAATCACTGAAAGTGCTATTCTAGTTTTCATTAAATATTTAAGTGAGTTTTCGAAAACCATAAAATAAAAACAGGCTTTATATTATACTTAGGAAAAAGGATAAAACACCCGGCAAAACAATTGTCCCTATTTGCCGGATCATTGTCGGTTGGATTTTCGTATTCAATATGATGGTTTTGCTATAATCAACAACTAAAGGTCTCGTAACAAGTTTCATACCTTATGCCACATGACTTAACGATAAAAAAATATTATTCTAAAAACATCGGTTTAAGAATTTGTCATATTATATTATGTGCAAATGGGATTTTGGTGTTTTGTTTTCCTTGTTATGAAAAACGGATTATACACGAAGTAAACATTAACGTTATCTTACTCGCTACATTGCTACATATAATTTTGTTTTTAGCAACTAAATGAAATTTATGAATTTTTCATACAACATTGTAACATTTTTTTAAGAACATAATATTCTCTCATGATAAAAACAAACTATATGTAACACAAGGGTTGTAATAAGTTTTGACGAGCGTCATTGATGATATTTTAAACTGGTACCGGGTAATAAACAATATAATAAATATATCACACGCTGACGACGAAGGAGTTTTGTTTTTACAATTGAATATTATATTATTTTGCCGTAGTAAAGAAAAACGTAGAGCAATTGGCCAAACACTATTCTATTTTCAACTTCCTATATATGTATTTTAAGCAGTTACTTATTGTATTCTTACAGCTTATCTTCGTATAATTTGTCGTATTTTTTTAATAATACATATTCTTTTTTATGTAAAGTAGATTTTCTAATCTCCATCAAATCACTTTGATTTATGATATGGCTGCATCTATTAGTTTTGTTCAGCACATCTTTTGAACTCTACCCGATGGAAGTCAAAACAAAATCCCCATAGCGTATTAAAAGAGACATGCAGGAATAGGGCTCTCCGGAGACAACCACAGGACGTGTTACAACCAGATCCGACGTGACATAACACTCGCATGGTCCAATTCTTTGGTGTTTCTCAGAATTTTAGACTATTTTACCCTTTATATCCGAATCAAGCATTTATTCTACAAGTACGATTTATATCATTTCGCATGGTTTTCTATCGTCAAACAGCACTTAAAGATGGCAATCACTGAATTATTTTTATTTTGACGTAACTGCCTGTAATTATTGAGATCGTCTGTAAATACTCTCGTAATGATCATGCTATATTGAATTAGGAACAATGATAAAGTCCGTGATGTTTTATTTTTATTTATCCAAAAAACGAAACTTCTTCACTAAAAAACTAACACAATTTTACTACTCTAGATGTTTTGAAAAGTAATGTAAATTTTTATTTGATTATATTGAATAAATTTGACAAAAGTTAGGCGCAAAAAAAACACACACTATTAGTAGCGAAAACTTTTCTGATATTATTATCAAAAAACATATATCTTTTTTGGGGGCAGAATGATATCGCAAACAAGAGCTTTGAGCAAATCTTTCGAAAAGAATCATTCATAAACGTTCCCAACAATAATAAATCACAACTTTTCCGAGGCTTTGGAATGATATGAAAACTTTTATCAATAGTTCTTTCAAACGGTAGCCCAATATGGGGATCAGAAAAGACGAAAAGTAGCAGCTTATTTTTTAGATGTCTCAATATGTTATTTTAATGCTATCATAAGTAAAGTAAGTTATTGAATGTAGACGTTTACAGTATTTCTTTAATAATAATAGATTTTAATGAAAAAGAGATGGTTTATAATTAAAATTCTGTTTAGATACACTTCATTGTGTCAAATTTTTCTTGATCCGAGTTGATATTAGTACAAAAATATTATAAAATATATGTACACTATGATCGCTATGGTCTAGTTAACGAGAGCTTAATTTCACCAATCAGGCGTATCTGATTTATTTCAATTCCCGTTAAAGTTAAAGTTGAATTCAATCAAATTTTAATTCGATATGATTTGTGAAATTAAATCTCTTAAAACTGATTTCGAGTGACGTACAAAAAACTCTCATCGAGATGATCTCGTTTATCTTTTAACTTCAAAATATTTGGCAGATTTGTGTTGCAGTAATGCAAAAAAATAGTTCGCTATAGAAAATATAAAAAAAAACTGATAAAGATAGGTTTTAAAAATATATTTCATTTATTTTTCGTAGACAAACTTTAGTGTGTATTTTTACGATTAGTAGAAGGAAAAAAAATCCTTGGGATATTCAATAAATTCAACAATAAAAATAAGCATTTTATTTTTCTACATAAAAAAAAACCAGTGCGCCATTTGAGCAACAGTAAAATAATACCGCCTGTGTGGTCGAGTGGTCAACATCGTTGGCTACCGCTACGGAGGGCACGGGTTCGAATCCCGGTATGGGCAGTTTTATAAATTGATTTTTCAATTGATTTATGAATTTCTGTTCAAAGGCATGGATGTATGTGATGTCTTGAATTCCCCCCTCCTACCCATCCTATCCTATGAACGGGGCGTATAGAGAGCGATTAGCTAACCACTAGTCCTGTCCTTGCCCTTTCCTTCTATTCCTACTCTCTTTGGAAAAAGAGAGGTTGAGCAACTGAGTAACAAGCAGTTCTCGTAGAAAAAATTCTGTTGAGATAAACTCCATTAGGAGTCCATATGCTCCATATTGGGAGCGGACATGGAAAAAAAAAAAAAAAAAAAAAATAATAATAAAGCAATAAGTCTTTTATTTGAGAAGATTTCTATATCGTTTTGATGCCTTATTATTTTGAATTTATTTCTCTTCTGAAACTCGATCTATTCACATCCGATTTGAAAGCGAGTAAAAAATTATATCGCTTTTTTCCCTCACTCCTTTATGAAGTCCTAGGGACCGCTTTAAATAATTACTCGCATAATTTTCCATCACCGTGACATCCTCGCAGATGTTTGGGATTATTAAAATTTAACAATTATTTTTGTAAATTCTGCCATCAAAATGTGATAGAAATATTAATTTTTGTATTTATCGCAAAGTGTAAACATTTTTTAAAACTTAGGCATACAGTTAAATCATTTTCGGGTTATTAAATATGATAAAAAGGAATAATATGTCGAATATATTTATGATTTTTAAAATTAATTTCGTCCCTCAAATATTCTGTTTTTATTCAATATTTACTGATAGCACAACACAACATAACACAAACCGAAACCAAATTAAAACTTTGATGAAATATGAATCATTAATTTTAATAAATTTTTCAATCGTTTTACGTTCATCTGTATACTAATTTTGAAAGCAATTTTTCATAAAATAAGATAATCTTATAATTCGTTCTTTTTTTGAATCAATATTTTATCTTTACCTTTTAGAGTTCATGGTGGATAAGCGATTGGTAGACAGTCGTCTTTGTCAACATATAAAATAATTAAATCTTATACTACTTTTAAAGTACTCTATATGTAAAAAGGAAATGCAAATGAAAGATTACTTACTGATGAACAGCTTTCCTTGTCAATTATTAAAATACTCAAAATGTAATATTAGGTAACTTACTAAGATACACATAAATAACCATAAAAAAACCTTTTTATATTTTCAAATGCGCATTGGAATTTTATAGATATTACTTACATCGTACCATTTGTAATAGTTATCTAGTAAACCTATAGATTTCAAAATATGTATTGTGTCACGCTTAATTTAGATTTGCAGTTGTCATTTTTCTGGAAATAGTTTTTTAAGTTTAAATTAAATAAATTGAAAACTACTCATGAAAATATATCATTGCAGAAGATAATATACTGAATTTGAATCTATCAAATTATGTACATTCACACAATTTTTGTCACTAATGATCCGGGTTTCGCCTTTTGGCATCTTCATGCGTTCATCCGTACACTTGAACGCATGAAAATACCGAAATGTGTTAAAGAGTTTTACTTTAAATCAAACCGTACATAAAAATTAAACGATTTTATTTTCTATTACAATTTAGAATCAAATGTACATATATGTAATTGCTCTGAAAAGTGAAGAGGTGGCGTACAAAACCTTTTGTAATGAAATACCAAGAACGTTGAATTTACTATCCAATCTCAAATACGTGATAATAATTTTAACAACCCTTTTCCTACCTCTTTGTAGCCATAAAACAGTTGACGTGGTCAATAAAATATTAAAAAATGAGACCAACGACTGCACTAGTTCACATAATATTTTATTGCATGTCTCGTGGCATAATTATAAATTTACTTTTCAACACCGATTTAATGTGTCTTTAATTTGTACAAGAAAAGAATTGTTTCGTAAAGTATTGAACTTTTTAAAATTATCATTAATTGACTTAGTATTTTCATCAATCAACATATTTTTTTTGTTTACCGAAAATCATTTTTCTTAAACAATTGAAGTAAGGGTTTTTAAAACTTCATTTACTTCATATTGTGAGCAAACGTGATAAAATATAGTAGAAATATTAATAAAAAATTTATCGTGTTTTTTTCTGTTTTTACCTGATGATAATAACAATTATTAACGTAAAAAATAAGGGAAAAATAAAAGGCTTGACTGAATATATAATCTGGCTGAGTATGACAAAGGCCTGAATCGTAAAGGCCTATCACGACTCATTGCTATGGAATGAAATGGAACGGCCAAGAATTTCATTATGATCTTTTGCTAGATGTTATCTTGTACACGCGTTGCACTGCTAAACCTTTCTTTATGCACGGATGACTGGTTGTCAACATTTTCAGCCAAAGCATTTCGTATTTTTGACTCTCCGACAGAAATAAATCTCTTCCAAGGTTCTTTTTTATTCGAGCTTATTTATACTAAGAAAAAATTTGGCCTTTGACATATTTCATGTCCGATTAAAATTGCGGGTGAGAGAAAAATCTAAAAACGATAGCTATTTATCTGTGTTCATAAAATTTAATCCTGTGAACATATTTTTCTTTTATGGTGATCAGCTTGAGAGTACATATGTGATTTTTTTGTCAGTGGAAAACATATAACTTATTTAGTATTAGTATGTACTACAATGTTACACAATTTGAAAAAAATATATATTAGTTTATCTCATTTTTGTATTGATAATTCCCCTCGCCAAAGTCAAAGTTATAAGCGAAGCTTGATAGTATATTTTACAAAACCTTCATCTAGCAATCGAAATTTACTATTATTTATTATGAAATTGTTGGTACGTATGTATTATATATTATGATGTTGATATGATATTCACTTACTCTATAACAAGCAGTAAATAATCATTAACGATTGTCATTTTTACATTTTATTATTTTTACAATAGTTTAAGAAACGATAATATTTTTTTATCTTTCATCAAAATTTTCTAATTATATGCTCCACATTGACATAATTTGAGCTATTTTAATTTAACATTAATTAAAACAAGAATCGAAACAAACTGTGCTGTTTTATAATGTGTAGCACATCTTCAATCAAACTTGCAAAATTACCATTATAGCTTTATCTCTTATGCATGAGTGCAAAGTGCTTAGATATTTTTGTAAATAAATACAGTTGTCACAATGAAATTTATTTGGTTATATTTTTTTTTTTACTAAAAGAAAACGCGAACCACATTTACTTTGTAGCATTAAAACACACGGACATAAATCGCAAATACATTTTTATACATTATATAAAATTATGTTTTTATTATTATTTTATGAACGCCTTTTTTCGTGCACAAATTTAGCATCGTCAACGAAATTTTAATAAATTGAATGGAAGGATTTTTTTATATTTCTTTGAAGATTTAAGAAATCTTGTAAAAAATTTTAATTGTCCGTATTTATAGGATCAATCAAGTAAATTAATATTTCCGTGTTGTCAAATATAACATTTTCATTATTGATATTGATTGATTGAATAGTTCTTTAGATTTGTAAATATTAAAATAATATATATGCCATATTTAGTTTTGAAGTATTACTCAATAGGGTTTTTTCACACATTCTCTCTAGGTCAATATGACATAATTTATTACAGTAAACGTGGCCTTTGTAATGTTTATAATCTCCAAGAATTATTTTTATTTAATAACTCAAAAACGGTTTATAACATGAAGATGTCTTGTAATGGTCGTAAACAGCCTATACATCTGATGTATACCGATAGATTTATTGAAAATATTTATCTGAGCGATAAAGTTTTTTTCAGAAAGACATACTGCAACGCCAAACATATTATAGTTATAAAATAATTTCATATTGGATTGATATCAAAATTTTATCATAAAAATACACCAAGACGCTCATTATTATTTATGTATATTTAATCCCAAAATTTAACAAGCCAGCGTGAAATTTGGGTGTATTTATATTACACGTTTACATCTTGCACGTTTTCACACTTTATTTAACCATCACCTCCATGTTATTTTCAAATTTATTAGAATTTTTTTAAGGCGGTCTTTTATTATCAGCGTGTGTTTATTTCGGTTGGACTAATCAGACGTAAAAAGGTTGAAAGAATAATACAAACTTCTGTTCATCGTTGGCTTTTGATTGACTACTACAAAAATAAACATAGTCGCGAAAATTACGTAGTGTTATACCAACCAACCTTAAAAATTTAATTCAAAAAATTCATTTTGAGAATTAAAAAACATCTTTAATTAGTGTCAATTATTAACCTGAGAATAAACTCGCAGGTAAACCCAATACAATACAATAATAATTCATAATATAAATTTTATAAAAATCAAGAACCAGTAAATCTATTTTTTCACGTGGAAAAAACATACTTAACTTAATAAAAGATTTTTTACTGCTGTAGCTTCTAATTAATCTCCAGTATCCGGCATTTTCATTCTGCACCATTTTTCTGCTCATTTATAATTCAGTTCTTTCTTGCTATGCGTGTAGCTATTTTTTTAAATTCATTGTAGCCATATGGTTTTATCTTAGTTATTTTATCCAGCTATTTTTCTTTCGTTCTGTTTATCATAAAAGTGCTAAATTCATTCGAAAAGTTAAGGTTTCTTGCCAAGTTGAAAAGATTTTGTGACACTAATTATTGAGTATTTTTTTAACTCTCTCTAAAAGTTTGAGAACATTTTTATTCGTCGCCTAATCTATAAAGTAAATTAGCAAGTAAAGTCTTGAATTATTTAAGTGTTTGTGAAAGTTTTACAGTCTGCGCCTACGGTACCGTTTGGCATTAACGGGCAAAGCTCGAATGTCTGTATACGTGACAGAAATAATGTTACAGGTGACACGTAACTTACTCCTTTTTGTGTGAAGGCACAAAAAGGATGATTTGATAGTAAAGAAGAATTAAATTAAGAATTCTCGGAAATTGCTGGACTTGGAAACGCGGTGACCCGAACTCAGTGGCATCCTTAAATCACAGTAAACATTAAATGAAGAGTGGAAAGTTATAAAAAAATAAAAATAAGCTTTAAATAAACAACCTTTAATAAAAATAAAACTCTATCGGTTTTAAGCACTGTTTTTTTAACAAAAAAAACATTACAATTTATTGTGTTTTAAAATTAATTTACTGTTCTATTCTTGATGAATTAAAAAAAATATTAAAAATTAGATTTTTGGGTAGAAGTTGTTCACATTAAATGTTTAATACATAACTTCCAGCAAACTCGTACCCTAGATTTAAATAATTATTAACAAAAAATATTAAGTGAAAAAACTTGAATTTAAATAGCAAGACATATGTACATACATAAGGTGAGAATTTTTAAATGAACTTGATCGGAGAAAAGAACTTCATTGATTTTTTTTCACATTTTACATAAATAAATTTTGACACACATTTAATTGACAAAAACACCATTTAAGAAATTGAAAACCTTAGTTTTTAAATAATGTAATTCTGTATGTAGGTAGAGTATATTTTTTTTTTAATTACTGTTCAAAAAACTAATTATAAAAGTTATAGATTTTTTTATTAATTTTTAGATAATGGTTCAAAAATTGATGAAAGTATTTGTCAAAACTTAACCCTTATAACTCCTGTGTTGAGCTGGACTTGACATTACAGATTTGGCACTTTTTTTTATTTACTGATTTTTTTAATAATACAAGTTTTTTTTTCATCCAAATATTAACAATACGCATTGTGCGCAAAATAAATTTTGCTACTCTAAAACATTCAAAATGTTTTTTGTTATAATTATACGGTAATAAATTAATTAAAGACGAATTAAGGTGAAAACATATTTCAATTAAAGAGTGCAAAGGGTTAATGAAATTATTTATTTGCGTTGCTTATTTTATTTCATTAATAAGTATTCTTGGTTGTCTTATTTATATTACATACTCCAACATTTTTTAGAATAAATTTTCAGTATAAACAAATCTAATTCCTAGTTTATTAGTTTTTTTTTTCTCAAATTTATAGATTTTGATTAAGGCACATTTTCATCACTATATTGTAACGCGTATTTTCGTAAAATTAATTATATAATTACAAAATCAAAGGTTTTGTTCTATAAATTTTAAGGTATATGTAACTTTATAACAATTGTGCATCCGAAATTTTGAGCATAAGTTCCATAAGATGAAAAGCTTAAAAACTTCCTTCTTGTGACTTTTAAACACCATGGAATTTATTAGTTAACATTTACCTACTTGAGCCGGACTTCTTACTGCATAAATGTTATGCGTGTCAAACTTTACTACAAACTTATGTGTTTCTTTAAATGTGATGATAAAATAGCTTTTCTTTACTTGTTTTGGTTGACTATATTTTACGAAAAAATATCAATAAACAAGAATGAAGAAAAATCATATATCAATACTTATTGGAGCGACATTCAAATCAATTTTAGAAGTTCACAATTTTTCTCAATTCAAAGTGCTGCTTTTTGATAGCAAATAATTTCACATATAGATAAACTGGAAATACAGTTATCCGAACGTAAATAATACACGTTTTCTTCAAATAAGTGAAGTGAGTTTATTTCTCTCTTTGAAAAATGTTATGGTTAAAGAACAGTGTTGGCAGCTCTATGTTACTTCGGTGTTAAATGTTGGATCTGCTTATCACACATATTTTGGAGTCGCCTGGCGACCCAATTCCTTGCTTGCAATTTTAAGGACTCCGGCCGCCCTGGACAGCCATCGGATACCAACGATTAAGCGTCTTCGATGAAATTAAATAAAGATGGCATGACATGACAGAAAACCAGACAAGTATAGCCAAAGAAAAAATAGCCAAAATTAATCTTTACAAAATAGTTCATTTTAAACTATTTCATATGAGTAGTTTAATCGGTTTTTCGACAGCTGAATAATGTAAAATAATATTACAGCTGATTATTATCGAGTAATGTATTTTCATTTAAGGCGCCACTGAGTGGGTCATGATCAAACAAATGTTATAAACTTCTAGAGGACGTCTTTACTTTAATTCAATTTCAGGCAGCTTAAAGCTGTACGTTAAAAGCTGCAATACAGGTATTCAAGCTTTTGATAGACGATTTTAGATGCGTACCGTATCGATCAATAGGCAGTCAATTGGATTTCTTCGGGAATTTTGTCCGTATAAATAAACAGCATTTGAATGATATACATGCACACAAAAGAGCTATTTCATTTAATTTAATTTTAAAAGACATCAACCCGCCTGATTAAAATACTCAAGGCAATATTATCATTAAAACCCAAAGCATTCGGGGATCAAATATTGCCTTTTATGTGTGCTCGTTTAGTGTATATTAATATATCTAATTCTATTGGTTGTACCGGTGAAAATAAAACGATGCAACATCAATGAACAATATTTACTTTAGAATCGATCGTTTTATGAACTTTCATATTTTACGTTACAATTTTACATATCACATAAAAATATAATTTCTAATTATTTACATAGAAGATAATTTTGTTTTGTTAAATCTTTTCGAAAGTTCAGCATATCGTCGGTAATTTTCTTCAACCTGGTATCTCAAAAAGTAAAAGTTTTCAGGAGTCACATAAATGCACTTTATTCTCCCGCTATGGCTATCGCTTTCCATTGCGATTGTTTAAAGCACCGTTGGAATAGTTTTGTCTTCAATATCTGTGAGAAAGTTAATAAGGCAGGAATCACACACTTTCTACCCATGCCACCTTCTTCTTCTACGTTATACGTGTTTGTATTGGGTTGAATAAAGCATGAAAGAAAATATATTTCGGGAAGCGAGTTCATTGCATCAAAAAACACAAAACTGACTTAAATTGTGATACGTGTTTGTAGAAAACAATGATATGGACTTACTTACCCAAGACATATTCTTTCAAATAGCATAACTAAATAGCATACTTACTAAAGTAAGCGTCGAATCAATCAAAATACAAACATATTCTTATTGCTTTTTTACTTTGTTGTCAGATTTGGAGCTGGTTTTTGTTTTACGGTTGTCTACGCAGCTCTGCTTACAAAAACAAACAGAATATCAAGAATATTCAACGCCGGAAAGCAGTCTGCAAAACGTCCCAGTCTCATATCTCCAAGATCCCAGCTAATCATCTGCACAGGACTAATAAGTGTCCAGGTAAATTTTTCCAGAATAAGTTTATGTAATATAATTTTACATTACACACCTGATATATATATTTCTTTTTTATTGATATAATAAACATGTTTGATCGGGGTTTATTGTTAGAACATAATACTTTCTGGGTTTATTAGTTATCATTGTATACTGAATATATTATACAACATGAAAAAGAGGTAGTGATAAGATGTTCAACATATTTGTTTTGGAATCATCAATCTTAGATTTTTCTTAATGTAAAAAAAATACGGAAAATTTATGATTTGAAAATTAAAAACAAAACAAACTAAAATCAATTAACGTTTTTCAAAGTTAATTTTACAGTAGCATGTAAAACCGGTAAGTTTTGGAGGAATAAATTCACTCTTAACGTGGTCAATAATTTATATTAATAAATATACTATATAAAATAATATTCACACAACTTACATTTTTTCCAGTAAAGCAAAAGATGAAAAGTTTTCTATGGTTATGAAAGCTTTTTAAAAGTTATTATGATAATCAGCAAACAAATTGATATCATAAAACAAAATAGTAGATGTATTCACTGATACATAAAATTCCATTTTATTACAAATTAAATTAGTTTTGCAGACATCTTGTCCAGAATACGTGAAAATGTTCCTATACGAGAATTTCGCCATTAAGTATTCAATTCACGAATGAAAACCCCAAAAGTTCTAACGCACTTATAACCAACAGTGAAAACTTATTCTTTCATTTGTAAGAGACTGGACCTTGGTATTTATTTGTAATAAAATAAGTCTTTGTAGTTTTAAACACTAGGCGAAGTACTGTGGACAAATAATTTAAATTACGACAAATTGTATATACATATCAGTTAAATTGCAACCGAAAATTATGTTAAATTGTTGTGATTGGTTATTAAAATTATTAAAGAATAATCAGTTTTCAAATCAAACATTATATCGACACATTCAATTGTAACTCAATCAACTTTTTATGAAATATAAAAAAAATAACGTGGTTAAGTATAATAATTAAAAAAAAAATTACAATCTTTTAACAGGAAATGTATATATAAATAACACGATGTGGCTTAACATGTATATTTTTCGTCTTGACGGTGCAATCTTTTGCAAAGATTTGGTATGTGAAAAATACTAAGCTAACAGAATTGATAATAATCACGTCATTCAATTATATTGTATTTCAGTTAACCATATGGTATTTGTTTTCCAATTTAATTGTATATTTATTGATTTAAGATAAATATCTGAGAGTTAATCTTTGCTATTTATGTTTTGTATACAAATTTCAATGCCAACACATGAATTCACTTTGATGATTTTGGTAGCGTTGAACAAATTGAAAGTGTATGCAGTATGCATCATTTATCATAACAGAAGTCAAACTTTAATGATGTATCTGTATGTGTTATGTTATTACTATCTTCGTTAACAGATCGTTTATCCACTAAAATTAAATGTTTTCAGTGATCGAGGCTATTCCTGACTTTATTTCAATTAAATACACGATAAATATTCTCTGTTACAATTTATGACAAAGTTTATTTTTGCGTGGATAAAAGTGATATGTGCTTATCATCCTAATGAAGTATCAGACGATTTAAAGTTTTAATGGTCTGCCATTGTGGAAAAAGATTATATTTTTTATTTTAAAATGGATGGATTTTTTAATAATAATGACAAGAAACATTTTTGAACACACCAGTTAAAGTATTTTTAACTGAAAAAAAACACATTTTTTTAAACCTGATGTATGAAATATCCTGTGAGTGAAACTTCTGCTTGCTTTTAGGTGGTGATAAACGGAGTATGGATGGTGATATCGCCTGCTCGAGCAATGCACCACTATCCTACGAGGGAAGACAATCTCCTTGTGTGCGACAGTTACGTCGACGCATCATACATGATAGCTTTTAGCTACCCCATTGTCCTGATTGTCGTGTGCACAGTGTACGCTGTTCTGACGAGAAAAATACCGGAAGCTTTCAACGAGAGCAAACACATAGGTGAGATTTGGTGTAAAAATTGTAATTTTTTTAATTTTGAAATAGGAATCATTTTTTTAGTGGTTAGAGTAATTAAAATATGATTTATTTTTAATGTAATTAGTGAACTTTCTTTATGTCATGTCATACACTATGTGAAATATTCGATGTGTTCAGCATTGGTTATATTAAAATACATTCTTAAGCTTGTAAGTTTTTTCAACGTTATTCGTGATGATAAATTTTATTTTGAAAATATGTCAGTATAGGCAAGATGAATAATTTTCTATTGTCTAAAAAGAATTATTGTTTCAAATGAATTGTACAGTATAGCATTACAGCTGACGCTAAGTTGTCATGCACTTGATACATATGATTTAATAAAAATAGTACAAAATACACATAAGAAGATAAAATAATATATATTTTTTATAACTTAAATCAATTAAAAAACAGTTCACAAAGATTGATGCTGAAAATTTCCACTTGTCTAGGAAATACATTGATCAGACGAACAGCCTTTGGGTAACTCATATGAAGAACAAGCTTTAAGAAAATAAATATGTTTAGTTATGGTTTCGGCCAAGTAAGAAAAAAATTGGAAGCATATAAGTTTATAGTCTTGAGAATATCAGGATTATAGGATGGAATATTATTAATGTATTAATTACTATAGCTTACAATTGAAGATACTATTTTGAACAATTTGAGTAATTATTCTAAGAAGCTCATATATGAATATAAACTTTAGATCTATTTGTATGTAGGGTTTCGAATTAAGTCTATACAGTCATTTCGAATGAATTTCAGATTAAAACATTTCTACTTATTACTCAATTCGATACAATGAGCATTATACTATCCTCTTAATCGTTTATTTCAAGTATCCGGTTAGTGGGCACAATGCAAAGGAAGTGTACAAATATTTTGCGAATAAGAAACAGAAATACTTCCTGGAAATAGCAACACTACAAGGGAAAACTATTTTCTTCCACACAACTCTTTGCCTCTTTGAAATCTGATTCCCAATTTAATCAATTTTTCTTATATCGACAGAAACGTTGATTTTTATTTTCGACCAGTCCAAACGTTTGCTTATTCGCGTCACGTAGTCAAAGCTCTGAAGTATGTTTTCAAAATCAATATTAACGATCTCAGCAAAAAAAATATGAAATGATTCGAATATAGGAACTCGCAAAATGAAATATAGCGATTACTTCACTTTCTGTGTACGTTATATTTTTTATCGCGCATGGCTTTTTCTATTCGATTTTTATGCTGACACATACGTTTTTGTAAAGAAGTTTGTTTCAAAAGAATTTGAAAAAAAAACTCATATTATTCAATTATTTCTACTTAAATAATAAAACTTACTAATGTTTCATAAAAAATAATACAATAGAAGTTCTTGTATTGTTATGATAATGAATATCAAATCACTCAATTGGGCCATTTTCATTGTATTATATGAATATTAAAATATAAAACTTTTTTATTAACTTGACTTCTCACATCAAAAGTCATTGTTATGCTAATACTAACACGACGTTGTTTTTTTTTTGTCCATCGAATGGTTGGATAAGTTGTTACATACATAATACAAGTATCATTTGAACAAGAAAATGATTATAAATTGAACAATAATTCAACAATATTCTCTAAGCTTATTCAATAATATTGTATAGCTAGTAGCGGCCATTTATCGAAAAGAGATACGCGAGCACTATAATTACCGCTCGTTCGTAGGAAATCAAGTGCTCACAGTTTTATTTTCCACATAGCTTACCAGATGATCTACGTCAGTGATGCACAAACCACGGCCCGCGGGCTACTTGCAACCCAAAAAAACATTTGTGGTGGCCCAAAATTCACGTTACTTCATCACCATTTTTTTTTATTCAAAATGTGTGTGTTTGCAGTAAACAAATTATGTAGTAGCAAAGGTATAATAATCTGAATCGTCACTGATAGAAAACTTTTGACGTGACAACGTCTTATAAATCGATGAACGCCCGCTGCACGCACGAAAAAACATGACTCATTGTCCCGTTTGTCGCGTTACGCCGAAGGCAAGCGTGCGAGCGAGAGCGCGGATAAGCGATAGAGAGGCACGATCAGCCTACCGTTCGGATTGTGCCGCATCTATCTCTCTTCCACTCGTATCATGTTTCACTCGTAACATCAAAGTAATAAACATATTTGGATTAATGAGTGCGAATAAAATATATCAATAAAAAATTGTAGATTTGATTTCACTTCTTCTTCGTATCCATACAAAATAATGATAATTCAATAAAAATGATTCCATTTTATTCATAAAAGTATGCAATCATTTCATCAATGTTTTTTTATGACGTTGTCACTTTAAACTATCGTCCGTAAACCGACTTTACAGACAACCAATTTTTTTATGATTATTTAATATGATTATATTTACCCGGGCATAAATTTGCGACCGAAATTAATCTTTCTACAATGACTCACACCGTCTGTGGTGCAGGTGCAGTCTATATATTTTTAGATTATTGTAGCTATTAATTTAAAAATAATATAATACATACAATTTATATCTTTTCTAGTATAATATATCATTATTTTTCAACACTTTTACCCTCTGCGGCCCGTGAAAAATTTAAAAATGGATAAATTGGCCCTGGCCCTTCTTTTAAAAAGCTTGTGCACCACTAGTCTCCGTTTTCCACATGATTGGAGAGTATTAAGTTTTTCAGATTTGTTTTGGAGAAAAAAAAAGCATTTTCATTACACAAATACTATGTGTGTATATATAGTTAAAAGCTATTTTGGCGAATGCCTTCATCAGAACTAACTACAGTTGTTATTTTTTCATCTTATCACAATGCAGTTCTACAAATTAAATGTCAATTCAATAAATAATTTATTTGTGAACATATACTTTAGGATAACGTTACCTTTGATCATAAAAAAATCAGGGAAATGATTATTTCTATAAATAAACCATTGAAATACCCTTCATGTATAATTCTGTCCTAAGTCCTTGTAACGATCAAATTCTAGATATTTTTTTATACAAGTCGCTTTTTTCCATTCAGTCATTTTTTGAGTCAAACCTTTTCCATTTAGTTGGAGAATTCAGGTCAAAAATTCTGATAATCTTCTATTCTTATCGAGACAGTGAAAATCTGTCATGCGCATTGCTTTACCAATATTGTATTCATCGAAGGAAAACGACTCATTTTCCATACGACTTCATTATAATATTTTTATTTTAATCGATTTACGATTATTATGTTTAAAAAAATCTTAATTTACATGCCGCGTGTTTCTTTTGGCCAATCTTATAAAACGATGTATTTCCAAATGAAAATTAAAATTGACAATAATATTATTTCACTGGATGTGCTTACCAGGAGTGCAACATATTTCGCCTCTTTGAGAAACCTAATACCATCTTAAGATTGTTATTTATTACGAAAATATTAATTATTATTTTATTAACGACGCAAGGAAGATTTTAGTGTTTTGAATATCAAAGAAAAACAATAACTAGTCTAATTAAACTTAATTATTAAGATAAGGATCGGTTTTGCTCATCACGGCTATTTTTCCAATTGTTTTTATTTCCAATAATAGTCGCCCGTTCGATCTGGGTTCGATTCCCGATAAGTTCAGTATCAAATTGGATTTTTTCAATTTTAATTTGAGATCTAAGACATGGGTGATTGTGGAGTTAATTCTCCTTGAGTTAATCTCATGTGACTTTCAAAAATTCTCTTCGAGTATATTTCGTATGATCTTTCAATTTCAAAATATTTGACGCATTGGCGTAAGCTGTAATGTTAAATATGTTTTTATTTAATTTAAAATAAAAAAATATTATAATAAATCGTATTGAGTAAAAAATATATTTGATAATTTTGATATAAATTTTAGATACACTTTTGAACGCATGTATAGTTTCATTTCGTTCCTATTCATTTATGAATGTGATTGAATTAGTATCATTTTTTTGAGAGCTTCTTAACAATTCATTTGCAGATATTTTTTCCTAATTTGAACCATATGGCGACCACATGGTTCTTAAAAGATTCTATATAACTCGCCAGTCTACTTCCTTCTTCCCATGTCAGTCTAGCGTCCTGTATCTCGTTATCAGTGTCTTTCTATTACGACGGGATCCTTTTGGTTATTAAAAGAGACAAGCAGGATTCAGGCCTTCTATTGGCATTTGCCGCACATGTCCAAGCCAGGGCAGGGCCATCGACGCTGTTTTTTTTTTGCACATACTAAAAGACTGAGTAGTCGGCCTTCCTGCCAAAATTCAATCACCATACTTCTAATATTCATCACAGGCATCTGTATTTGGTTACTCTGTCTTTTTGTAAGGTTAATAAAATTACTTAATCAAACATTAAATTTGTCTTTGGCTGTTGAATCTCACGGAAAATAAATCTAATAGCAATAAGATAAGATAAGAATTATGTTTTTGTTTAAATAAAAAAAAACCATTCAATATAGTAGTGAGTGTGGAAATGTTTCTCAAAGATGCAAAATTCGTTTTACACGTTGTAATTTGACCAGTTGACCATTATCTATTGTCGTTTTATAAAAAAATAAATTTCTCCAAAGTTACCACCGAATCCACCAAAAATACATTTCAAAGCCGGGAGGTATAAAAGGAGATAAAATAAAAATGTAACGTAAAAAGCATTTTGATAGACGTGTCTGTTATAATGTGGAGCTGGCTCAACGCAAGCCGACAGTGAGTCAATCGCTCGACCTTTTTTTTCAGATAAAGTAAAAGTTATACAAGAAAATAATATAGACATCTGGAAATATATAATAATATGTAGGTGTTTAAGCAGTGTAAATCCTGTGAAGTACTTGAGAGAGTTTTATCCGTTTAAGACATCATAAGATAACAGATGAAACATATATTGTTTTTTCTCTGTGTCCGATCCTAATGTATAATACTTATTTTGCATTTATTAAAATTAGGACCGATTTTGTTCATCATGATCATTTTCAACAAATATTTTTTTCTCCATGTCCGCTTCCATATGTGAAACATCCATGTCTTTGAACAGAATTCGATAAATCGAAAATTATTATTTTTTTGCTTGTACTGGGACTCAAACCCATCGAGATCGGCATGGAAGCCAACGACATTGATCACTGTGCCATGAACCCGACCAGTTTATACCAGCTCATAGGTCTCATATATGAATACAGAAATATTTAAACAAAACCATGTAAGACCAGTAACGGTGTAACTTACAACTCGATAATACAACGATGAAAATAATTGATTGATAATGATACAAAATAAGAAAAATTGACACTTAATTAACCAAAAATTATGACCTCTACAATGACAAATAAAAGACACTATTTTCAAAATTTCAAAAATAAGTTAGTTAAAAAAATCACTAAGAATAACATTCAAACGGAATTCAATCAGGAATAATTAACAATACATATAAGTTTTCTATTTGTCAGGTTCTATGGCGCAGCGGTTAGCGTTGTGGGCTTTCGTACCGGACTTTACGGGTTCAAGTCCCAGTACAAACAGCATTTTTTCAATCGATTTATCGATTTCTGTTCAAAGACATGGGCGTTTGTGAAATGAAAGCTGATGACTGTAACGAGAGCGATTAGTTAACCACTTGTCCTATCTCGGCCTTATCATTCTATCCCTTCTAACATTGTTCTTTTTTGTATTATTATTTATAAATTCGATCCATAATTTTATTTCCAATTACTCATTTTCTTAAAATATCATCGACTCTGTCTCATGTAATTTAAAATCTAAACAATACCTGTCTCATTGTCATTGGCACCCATTAGCTGTTATAATAAATATTTAATCAACAAACGTATGTTTACTGTTTTATGACTCAAAATATGTTATCTACTCATTTTGAAAAAAAAAGTAGATAACATAAATAATATATTGTACATTGCAAAAAATATACCACGTTAAAGTTCCATCAAATATTTTGAATTTTTCACTACTTTCATTTTTATTTTTAATACAAACCGACTTTGAAGGAATCACGTACGGAATAAAAACACTAACGGTGGATATTCTAGACGCTATGAAAGGAAATTTGCGGCGTATTTGTTGAACATGAAGCACATCAATACAAGATCGGACACCTGTCTGCTCTAATCAGGTTTGACGCGGGTCGCAGCCAGATTCGCTACTGAATTAGGGCGGAATCAAATATTTTTTCATATTGAGTAAATTTGATTGGATAAAAAAGTGGGAAATTTTATCAAAGCTGCGCGTAATTCGTTTTGAGGTATTACGGTTTCATCTCTCATACGTAACGTGATTTCGAAAATCTTATTTGGAAGTGTTACTTTCTCCCATGTTTGCATTAAAATAATGGCATACATTCAAAAAGCACAACGTTTCATCATCACATTTTAATGTTGATATTATTTATTTGAATTATTCGCTTTCATATCTTAAAAAATACATCTGACTTATTTTTAATTTTAAACGAATGATATTTAAATATCGTATTCTTTATTTGGCAGCTAAATAGTAAATCTAAATCGAGATTTAACAGAAAAATGACGGTTTCTAGCCCGTTTTTTATCCTCACGTATTATTAATAAATAATGTTTATTTATTTTTAAAAAATAAATTTTAAATATTTTTAGAATTTTAAATTTTTAAATAAATATTTGGTATTGCATATAATGCCAATGCGCTAAATATTTTATAGCTGAAATATCATACGAAAAAAACTCGATGAGAATTTATTGTAAGTCACTCGAGATAAACTCGAGGTAAATTGACTTTACAAACACCCACGTCTTAGGTCTCAAATTTTAAATTGAAAAATCTAAATTTGACATTGACCTTACCGGGAATCGAACCCAGACCCACCTGGTCGGTAGAGCAATCGCTAACTAACTAGACGACTGTGGGCAACAATTTAATATGCATATATCATATAATTCATTATTATTCTACTTCTGTGATAATCACATGCAATACCGTAACAAAGAGTTATACCATTATATATAAGGCTGAATTGCATTATAAATTTCTATAATTAGCTGTCTATTACACACAAACACACAAAGTTAATAATTGTTTGTGTTTCATGTACCTTTGTTTCAATAGAGCACGAATCAAAGCATAATTATGTTTCTGATAATTAAAAAAACAAAAATATATGTTTAATAACAGAACAGGGCTTCGATGGTGTATATTATAAAAAATAGTTGAATTATTTTTTTTATATATTTTAACACGCGTTTTGAATTACTATATATGTAATGGGGTAAAAATACCAACGTATTTAGTTCTACAATTTTTATATATTGATAGCCATTTCGGCTTTTGCCATCGTCAGAACTATGATTAAAATGTAATTTTGCTAAGTAAAATGTAATTTTAATCATAGTTCTGACGATGGCGAAAGCCGAAATAGCTATCAACCAATAAATATAAAAACTGTAGAACTAAATACGATGCTATTTTTACCCTATTATAATGGAGTTCTACCAAGTAAATGCCAAGTCAATAAATAAACTATATATATAGTCTTACCCCTGAAAGTGCGCCAAGATATTTCAAATAAATCTATCTATAATATATAAATAAATACTTTTATATGTATATAATTTATATATATATCGACCCATAATCTGCAAAAGAGCTTAAGCGACACAATTCGGTCAATTGCGTTTTAAGCGAATAATTATTCAATATCGCGCCCTTTTTAGGGTGCAATATTTAGTGCCTGTGCATTTTTACGTTTTGACTTGTTATCGTTTGTTTCACGTTGACCCCGGTTGAGATACGCTGATCTATAGAGCTTAAAGTAGTCAGACAATTTAATTTTAATATCATGATGGGTATTGATCATATATTTCTATTTACTAACCGCACTTAATGAATTCCTTTTTCAAACTTATTTTAAAAAAAAAACGTTCTCCTGCAGTATTTATAAATTTTCAGTTACGATTTTCTGCCTATTATGGGTCGATGTGAATCATATTATAATCAAAGATTTTTTCATCATGCAAATATTCAATTTATTTAAGAACTGTTTTTTTTTCCTTTCAGTTTATTTATTTTTGAAATAAATATTTATTAAACTATGTCCAACTTAAATACTTGCAATGTCAATATCGTTATGCTTGAAATATGATAGTATTTTTTTAAACTATTTCCTATTTTTTTCCTTCACTGATTTCTGCTGTCATAGAAAATTAGTAATTACCTAGCACGCCGGTTATAATTTACAACTATTAATTTAATTAGTTATTGACGAGATAACTCGTCTCTGGTGTGTTCAGCAAGAAAAAAATTACGAGATATCTCGTATGTGGCAGCCATCGAGCTAAAACCACGTTCGTAACGAACGATATAAACACTTCTGCCTTACACAATTCTTTGCTTAAAATGTTTTGAAATTCAAGCATATCTACTGTGAAAAGGAGGAAGAACACAACCCACAGTTTTTTTAAAACAGCTTTTTTTCAATAATCACAATTTAACAGCATGATACACGTTCTATAAAAAGGATGCAAGCTAAAAATGAAAAATTAGTGTCTAAATTTAGTTTGAAAAAAGAAGGTACTGTAATAATTGCAACCGTAAAAAAGGACTTAAAAAAAGGTTTTTATTCAAAAATGTGTAAAATTAAAATTAGTTTAAGTCAATTTAACACCATTTTATAAGTTTCCGTGCACTTAAAGGATGTACATATTTCATAATTTGTATTTGACCCAAAATCATCAAAAAACGTTTTTTGTGCCTCCTGTAAAATTTGTTATTTGTGGGTTACGCCCTTTTTCTTTTCTTAAGATATATAAGCATAGACAGCGTTGGTTATTTGTAAATGTTTAATGAAACCCTCAAAGTATTTTTTACAAATAAACACAGAAAAAATATTGAATGCATATTTTTTTATTCAATAAAATTATATTCCTACCGTTACTCTGCTTAACAATGAAAAGTTTAGTATCGTATGTAAAAAAAAACACTTTTGGTAAAACATTAAAAAACCTGTAAACATTTTTATATTCCGTCAAGCAGATTCTTTCGACCATGAATCGATTATAAAATTATTTAAATGGAGTAAAAATTGTTTGAGACCCCCGGAAGTGAATTTCGAATGTTTCAGAAAAGTAATAATAATAGTTTGCTCGCTTACTAAACGTGGAGTTTCATCAGAATAAAAGTTCAAAGACTTTTCAACAAATCGTAAAAAGATATATTATTAAGATTTGTACGATATGAAAGTATTGAAAGTTTTCCAATTGTTTGATATTCAAAGCACTAGATTCGATTTCTGTGCTGGACTATTCTGAATTGTTCCAATAATATATAAGCAACGCATTTGTATAAAAAAAAGACTTGCAGGGCACTGCTTATGCACTGTTATGTTTATTTATGAATGAATTTTATATTTTCAGTAAATATTTACCGGATATTGTGATGGCTTAATTCGTTGCATTCTGCAATTTTATTTTTCTGCAAATGATTATCAACTTGACAAGTCTTAATTGAACAAGTTCATGTGTTTTTTTTTTAATTAGAAGCGCACTTAATGAAGTTTTTAATTAACAAACTAAAACTACAATTTCCGTAATATAGTCTACTTCAAGTATTTTCAGAAACCTTGGTAAAATTACACATAGAAAATTTGCTAATTATATGAGATATATCTGTAGCAGTAAGCTCTGAAAAAAGGTTGTACGAGTTGGAAACATTTCAAATATTTTTTTCAAATATGATTCGTATTACTTTTGGTGTGTGTGTGTTTTCACTTGGCAAAGACATTATTTTAAACTATTTAACTATATTCCTTTAAAGCACTCCAAGTGTGAAACATGTGAACTTTTCGGGACTTATTTTAGAATTAGTATGGGTTAGAAGTAAATTTTAAAGGAGTGAAGATAAAAAGATATATCTAGGGGTGGTTAGCTCATAGCTTTTATTACAACCCGTTTATAACATCGAATGTTTAAAAACAAAACTCATTTGGAAAATCAATTTAAGAACCCGCCCGTACAGGTATTTAACCCCGAAAATTGAATTAGAAATACTTACTTAAATATTGTTTTTTTTAAATGAAAGACTCGTTTAATTTATCGATATTTACATTATTGTTTTTTCAAGCAGCCACAACGAGAATCGCTTGTTACTCAGTTTTTTTAGAGTGCTTAGCTTTGTACCCACCACCTCAAGCTATGGCTTAACACTATTCTTATAGGGTGTATTCCGTAGTGTTACACAGTTCTTTAACCTTTTTTTAAGGGAGTAGGGGATCCAATGATAGCGTTAAGAGATGACTAACGGTTAGAAAATCTCTCTCACTGTACCTTTTTAAAAATATATAAAAAATCATTAAAATTATACGTTTGTCATGTTTTTCATATTTTTTATCGTTATCTATAAATTTTTATTGTCTATCGTTTGTTACATTTTTATTAATCTTACTTGTAGGGCTTCCAAATCGGTTTTTCGAGTGTTTCAAAAAAACCCGAAATCCGGTTAATTTTGGGTGGTTAACCGGGTTAATTAAAAAATCTTTTTCTGGTTTGAGCACCACAAGATTTTATTAAACTATTCATATGTAGAGTATAATTATTTAAAAATGTTGTATATAATAATAGTATTATAAGAAGTATAATATAATAAAGTATTGTACTGTTCAATTGTCCAATTTCTGTGCCATATTAATAACAAGTATGTAGTCGAAATCATGGACAACTATACTGCTTTTAATCAAATATCTTTAACACGAAAGGATTCTCATAATATGATAATAAAACAAGTGAACCTTCCGAACGAAAACAGCGATATTTTATCTACTTTCTTATTGTATGCACTAATTGGCTGTTTTTACGTAATCTTATTGGTTCGGTAGTAATTGAAAAGTCATTCTCATTCCCCAGGTTTCACCATGTACACGACGTGCGTCATCTGGCTGGCATTTGTTCCTCTTTACTTTGGCACCGGAAACCACGTGCCCCTGAGAATAACGAGCATGTCCGTCACCATATCCCTCAGCGCCAGCGTCACCGTTGCCTGCCTATTCTCCCCTAAGGTATGATAATATTATGACACGTTCGAACTATTACTCCTGCTCGCTTATTGATGGGATTATCTTTAACGATACTGGGCTCGTCACAATCACGAACTAATGTAGTTTTAAACACAGCCTACGCCAATAAATAAATATCCTTACATTTTTATAAATAAGATCGAACATATTTGTCAAAGTTTTTATATTATTATTTATTATCAATATATTCATATATCGACTACGGAAAGGAAAAAGGACGAAACCTACACATATTAAATTTTACAGAAGGCGGAAAAACGTGTTTTGATGATTTTGGGCCGTATGCAAATTACGAATTATACACAACCTAGAAGTGCACGGAGACTTCTAAGCTGGTGTTTAATTGACATAGTCTAATATTTATCAGAGAAATTGCCTCGGAAAAACCTTTATTTCAGTCGTTTTTTTTAAACTTAAAAGCTAAATTTAGATACTAATTCGGCATTTGCATCTTGCATACTTTTGATAAAATGTGTATCAAGTTTGAAACATTGTGATTATGGAAAAAAAGTTGTTTTGAAAAACTGTGGGTTACGTCCTTTTTCCTTTCCACAGTCGATATATATATGTACATATGAAAAGATTTTGTAAATTATTTGATTTTTAATTTGTATCAAAAAACTCGTCATGCTTTTGTTATTTTATTGTAATGATAATTTAAGCTAGTTAATAAAATAAGCAATATCTAAATTTTTACTAAGCCATTGTATTAAATTAAAATATATTTTGCTCAAAATATGACTGCATCTTATCAATTTATTATATTGCGTATATTAGTGACATGTTATTTCTGATCTTTTAATTACATTTTTTTTATTATTTTAACGTTAAAAAACATAACTTCTTGTTGTTCCACCCTGTTTACCTGCTGTATAAAAGGTTTTTTGAAACCTTAACACATATGCAATGCTCAGACTTCCCCTACGCAAAAATGTATTAAGCATGTTTGTAAAATGTCGATTCCTTTGAAAATATTCAGAGCAATAAATAAAACGTGAAATACCCATTTATTCATTGAGTTTTTCTTTATAACAAATATGTTTTTAGCCAAGTAAGCGTAGAAATCTTAAAAGTGTACGAACATAAAAAAATAATGCTATTCACAGAAAGTCGTTGAAATTTACACGTAAAGAGCTTTTGTGTTAGTCCATGACTTTTAAATTCATAGAACAGTCGGATCCTTGAGTATAATTGAACGACGTATTGACAGTATATTTGAGTCAATATGTGACTTTAATATTATAATATTAATATGACAGAATTTGACACTATAGCATTAATCGGTCATAAATAAGTAAAACATATACATCATATATTTATTTCGTTCTAATATCCATTTTGATGTAAATGGTAACCTTTTTTTAGGGTGTTCACTGTCAATACTTGGTGGAAAGGCATTATATTAGTAAAAACACAATATTCCTTTGTACTTCATTCCACTTTATTTAATATGTCAGGACTGGTTTCGCTCATTACGAGCATCGTCAACTGATGTTGACGAGCATCGTCAGTTGACGATGCTCGTAATGAGCGAAACCGGTCCTGACATATTAAATAAAGTGGAATGAAGTACAAAGGAATATTGTGTTTTTACTAATAAATGGTAACCGTACAATAATTTTAAAATTTTAACTTGTTACAAAAATTACAATGCTAAATGAACAGTTTTTTTCGTGAAGCAATATTTTTTTTTATTGTTAAAACTAGTGATATTTAAAACTTCACAATGTTGTCAATATAAAATTTACCGAAAATATTACATTCTTTGACATAAACTAAAAAATGAACTTTCCGGGAATCTTCTGTTGTAGTAAGTATACAATCAATATTAAAAATTCAATTCTGCATGACAGCATTCAAGAAGATTGATTTATTTGAAATTTTTGTTGAAAAAATAAATATAATTTTCTCAATTCCAATAAAAGTACATAACGCGATAAAATTGTTTTTAAACAAGTAGGTATAAAATTGTGATACTTTAAAGATAAATATCAGCTGTACATATAAGTAGAATAATTTTTTCAAACAAGTTGTTTAGAAATCCTATAAAAAATATAAATTAAGCATAAAAAAAGTGTCTAATAATTTAATCATTTCCTTTTTTTCAATATTTGAACCAAATAAAAAGTCATTGATTATTATGATACAGACTTATCAACAATCATTTTAAAGGTTTTCACATTGAATTCTTGATGAGAAGCATTATAGTAAACCATTTAACATTTGTTTGTACATTTCTATTAAAGATCAGGTCCAACTGAAGAGATAATTATTTTTATAAACAATATTTAACGATCCTTGGAAACCCAACACTTTGCTTTTTATCTATAGCTGCATTTGATTGAAGAAAAGATAAAATATATATATATACAAACCAGTCACAATTCTGAACAACAGTTGCTTCTTGTCATCGTTTAATTTGTTGTTAAGATAGCTTAAGTAACACAAATATTTTTATTTGTTAGCTCTACATCATCCTCATCCGACCTGAAAGAAATGTTCGCCAGTCGATGATGACTGCGAGGTATAGCGCATTTAACAAGTCTTCCGGAACTGCAAATTCTGGAGCTGGAAGCATGATGGCTGCAGTCGTAGTCACTGCAGCTACCTGCAATCAGAAAGAGAAGCTGGGGAATAAAATGCAATCTACTAATGACACAGGTGAGTGCCGTGCCAAATAATTCTTTATATATTCATTCAGACTATCAAGTGTAGGAAGTTTATTATTAAAAATCCTTACTAGCACGTTCTTTTCAAAATATTTAGTCCGCGTTGAATAGAACCGTTGAGCTTTTTTATTGCTCAGAAATACGAAAAATAAATTTTGAGAAAAGCATTTTTGCGAGTATTAAAACAAAGTCAATATGCAAATCATTAAAAAAATACCTCAGTATTCAAAATACTTCATCAAAATAACAATAAAGGATTAATAACAGTAAGGTTTTCGGTAATTAATTAAATAAATAATATACAATTCGCATTTAAATAGAAAATGCGTGTCATTGTTGAACATATTTCCGTTGGTATTTGCCATCCTTTATATAGGTTATTATGTTTTATCTAATTTTTAATTTATAACTTAATAATTAGAATCAACTTTTAGTTTATTATTTTATTCATTTCTTAAAGAGGCAAAACACGTGTCACAATTAGGGTTGCCAGATTTCTTGAAAGTGAATCCGGGAAGTTTGTCCGATTTTCTGAAGTTTGTAATCCGGGATTTCGGGATTGATTAATTTTCAATCTCTCATCCTACTTTTTCGGAGTATCTCTAAGCACGTTTTTTTTTAGCTCACCGTGGAATTTGAAATCCTCAATCCGCTAAATTTTTTCCCCAGATCTCCTAAACTCGTAAAAATCCTATCAATTTTCGGGATTTTCTCAAATTTCCGGAACAATTTAGTATTCATCCGGGATACGGGACAGCGATTCCAATTCCGGGACTATCCCGGCCAATCCGGGACACCTGGCAACCCTAGTCACAATACGTGTCACCACATGAGGGGAACATAGTTATAAAATTCAATTTAATATTAATAATCAATTCACATAAATTCTCAACAATTTATAACACTGCAATTTATGTGTTATTTGTATTATTTAAGTTCCACTGATTATTTTTTTAATTTACATGGGAATTTAACTAGTAGAAAAGCGACGAGTAGTGTGTTAATAATTTTCATCTTTCATTATGGGTTTTTATTATCAGATAAAGGTGAGCTTAAGGTTATAACTGCAACATTTTTTTGGGTTACGGATACAGTTATGGTGTATAGACTTTTTGTAAACACCCACCAGGCTAACGTTAAACCTCAATTAAGGTATCGATTTTCACTCCCAAAGAAATGTGTCATACACATCTTAATTATTGACTGCTTTCATAATAAATTTAATGTAGTCATATAGCGTAACTTGCTTTTTCATTGCTACTTGAATGCGTAGTTAATATTCTTGAACTAGTTTATGGTGGCCTCATAAAGTATGTGTACGGTGTTGTAATTTAATGTGTTTTAAATTCTGCCAGTCCTGCGTATTCTGGCGAAATCCTTCAGTGCGGCAAAGGCGGTCACGTTTGTATGAAAAATGGCTGAATCGTGATTTTCTTAAATGCGTAAATCTGTAGCGTTACAATAATAGGACGCAGTCTGGAATAACTTTATAATTTTTTAACAGTCTGAATTTTCTCAATAAAAAAAAACACTCAGTTACATTATGATTTGGACAAGGTCTCTCTTTCTGTTTCTCTCTCGTGTTCAAATGTTATCATATTTGTACATATAAAGCTCACTTTTAAGGTGTTCACTGTCAATACTTGGTGGAAAGGCGTTATATTAATAAAAACACAATATTCCTTTGTACTTTATTCCACTTTATTTAATGGGGCTTCGCTCATTGCGAGTTGACAATGCTTGCAATGAGCAAAACCAATCCTGACCTATAAAACAAAGTGGAATGAAGTACAAAGGAATATTGTTTATAAAGCTATTTTGATGTATTCTTCAACCATTATAAATCATTAAAAAATATCCATTTTTACATAATTCAAAATATATAATGTTGGCATAATACATTGATTAATTTCAAACTCTCTCTAATTTCAAATACTGATTATTAAACCAATAAAAAGTCATGTCCTATAGCGTAGCGGTTAGCGTTGCTGGCTTCCGTGCCGGACCTCACGGGTTCGATTCACAATATGAAAAGCATTTTTTCAGTCGATTTATCGATTTCTGTTCGTAGGCATGGGTGTCTGTGATGTCTAAAAATTCCCACCCACCCTTCCGATCTTTCAATATCTGGGCGTAGCGATAGCGATTAGTTAACCAATAGTCCTTTCCTAGCTTTATCCTTCTCTCTTTATTACTCTCTTTGGATGAGAAAGGTTGAGCGACTGAGTAACAAACAGTTCTCGTAGAAAAACTTCTGTTAATATACCTAAATTAGGAGGCCATATGCTCCACATTGAAAGCGGACATGTATAAAAAAAGTCCAAATTCAAAATTATATCACGAAAAAATTAGATTACATTTTTTTAACCACGTCTACTTTGCATTCAACGGGGAATATGAACTTGTAACGAAATATGTTTACATACGCTATTACCGCCGAATCCATCAAACGTATTAACATACACTGTTTTTACAATACCATGATTATAATTATAACGTTTTTTAAATAACATAATATCTTATAACCACTTCTATCGTCATAATTTCAAAAATAAAATCACTTATATATCTACTTATTATATTGATCATCGTATTTTTATATATCATTGTAATATTTTATCAAATATTACAATGATATATAAAAGTTGTATAGATTGTGTTCCAGTCATCAAAAACACATGCTTTAACCTGAAATTTAACATTTTGTTTTGAAACTGGTTAAATTTAATTAAACCACCTCTTTTAATATACAAGTTCGACATTATTATACAACTTTATCTCCTTTGTTTTTAATAATTAAATATTACAATAAATAAGCTATCAACGTTTTATACCCAAAGTATTTAAACGGTTTGATGTGTTAAATTTTGAAAATTATGGCTTTATTTAGGCCTTAGACAAGCGATGAAAAACCTTTCAAACGAGTTTGACAATATTGCAAAAAAAAACATAGCTTTACACGGGCGTCGTGTTACTTCTGGAGATATCCACAATTCAATAAAAGGTGATATTAACACCTCCATGCCCATGATGCAATCGTAAATAGTTGAGACATTAAATATTTCTCTTAATATTGTCAATAAGTATTTATCATTTTAGGTATTCTAGCATTTATACATTTTTAAAATTATTTTTAAGCTTCTAACTTAGGTTTTAATACTGTCAATAAATAGTGAAACTGAGATACCATCATGGCAGGGAACGTGATTTTTTAGGATGGCATATTACGGGTTAATAATATATTATTTTTTTCAAAACACAATAACAAATGATAATTCTTTAAAAAAGTATTTTTTGTGCCTGAATTGCGTTACTAATTCTTCAATTAAAGGTTGACATATTTTACATTTCAAACCGAAACATGCGATACTCACCTAATATGTCTATCGTTTTTTTTTATTGGTTTTAATAGTATTTAGCCGCTATCGCCTGTTGTGGCCCAGTTGGTTAGAGCTTGCTCTATCGATCTCGCAGCTCTGGGTTCGATTCCCGGTAAGATCACAGTGAATTTGAGAATTATTCAATTCAAAGCTGTGACCGAAGACTGGGTGTTTGCGATGTCAATTCACATTATTTCCTCTCCTCTTATCCTTCTGATCTTTTAATAACTGGGTGTAGCAATAGCAATTATTTAACCACTATTCCTGTTCTAGCCTAATCCTTTTTTCCCTACTACTCACATTGAAAAAAGTGAAGATGAGCGACTGAGTAACAGACAGTTTTCATAGAAAAAAACTTCCGTTGAGATACCTTCATTAGGAGGTCATATGCTCTACATTGGGAGCGGACATGGATAAAAAAACAGTATTTAAGTCTGAGAATATGGTCTCACAATAACTTATATGAACACATTGAGAGTATAAAAAAAAACTATACGATATAATTAAACACAGCCGCGCGCTTATTGTTCGGGCGAAGATCGTCCGTAAACGATACGTGTAACCCAAAATGTCACATTTGACACGTGTGTCGCAGGTTCACTGTCACTATTCTAGACTCTGGATGTAAATTAGTTTGACCACTACAGAGCCACAAGGTGATATATTATTTTATAGTTTTAATAAACAGATTATATTCTGTGAGAATATCATGCATAGACACGCTCTCGCATGTTGTGGATCGTAACCTTATAGTGGCAACTTAACGGTTTGCATATACTATAAATTAGTAAACAAACTTAAGAACACAACTTCACCTCAAGTATGAAACTATAAGATGCGGTGTTGGAGTTATGCTTATATTACACCACCATCGTCTCGGGTGCCCCAGCGCACAAATATATTAACTTCAGTGACATCGTATTATGTCAAAAATAATAATATATCTCACTAATATCGTTTCATTAGTCTTGGTGAATTTGAATGATTTTTTTTGAGCTATTTATTCACTTCGAATTACCAAAAAATACGATACATCACTGAATATTTGCGTATCTATCAAAATTTAGAAATAATTTACATCAATGTGTATATTCAACTAAACCCGTGACAGTAAAAACCGTGTAAAAACAAAGACGCTTAAATTTAATAATCGTTACAAGTTATACTGTATGACCATCAAGCTTATATTTTGTTATACAAATTATAAGTATTTGTTACTTGATAATTATAAGCAAATTACAACATTGTTAATTATTGAATATATTTCAATAGCACACTTCTTTTAAATCTTGTACCCTACTCACAGCTTTAATATATATTTTTTAAATTTTTGTTCGCTCCCAATGCAAATCAAATGGTTTCCTATGGGAAATATATCACCAGAGGTTTTTTCTTCTAGAATTGATTTTTACGCAATTAATTACTCAACTTCTCTTTTTCGAGAAAGTTGGGATATAATGATACGGCTAGGACAAAACAAGTAGTTAACTAATCGCTTTTGTTACGCCTAATTATTTTAGGATTGGTATGGTAGGAAGAATTTTCTGAGACACCCATGCTTTCAAAAAAAATGATTGAAAAAATTCTTATCGTACTGGGTCTTGTATCCATGAGATCCGTCACGCAAGACAACGACGAATATTATAACACTAAAATCAAATTGTATTTTGAGTAATTTTACCAATTATATGAATCTATCTATGTTATAACCCTCTCTATTCTTTCAGATATACATATGATTCTTTAACTGAATTATACTGATGTCATTTGATTTTTCTTTCAACATGTTATTTAATTTAACGGAAAATTGATTTTAAATTAAAATAACAAATATTTTTTTATTTTAGATATGGAACTGAAAAAAAAGGTCAAGCTTGAGGAGAGATACACCCAAACTGACAGCACGCTGAACAATTGTGCAGGAAAGGCCAAGAGTGTACCATCGCTGACATCACTTCCAACATCCGTCAGCAACGATATTCTAGCAATTTCTAAATACCATAGAAAAAACTCATCCGACCTGCCTTCCACGCAATCAGTCATTGTGAAGCTGAATAATAACGGAGCCAGTATATTGTGTTCAGTTAAGCCGACGGCCATCAATAAATCTGCTCTCGCTGTCACCAGTCTGGCATCTGCAGTAGTTCCCACAGATTTACCACTAAAAGACGATATTAGTCCAAACAAAAACGTCACATTCGACGACGAAAAGAATTTAAGTTACGGAGCTAGGCCTTATAGCATCGCTCACAATAATGCCAACATCCAATGTGACCCTAATTTAACCAACAAGAGTATAGTTAACCCGCAAACTGTAATTAATAACACATCTATTAACATTTTAATAGCTAACACTCCGGTTCCCGGAGCAGTTAGTAACGGCCCTGCAGTGCCCTCGAGCCTAACTGAAAACTCGGTCAAAGATTTTGCATTATAGCAGAAGACCGAAAACCGCGTAGATCAAGGTAGAGTTAGTAGAAAGGGGAACATTTGCGATTCAAAAGTAACAGCTGATAAATCTGATAGCAAAGCAAAAAAAAGATTACCAGTCATTGTCTGAACACAAAAGTCATTTTATGAAAATTAACAGCTAAGTGTTTATCGTATCTCTTCAAATACATCTCATAAGTCCCATTCATTGATGGTTTTATAATATACATAATTATAGAGCTTATATCTTATATTTTAAGTCAGCCAATACATTTCAACAAATTGTTGAAATGCTTGTTTAATAGTTGTGATATATATAATAATATAATAGATGTAAAATTCAAATAAAAAAATACTTGCTAGATAATTTTATAATCTGTGATTCGAAAAAAACTATGCAAAATGTTCTGAACAAAATATTCATTGTTAAATTATCAAAACACTATTGTAACTCATATGTTCACTGAAACATATTGTAGAATCTACGTTCTGAGTGATTTATTTATTTATTGTAAAATATACAGGGAACGATAAATTAAGATACGTAAGATTGTATTAAATTAAATAAGTCATCAATATTTTAAAACTTATATTATAGCCATAAAACTAGTCAAATATTTAATGAAATAGTAATTTTTACTTTATTTATATCTTAATACAATGAACACGAAGATAAAATAAATAATTATAATGTTGTAAAGCTTCAACTATACATAACGTAAAATGATTAGGTGAATTTCCATTATTAACACTTTTCTTTTTTTACTACAAACTGTTATCGAAAGGAAAGATCATTGATTTGATTTGATCAAAAATGTAGACAAATTCTTACGTCCTAAGTAAAATGATTAAAGCAAAAATAATACATACATGTTTTGTTTATAAAATGTCCATGCATATATGTGTGAATGTAATATATTTGTATATTTGAGAAGTAGTAACTTAATCGATAAAAAAAATTGTACATAAATGATTTGTTCTCTTTGTGATTGCATGAAATTATTTTTGATTTCAAAACTTATTTTATTCAGCACACTCTTTCACTATTTAAAGATATCTTAGAACTATATTAAAATATTATTTATTTTACTTTTTTTGACATCCAAAAAAATATTTCTTTAAAAATTGTATGCATCACAATGAGCCCTTGCGATACATACAATATTTATGTATCATCATTTGCAATCAATAAAGAGATGAAATCTGTTTAAAACTTTAAATTTAAATAATTTAAATAAGTGAATAATGTATGTTTAAATAATTATATGCTGCATGAAAACTTGTGAAAAGCAGTATATTTTCGTTAAGATTTTTTTAGCATGTTAAAAATAATGTTATATTTATCATTGCATTATAAACACTGTATTTTATGTGTTAATATAATATAATATATCTCATGAAATAAACAATATGGATATCGTATTTTTTATTATTAATTAAAAGTACCTCACCGTTAAGAACAAAATATGCTGAACATTCTGGAACAATGACTAAAGGTAAGAAAACATTTTTTTTACGAAAATTCACATCGTTGAAAAATAGATAAAAAAATATTTTCAAGATTTTTTATTCTGTCGGTTCTTAATTGATTGTATGTAGTTGGTTCCTTACAATAGTGGGCACCATATGGTGGTTCGTGGACTACTAGTGGACCTTGAGAACAAATGGAAGTATATATATATAAGTAATAGTGACGTTGTTGAAGCTAATAATCGATAAACTTAATGGAAATGAAATAAGAATAAAAAAACTAAGACCCCTATTTGTATTTTTAAGAAAAGATTGTTTCAGTGATACACAATACTCTAAATTGTAAGTTTAGTGGTCCGTGAGGTTTGAAAAGTTAACAATATCTGTCTTCTAAGCATATACTTACACTAAACCCTATACTTATCCTTTATATTTTACTAACCATCTATTGTAGTGTATTTTTTTCTTCTCATCTATAGATTAGCATTGTGTGTGACAGAGAAACCATAACAATCCAGCTGTCTTTAACTTGATGGCTGCTACAGACGAGATATCTCGTAAAAAATTTCGTGCTCAACACGCCAGAGACGAGTTATCTCGTCAACAATTAATTAAATTAATAGTTGCAAATTATAGCAGGCGTGCTAGGAAATCACTATTAATTATCTACGGCAACTAAAAGGTTAAAAAATTCTACAAATTTTAGAGACAGGTGCAGACGAAAAATATAGCTAAGTTTCCAGTACAGTATGTATAAATGTTGAGATACATTTGACGTATGTCTTAAGTTTAAGTAGATTTCAAATTACAAAAAAAAACAAACAAACGAACTTTAAAAAGTCAATAGCAGACGTGTTCAACCCGAGATTCATGTGTCGCATACTACCTAACACATAAATAATTGTAGTACAAATAGTCTTCAATATTGTGTTTTATTTTCGACTCAATTTTCAGTCAAATAATTACTTTATCTACCAATGTATAAACGTTATGACTACATTTTAATGCAGACATTAATTAAAAAGAGAAATTAGTCGTCCCTATAAAATTCTGCTATCCATTTTATTTGAAGGTAATTATTTTCAAAGATGGAAGAAAACAAAAAATTCCGAATCCAAATTTTCAATAATATCTTTAATAATTCAGTTTTGATTAAATATACTTCGAGACATGATATTTTGTCTATGAGTATAACTCGACATAATTATATTTTACATGAGCTGCACAAATATACATACATCTATTTCAAAGTGCTATTTGAAGTAAAAATACTGCATGTTTGAAACAAACAAAAAAATATGTTTACGTCTTATCGATAAAAAGTGGAAAGTAGATTGTCAAGAAGAGCCTCGTACCATACATAACTCAGATTCTCCGAATATTGAGTTTTGAGAAAGTCACAAAAAAACATAATTATAAAAAAGTTAAAAATACTGATGGCCGATTGGTTCTTCCTACTCATATCTTTTTTTATTTAAAATGTTAGCTTACAGTCCAATAGTAATCTTTGGCAGTGGTTTTAACAGTGTGTAAAATAAATTTTAATAATTGACTATTTTTTTACATATTATGTAATGATTCATTTAATTGTTTTTGGGATACTTAATACTAAGTTACTCAAATATTATTTCTTGCAATTTCATATATCTACAGTCACAATCTCAAATTGACTAATACTATCAAATCGTTTTACTGATAAACCTATCTTTATAACATCATTTTTGTGTCTGTATTCATCTCGTGCGCTTGATGAATACAGACACAAAATGAATGAAATAGAATGGCTAAAAGCAAGTTAAAAATTAACCAATATCTATGAAAAACTCTCAACAATATCATATCCTTTATTTTCAAGCATGGGTAGAATCGTATATAAAAAAAATGTCAAGAATACGTAAAAAAACATTTTCAGTGAATGGCACACGTACTTCCAGTTCTATAGGTTACATCAATACGAGAATAAAACCCACGGAAAGGCTTTTTATGAAGAGTTAAATACAGAATAGAAAAAAGATACAGAAATAAATTTGTACTAAACCAACCACTTACTATGATTAAACTGTAAGCATTCGCTGAAAGCATGCTTTTAAACTTTATGAAATTACACTCGAGCTTTGTTACATTATGTTGCTTTTTATATCCTTTAAAATTTTACGTTTTATTTTGTTTACCAAATAAACAAAATTTTATGCACAACTTTGCTTGATGATCACTGTTAGGGTGTTTACTGTCAATAAATTATTGGTGGCAAGGTGTTAGATTAAAAAACATAAAATACTCATATGTTGTAATTCCACTTAAGACAAGATAAGACACAACAATATTCCAGTGCTACTTATACAAAAAAAAATCAAAGAAATTTAAGTGTTTTACAAATAAAGGTTTGTTACACACTTATATTTTTATTTTTAACTGTATTACCTGCACTTTTATACTGTCATGAGCAAATTAATAATGTCATGTTGATTATGCTGGTTATGAGCAAAGCCCGTCCTGATCATATTATTAATAAGTGGAGTTAGTAAACAAAAGTATTTTATTTTTTAATGAAAATTGATAGATAACATCAATAATAAGTGAATAAAAACCAATACACTTTTGTCTTTGTTTTAAGGCTTAGAAAATATATTTTGGAAACTATAAAGAAAGTAAATTTAATCTGTCTAGTTATGTCGTTTAGAAAAAAACATTTTTAGTTTGGAAAGGTTAATGTTACCTATTAAGGATCCCGTATTCACTATTAATACTTAGTGGAAAGGCAATACATATTTTTTTTAAACACTCTTTTGTACTAATCCCACTTTTATTTATTCGGTTGAAAATGCTCGCCATGAGTGAACCCGGTCTTGAGCATTTCAAATAAAAGCTTAATTAGTACAAAACAATGTTTTAATTTTTAACCCTTTGCCCGCGTCACCAAATTTAGCGAACATGCCCTGTGCGCGGCTGCTTTTCGCGGATTTTGTTATCGCTTTTTTGACTATAAATATAGGTTGTAATATTTTTTTAACTAATTATATATGTTAATTGCCACCCAAAGTAACATTTTCAATAGTAAAATACAATATATTTCTTGTATTTTCGGTTTAATTCAACAATAATCATTCTTCATACAATTGCGGAGTGACGTCACTACGTGGCGCACAGTTCTTACGAGAAACATCATGAATCAACGGCGGCCATCTTGCATTGATGACGTATGTTCACGGCGTGTTCCAGAAAAAAATATTTTAGCCTATATTAAATCTTTTTTGACTAATGCCATCTATTGAATTTGGTAAAATATACATTGAGTAATATTTTCAACGAAGTTATACGATTTTAACACAATAGATAGGTCTTAAATAGGGTTTGAAATTTCCATGACATCTATACGTGTCGCACGCGCTGAAGGCATGTTCGCTAGGACATGCATAGCGGTCATACGCGGGGAAAAGGTTAAATACACGGCGAAGTTTCAAAACCTCTTATAAAAACGTATGAAATAAACAAAGTCACTTTTCAAACAACAACTGTAGAAAAAATCTTTAATTTACTTACTGTAAAAATACCCATGAGAAGTCAGTCTCATTGAACCTAAGAAATAAATATGTTTACATATTTGCAATATTCATTTAATCCCATTCAAATTCCAAGTGATAAGCACTCTTGAATTTTTGTCTGGCCTGCGAAGAAGCTTTTAAGCTCTGATATGATTTATGAATAGACAAAAGCCACTCAACTCTCATTTTGCCCGATCCGATCTTTGTTTGTTTTCTCCTAACCTAATTTTATATGATGCTTTTTTAATGACTTACATACAGCTAAAACTTACTTGTGTAAAGCTCACTCTGTTGAAATTCTAAGAGAGGAGTTCATAACATCAATATCGGGAGTACAGTGACTCATTTTATTGTTTATTCTCCAAACTCAAAAGTGTCATATTATTTTTACCTTTCAACATATTATTTTAGTGAACGAATAACTTATTATTTATTATCCATCATGCTGAGCTGCATAAAGCGCGCAGGGAATTTAAGTTTCCAACATTCAACGCTGCATCTTGACGGTGAAAATAATTCTTCTAAAATATACTGTCACTCCGATATCACATTTTATCACTTTTATTTTTAATATCGAAAAAATGTTCTTCTCAGCAGACCCTCAGTGTGCAATTTATCATTTTCATCGACATCTTATTAAATTGAAGTCATTTTGAATTAACTTAGTTAGACAACAAACAAAAGTTTCTCATAATTACTACACAAACTCTTCTACTATTACAGAATAAATAACAATTTAACATAACTGTTTACCAACAGGTTTTGATTGTGTAAATGATTTTTGTATGATATAAATCTAACTTTGAGAATCATCATCAGAAAAACAACAAGTTAACAAGTTAACGAGAAATTGAATCATATTCTTAAGTTACAAAATAAAAATCGGGTTTTTTTTTCTTTTTTACTGGATGAAGGAAGAGGTAAGATATAAACATTGGTGTGATAATTACAAACTTCTAATCGAGGCAAAATACGTGCCATATTTTGTCAAACAAAGCTTTGAGTTAAATTTGATACCTTTGTTATAACAAAGTTATCGAATTCAATTTGATATAAAAAAATAACTTCCACAAAGCTACCACCGAATCCATCGAAAGAGTTTTTGTAGACATATTATTTCTTTGTCGGGTCCTATGGCGCAGCGGTTAATGTTGTGGGCTTTTGTGCCAGACCTCACGGGTTCGAGTCCTAATAGGAACAGCATTTTTTCGATCGATTTATCGATTTCTATTCGAAGGCAAGAGTGTTTGTAATGTCCCTCCCGCCATTTCCGATCCTTTAACAACCGGGCGTAGCGTGAGCGATTAGTTAACCACTAGTATTATCCTTGCCTTATTATTCTATTCCTACTACTATCTTTCAAAAAAGAAATGTAGAGCAACTGAATAAAAATCAGCTCCTCGTAAAACAATTTTCGTTAAATATAAATAGGGTAAAAATAACAACGTATTTCAATTCTACAGTTTTATATTTTATGCGTTGATAGCTCTTACGGCTTTCGCCATCGTCAGAACTATGCTTAAACGTAAATTTGCTCAGCTATATATACTGGCTAAGAAGAGATACACAATTCATTATATTATTCACTCTTACATACTAATTCAAATTATAATTACAATATTGCTCTTATTAAATGTGATTTTAGTGTTTCAAAGAACGCTAAGCAGTCTGGGGATAAATGAATTTTCGTTGAGATACACTTTGTCTGACCTTGCACATAAATTAATCATTCGAATCTTATTGTCAAAACGCACGTAATAAAACTTAACCACTATTTTCAAATTTGTGGTATTTGTTTTTACAAGCATGACTGCACATCGCAAACTCTTTTATCTGCTTTTCATTCCTGAATAAACATGTCAGATTTTCGTTCACGTGGAGATTATTGTAAAATTTCCTTTCATCTCATTTCCGTACATGAGTTGTGATACGATCAAAATTCTGTTTGTTTTTCTTTTATCAAAGTTGATTGCTTTCTATATCTACCTTGAGACACGAAATTGATACTGTAATATTGAACTTTGGAATACTCAGGCACCGGAATCTCAAACAAAAATGTTTATATTTTGTTTGTAAACAGATATATAAACGAAATTGGTACGGTTACATCTTACTATATGAATTATATGCGAATAATCGTTTATCATTATACTTTTCAAACTTACTTGAACAGATACTTTGAAATCTAATGCTTTATTATATTCTAAGAAATATTTATCCCTGATTTCTACATCATTGAAGCCAATTATAGAAATATTATTTAATACATTTGCACTGTTAATACTTCGCGACGGGTTTTCTGGGGGTCGCCAACTTTTTTCGATTTTGGATTTGAACATTAAAACTAAAACTACAAGTTGGTTTCCCACCACCACCCGTTGTGTATATATGCAGCCAACGAACATCAACTAAAATTACCTTATTGAAAAAAATACCTTTTTCAATTGCATCGTGGCCACGGGTCACATGGCTCTTATAAAAAAAGTCGCCACCCGAAAAAGGTTGGAAACCTATGCTCTATACTTTGATGAGCTCGAATATGATAAATATGAGAAAGAATAATTTTTGCACACTTCAAATGTGTTTTTGTCTTCATTCAAGTAATTGATATTATCATCACAGTCGAAAACTATATATTTTAAAAAAAATAGTTGCAATAAACGAAAGATTTTTTTAACATAAAAGTATTAATAAACCTGAAATTATGACTGTTGTGAGGATAACTGGGAAAGTTAACACTTCCCCTACGGTGCTAAAAATATACTTCCGATATGTTGCTGTCCCTTTAGGAACCAAATAAAAAATACAAAAATAAATTTGAATAAAAAATATTCAAATTAATATTAGGATAGGCATTGACCATATATTACTATTTTAATTGAGTAATTTAAAAAAAAAACCTTCTGTAAAGTTTATCAATTTTCAGTTACAATTTATAAATTCCACACTCTAATACAGGGTTTCTCAACGTGTTCTGAGAGGGGCACATAGATTTTTTTTTGTTTTGGAGAGCCACAGCACAGCTTAGGGGGGCCACTAGAAAATTTTCCAAAATCCCAAAATTTCTCTCCGATTTCTGGCCGATTCTGTAAATTCTTAGGATTTTGGATTCTTAAGCTCTTGGAAGAGCTTAAAAAATGGTCCCACGCTGGTAAATTTGGGAAATCCGCGAATTCCTGGGTTTTTTAAATTCGATTTTTTTATGAAAATACAAAACAATGGTATGGGGGCCAAAGAAAAATAAAGTCACTCAAAAGGGGCAGCGGGGGCAACATGGTTGAAAAACACTGCTCTAATATTTCATAATTACAGATTGACAGCAAAAATGTTATAGACAGTTGACAGATCAATGAAGACAAATATTATATATTATATTAATATTTATGTTTTAATGTTCTAAGCGGAAAATAATACGGAACCAGATAGGTAATATTTTTATTCGTTGATTCTTAATTTACTAGTTAAATAAAAACTATATTTACTTTCGATATAAATGATTTATTTTTAAAAGTAATTGTTTTTATTTTTTATTGCGTCAAAGCTATTTAAAATTTAACTGCACAAACGCCATCTGTATCAGCTATCGGAAACACATGGTAGTTTGAACGTCAAAACTAAAAACGATAAGTTTTATTATACGCGATCTTCAGGACAGTGAGCTTTCCCGGTCTTGGTTTTACTGCCGAGATATGTTCACATCCATAAAAAAGGTGTTGTCTCACTGTTAAAGTATCAGCTTTTAAACATTGAACGTGTTTTCAAAATCTTATTAAAACAAAAGCTTTTTTCAACATTGTAATATAAAGCTAACGTTGTTATAACCTTTACGTTATCTAAAATATGTCATTGAATACAGTGGAACTTACTAGATGAGCATAGATAAATCGCATGAAATTCTTTTCATATTAATTTAACAAAAAAATCACGATAACCTTGCATAAAATTATCATATCGACTGTGAAAAGGAAAAAGGACGTAACCCACACATATAAAATTTTACAGGAGGCGCAAAAAACGTGTTGATTTTGGGCTATATGCAAATTATGAATTATGCACAACCTTAAAGTGCACGGAGACTTCTAAGCTGGTGTTAAATCATCATTGTCGATGAAGAATCTTTATTTCAGTTTTTTTTCTTGGTTTTAATTTTTTACAAGGTCATCTTTTTCAAACTTAAAAGCTAAATTTAGATACTAATTCGGCATTTGCAGCTTGCATCCTTTTGATAGAACGTGTATCAAGTTTGATACACTGTGATTATCGAAAAAACTGTGGGTTACGTCTTTTTTCCTTTCCACAGTCGATATAATATAAATAATTTCACTAACCTATGTAATGTTTAGAAGTCATTAGAAAATGAAAGTTTTTCAATCAAAACAAAACACACTACTAAAAAAAGTTTCTTTTAATTATTTTTTTTACCGTTGCATTTTTTTTTGCACTATAAACAAATACGAAACTAGAATATAAACCGATAGTACATAAAAAAATACATACTATTAATATATAAATACTTCATTGGTTTTATTTAGAGCTATGATTTGAAAGCTATTTTTGTCAGTTATGGGTTCAAATCCCAGTACAGACAGTTTTTATAGATTGATTTGTCAATCGATTTATGAATTTCTGTTCGAAGACACGGATATATGTGATATATATTAATTCCCCTCTTTCACCTGTCCAATCTTAAAAAGTAGGCTGTAGTGAGAGAGATTAGCTAAGCACTAGTCCTGCCTTGGCCTCATCTTTATATACTTACTCTCTTTGAAATGAAGTAAAAGTTGAGCAACTTACTAAAAAGCATTTCTGAAGAAATAAACTCCATTAGAAGTCTATATGCTACACATTTGAACATGATTTTTTGGTTAGCTAATTTCATTTTAGCACATTCTTTGAACTGTTTTTCGACAACAATCTCACTTTTAAATATTGCAAAAGAGTATACAAATTTTATGTGTATGCAAGTTTCTTCAAGTACAAAGCTTTCTTAAAAATCATATATACTTAGAAATTAGAATATCTCAAAGACAGTTTTCAGGTTTTGCCCTTCTCAAACTAATTCCAGAGCGACTTAAGCAAACGGCAGCTCAAGCATCTTGCGATTCAATCTCCTCACCGTATTACTACGAGTAACGATCGGTTTTGCGTTTGACACCCAAACGCTATGCTTCGCTTCTTGGACACGTGCAGAGGCTTGCTAATATTTAAATATATATATATATAAAGTCATTTAAAAACAGTATAAATGAATTTACAAATTTTAAAAAATATTTTATAAAAGTGTAAACAGGATCTATTAATATCAGCACTAGTTTTTTTAACGAGTGAGTATTATAAACTGATAAAAAATAGCTAGCGCTTGATATTAAATATTAAAAAGTTTTAGTTCATTTTAAATAATGTATGAAACAATGACTTGTAATTATGAGTAAAAAAAAATATCAAATTGACTCTCGATTATCCCATAACAAGCTACAAAACCAATTCATTATCATTGTGACAAATCGTTTTCTCTACTTTGTGATTGATCATACAAAAAATTCGTCATTATTCAATACTCGAAAATAAAAATAAAAAATATTGAGCTAAATTATTTAATGTCTCAAGTAACTCGCAGAAAGTGTAACTTTTAATCTTCTTTAAAATGTCATATTTTTATGAGAATGTTTAACTATTTAAAATAACAGGAGTTATTTAAATCTAATTCATTATAATAATCAGTTATCACTATTACCGATAAGCTATTGCTAGAGATGTCGACATAGCGTCGCCAATATTGCAAAAACTTGGGTAAATTTGGCAGGAGATACAAAATAAAGACTTTTTATTTACGCTTGATATTGCAATAATAAAATAATGCACTGCACGTTGAAAATAAAGGTATGTTTGTGTAAATATAAAAATGTGCTTACGATATAGACCCATTAGAGGTGAGTGAGCCATGTGGTAATTTATAAAAAAAAGTTAGATGCGTTATAACATTACACACGTTTTATCGTTTAAGTATCGTAAAATTGAAGTAACCTCAGTTCATTGCAATAGTGTTAACTCAGTAAAATTAAACTAGGCAATCTACCAAAACACCAAATAAAGACGTGATTGTACACTGCAAGAATTTTGTTTTACTATTTTACTAGTTGGCTCACTTCGTCTCAAATTATTGACTTGTTCTTACAATATTGTAGACGATATTCCACATAGACGTGAGCGTGTCATGTCATACATATATCACTACTTTATAATTTGTTAAACAAGGTAAACTAATAACTCAGTCATATTTTTTTTATAATTGTTACACTGATGTTTATTTAGAGTTTTTTATGTCGTAATATTAATCAACTGATAAATGTTGAATTTATTTTTTCTATTGATTTTAATTATACAGTTTTGAGTACTGGTAAATGTGATTCCTTTATAATAAATGTATGTACCATTTAACTGAACAATATAGGGTAGAAATAATTTATGAAGAAGAAACAGAGCACAAGAATTGCGCGAAAATAAAAGAAAAAAAATGGTGCGTACAAAAACAAACATCAACAATTTTAACTGAGAGCTTTCTCGGAAAACTAAACTGAAATTCGATAAGACTTCTTCATAGTTTGAGTGAGTTAGTATTTTTATACTATTATTATATCTTATAGACACTCTATGGCCTAGAGTGACTACGATAGTTGGATTTATTATCGGTGGAGTACGTACGCCACAGACATCCCAACCCTCGTAGGCCATAAAGGGCGTCTCTCTTAAAATACGATTAAAGTTAAGTTGTGCAGGCCAGCTTTATCGATGGCACAATACTGCTTAGGGCAACTTTCGCGCAAATTACAGGCTTTGTTTATGTGTTGTGAGTTTTAGTGTACATGCCAAACTAGCCGAGAAAGTCAAAATATTTTCAAATTACAATTGAATGGTCTCTTATTAAATACAACCGAAAAAATAAACATTGAAAACATTTTACGATTAAAATGCAATCTCTCATGACTGTTTATATTATAATACAATATAAAAAATCAAAAATTCCTTTTTCACGAGACATGAATATTATATATGAAATACTATTTTAATTAATTCAAAGTATTGATGATGTGAAAACTTCATAAACGTGTCACTTCCCACAGTCCGAGTTCAGAAAAAGTTTATAAAAATAAGGATTATGAATCAGAGTGTTGGTTCTTTACGGCTCTCAAGGCTTCATTTTGAAAATAATGTAGGGAATAATTTGTGCACTGCATACAAAAATATAAATTGATTAAAAACTCAATGTACGAGAATATAATATTAGAATCTTTTAGACCTTGTAGATTCTAAAAAGGTTAAGATTAAAAAAAAACATCGTTTATAATGTATAGCGATAGTCCTAGACCTAGAACATAACTATTTTTCTACCTACATGATCGTACATGGTTATAAGAGTTCGGCTTAACTCAGATTGTCAGGTAACGATAATACTATCTTTCATATAATATTATTGTGCTGGCGAACAATATTCTTTGGACAGTGTAATGAAGAATTGTATTATTCTAGGTATGCAAAATTAAGATAACCAGTACAAATTTTTGTATATTATTTTTATAAATAAAAAGATGTTTTATCGTAGATTTTTAAAAGTAAGTATGCACAATTTTTTAATTGGTCTCACCAAACTCAGCGAAGATTTTATTAAAAGCAAAATTTTAACAGTATACACAATTTCGTTTTATTCAAATTCACTATCAAAATAAATAAATTTAAAAGGATGTATATAAAAAATATATATCACTAGCTTTCTCACGTATATTTCTCAGTTTTTATTTGCATGTGGATTTTAAAATAATAATATTTGTGTCGATTTATTCGAATTGTTTTTATTCGTAGCTTAAACAAAGCTTTGAAAGAGGAAGTTTAATACTTAATTTTGATAAATAACCGTTTAACTGTCTTAACATAAAAATTATACAATTTTAATGATTGTAAAAGAGATAAAATTTAGTGTACAATAAAATGTGTTCATAATCTTTCACACTTAAATATCTCAGGTTTATTTGCGAAAATATTTGCTCTATAACGGTGTTTAGTCACCTAGCTAAGAGTCTCTCATGTTGAATAAAATCTGAGATTTATCCATAAAATTTATCGATAAAATCGAACGGTGGTTGGTGTGTTTGGCATTTGCCGTTAAGTCGCCAATATTTGACATTCGTAAAGCCGATAAATTTTAGTAACGGTTACGTTTTACCCGAACTCATTGAAGATAGTTTATGGTGATGTTTATCTTTTCAAATAATATATATTTCGAGTGTAGAAAAGTGATAGATCAAAGTAAAAATAATTGGCATATAAGCCAAATATCAATGTTATTTAAATTAAATTATTCAATTTTATCTTTACAGAATTTTAATTTTGTCTTTTGCTATCAATTCGAAAAGAAAATTACTTACAACCATAACAAAAATATTAAATGAAAAATAGTCAAAGTCAACATTTTTTTTGATACCTACATTACCAGTAATTTAATCTGGAACTTTCTGGTTGTTTCTCAAACTTATAGAGTACTTGAATTAAACTTAATATCACTAAGTATAATATAAAAAGGTTTTGGTAGATTTATTACAATTGTATTATTTTTGAATTATAATTTTTATGGATGAAAAATAAATTATTGATTGCATAGATTAAGATTTTTAACGGTTGTTTGTTTTACCACACACGATGGAAAATCTTATTTTGAGTGCAAAAATTAAATTGGAGCAACTATATTGGTACAAAAAAAAGTTCATTTATATAATAGATGTATGCAGTAATTAGAATCAAAACTCACATTTTGAGTTAAGAATGCCAAATGAATCTATGTGCATTAATACATATATAAAAAAAACAGTTGTGTTCATAAAAATACTTTAAACAATGTTAAAACCACTGCTAAAGATTACCATTGCTGTCGAGCTCACATTTTAAAATTAATAAAATGAGATTTTAAAATTAACCAATCTGTGGTCTGTATTTTTCATTTTTAAAACGTCTTTCTTTTCACTCGGAATAAATGTTTATAGTAATAATTATTACTCTTTTTAAAAATTACAAAAACAAGAACTAATATGGTGCTTTGCGATTTGATTTTCTCATAACTAGATTTTCGTAGAAATATTTTCGAGTCGATTTTTAAGGAATTTTGTTCACGTATTTGTAGCATACTTTCCTTGAAGCAAAACAGGCTAAGATATAAACTTTACTTAATAGCAGAGCGACCAGATGCCTCCGCGTATTTTACGCATTGTTGTCTGCCTGGATATCTGCCTAGACCCAGCTTACATTCATTAAATCTTTCTAATTATCCGTGCATGATTTTTTTTTTAATTATATGAGTATTTCAGACCTATATAATATGTGTTATTCACGCGGTAATAGCACCGCAGATCATAAATCATCTTAAGAACGTATCACAATCATGTGCTGCGGCATTGATGAGTGATTAGAATATAATTTATACGATAAATGTTTTAAAATAATGAGTAACGGGAATATTATGTATAATCTTGTTCACCCAAAAGAGATTGAGAATAAGGCTAAAAGTGAGCCAGAAATTACCATTATCGCATTAGTCACAACTAGGGCTTGTCGGTTTTCGAAAACCGGGTTTTTTGCCAAATTTGTGACATTCGAAAACCGGTTTTTCAACTTCGTAACAGGTTGTGCCGAATTCTCCATAAACGAGTCTATAAGCAAAAGGACAGAAAATTCGAATCCTTTATTTGATGGCTTAAAGAACATATGTCTCACATCATTACCCAGCGAAAGGATATTTTCGATATCAGGAAATTTTGTCACAAAACGATCAGTCGACGCTTTGTGTTCTGAGGAGTAACACTAAATAATTTCTTGTTCTTATAAATAAACAACATAAAAAATTAACTTTTTCTCGCTATTTTAATTGAATTCTCCATTTTTTTTAAACTTTGAAAACCGGATAAAACCGGTTTTCGAACAATAGACATTCGAAAACTGGTTTTTTCAAAAGTCGGTTTTTGTATAAGCTCTAGTCACAACACAGTTCTGACTGACTTCTATTGATATTTTATTAAAATACGTCGATTAATGGAGTTTCGTATGCAACACTAACGATACAATAGGCTCTAAGAGAAATTCGCACCGTTATAAGAAAATCACTAAAAGATTCAAGCAAACTAAAACCACAGATTTTGTTAATTAAATAATGACTTTTAAGCATGTTTAAATTTTTGTCTGCTTTAGAAATGTATATTTGATAGAATTGTATATGTAATAAATAAATAAAAAAAAACATAGTTCAAACCATATGTGATTATAGATTCGAAATGAAAAAAACCAAAAAATCAAGTTGATATTAAGTTCTTTGTTTGTAATCCATAGACTGAGGACCCGTTCGACACGACGACTTTATCAACTGTCGACTCTATAGTAGGATTTAATCCTCAAATAAATTAGCATTTATCTTAAATCTTGTAAAGTTTACCTTGTTTGTAAAAACGAGTCAGATACCTATTGGGCTAGTGCGTGGACGGACCGCAGCAAAAAGTTCTACTTGTTCGGTAATTATCTCAGGGCAGCCTGTCACAGCCTACTACAGTGCATTAAAAATCTTTTACAAAATCTAAACATTATATTTTTTCAAATAGCTTTGTAGATCGTTTTAATTGCAATAATACATTTCACGTATTTCACAAGAAATTTTATTAAAACCATAATTTAATTTTCCATGTCATTTTATTAAGGAATGTGTTAATAATAACATAAAACTGTCATTAGTTACAAACTATGATGTCATAATAAAATACCATATAACTTAGCGATTACATTGTTAATTTAATATATAATTAACAATTAAAATTTTCTCAAAATAAATAACTTCGTCATAACAATATACCGTACACATTTTCATTCTTTCTCACATTCTTTGCCAATTTGAATTGATTTCCTAACCTCAGGCTTGGGTGTTTTATCTCCTGGAAAAAAAATGTGAAATTAATAATGAGGATTTTAATTTAAGATTTCGACTGAAGGTGCTTGGTGGAATTTCAATATTAAATTTGAATCTTGAACTTGTCAGTTCAAGTTCATCCGTGCGCTTGAATGCCTGAAGATGCCGAAAGGCGAAACCCGGGTCGTTAGTGACAAAATCTGTGGGAGTGTACATAATTTGAATGATTCAAATTTAATAATGAGGATATAAGAGATAGCTATCTTACAACAAGTACTTAATTATTTTTAAGTAGCTTTATAATACATTAATAAATATAACAAATATTTTAAATTTGAATTTCATTAAACATATCTTAATTATAATACTTGTACTTCTTATAGAAATATTCATTTGATTTCACTTATTTATATTTAAAAAATATTTTTTTAATAAATGTGTAAAAAATAATCACACCTTTACTAAAGAGGGCTTTTTCCAACATCATACATGGTATCTCAACAGTTATTGCCAAGCAATAAGCAACAAAAAGTGTAACAATTGTGTCTCCGAGGAATAAGTGCATCTGAAAACAATATATTCAATATAAATGTGTCACAGAAAAAAAAACAATATATTAAATTAATAAAAGAGCAGAAATGTGAATTTAAAATATCAAATAAATCTAATGTTTTATGGATAAAAAAAATCTCAAAAATTACTGATTTTTAAAAGTTTATAAAAAATATTTTGTGCTGAATTTACAAAAAAAACTTTAAAGAAATCTTCTTATATCTTATTTTGAAAAATTCTTTCGTAGAATTTCGCTTTAGCATCATTTAATTAACACCGAAGACGTGAAATTAAGTTGAAGTTATTTCATCGGGATTTATGTGTTTTTGTAAAAGTTTAGATGTTTGTTGGTTTTCTTATTAATATTATCAGATACAAAAGTTTTTTAATGCAAAGAGAATTCAAAAATTTTAAGATGGAAACATTTGTTTTTTTTTCAAATAAATAAAAATTAAGCTGATTTATCACACTTTTTACACAGCATATTTCATAAATTGAGAATTCGTTGAACATTTATAATTATTTTATAACTATTTTTATAACTCCTTTAAAATTAATATATGACAAAATTATCTATATATATCTAAAATTACTTCGGGAAAAAATAGTTTTTCACGTTTGTATGTCCTTAAAAATATAATACACTTACAGTTTTCATATTACTAAATCTTGAGACTGCCCTCGCTGAATCGACTATTACTAGCTGAACATTCAAATGAACAAGGTACATTGTAAATGATAATCGTCCCAAAATTTCCCACATTTTCCAACTCAGGAACCAATTTACAGGACCTTGAAATAAAAAAAATAAAGCTATTGAGTATTCTTTCTGTGAATAAAGAATATTGACAGCACTATAAAAAACAGTTTTAATTAATAAAAAATATCAGCTTCATATCAATATGATGAGTTTCATATCAATCCAAGATCGTGATCAACTCCAATCAAAAAAATAATAATGTACAAAACAAATATTTGTTTACTCTTTAAGTAATCCTCTGATAACTTTAAGAAAACCAATAGCAGTTCATCACTCGGTTCTGCTGTAGTAGGGTTTAAGAAAATCTAATGGTTATGGGTTATTATATCTTCTGGTATTGAATGACTCCAGCGTTTACTTTGGTCTTATCCCTTTTTAACAAATCTCTAGCGTAACAACATTAACGAAATCAAAATAATTTATCTTAAACGTCAAATCACTACATCTGATTCTTGATTCTTGGCTTCCAATGACAATATATAAATTTATAATTATTACACCAAGCATTGCGATCTGGCAAAAACCAACAGTCAATCATAATTTAATTCAAAATGGGTATATAACTGCGTTTACAAAATCGTGCTTGGAACCGACAAACTAATTTGACGATTTTTTTAAATTTTATAAAATTGATTTTACCTCCATATCCGTGTGAGCATGCGAATATCACCCAAAGAACTGCTAAGCTCCATGCAGTTCTGCTAAAAGCCAAGTATGTAGAATCTTCAAGGTGCGAAACAACGTGACTTTTTTGCTGTAGAGGTCCCATACCAAAAACTACTGCTCCCAAGACGGCAAGACTAGCTGCCCAACAGCAGAGTACTATAATCTAAAACAAAACTTTTGTTTAATACATTTAAGGTTTTTGATGCTGCTAATCTCGCTTCGTGTTCTTTTTGTTACCTTATGTAATCTGATGCTTTTTTTTACAGACGTCATAAAGAAATATCCAGCGATGAATCCAATAAGCCATGGAGTGGCTCTTGCATGTGTCGGGTAATAGTATATTGATTTTCGTGCCGCTGTTTCGTCTCTTTTACCACTAGAATTTAATTCATTGAATCAGTATTTAGATGAAGTAAAATTTGGAAACGGCAAAAACAACAACACTCTCAAATAACATATTTTTGAGGGTAAAATGTTATAAACACTACTCCTAAAGCTTGGTGGCTTAAAAACACTATCAACAGAAAATGATATAACAACTTAAATTTATATTTATTATAATTTATATTCAAGAACTTTATCTTCGTTTCAGTCAAGCTGTCTTTTTTGAGGAAGAGTAAGGCTAGAAATGTGATGTCCTACGTGTCGTTTTTAAAACCAAACATCAAGGTCAATGAGGAGGTAAACAACAAAACAAATATCAATACATAAGTGTGCAATTTAATGATAGTTTTAAACAAACGAGGTACTTCGTCTTTGCGATCTAGTACGAGCTGCATATTGTATTTGAAATCATCACAACACAATTTCTTTCATTTTTTTAAAAATCTATGCCATACATATTTATAATCAACGAACATAATCAATAAAAATGTACAAAATATCTTATGAACGAAGGTATTACTCTGAACCTTAATACTAAAGTGCCTATGTCAGATTTTTCCCATTTGAAGTTAATAATTAGAAAATACTTAAAAATACTCTTTCTTTTTTTGCTAGAAATCTCTTTGTAACGTTCGATTCAAAGTAAATAAAATAGAAGGAAAGCTAAATTGTTTTTCTAATTAATTTTACAGCATACTATGTATCAATAAATGCCCATTTTCACAAATATGATCATAAGTTGAGATTTATAAGTGTTAAAAGTGTGTATGTTCATTCGGGTGCTTAAATTATGAAAACTCACTACTTTACTAGACTACATAGATACTACAAACAAACAAACAATTGCCTCTACTGAAAATTTGATTTATTTTACATAGGTACTTCAAGTATTAGGCTCCAGAACTATTTACAATACTAAGGTACGTTAAAAATCAGAAATATATATTGTTTACTCACTTTATGTATATGTATATTATTCATACAAAAAAAAATGAAATTCGACTTTCGGATAATGTAACGATTTTTTTGTTGTTTGTTGAGTCTTGACTTTAATTCTTACTATCTTACAAATATAAATAAAATAAATATGCAAGGTACAAATTACTGTCTTACTTAAGTGGTACTGAAGCTGCAGCCCAGCCATAGACGTAACAAAGAACTGTGACAGTAATAATAGAAATTAGAGTCCAGCAAGTAGCCAATATCATTCCAATCTTTGCATTCCTCATAATCGGATACAGAAGAATTGGAGACAGAAGATATAGATGCATATCCGCTGCAAGATACCAAGTTTGTCCTAAGCACTAAAATAATAATGGTTAATGTTAGAAAAATGATTTTAATTGGTACACTTGAAATTATTTAACGAATACATAGGAACGGATGGGAATTTATTCATCAAAGATAAATATTCATAATTTAAAAATACAAAAATTTATTTTGTATATTATTTAATATTTTTTTTTCGCTAAGACGCTGAAAATTATAAGTTTAATGCTGTTGTTAAAATCACAAAATAAAAAAACATTTTAAATTTTATCATAAAACAACTCAACATTTCCAGAAAAAAAGTGCATTTGTTCAATATTATTTTATCCCGTTTTAATTTTGAAAAATAACTTTTTTTTATCCATGCATTATAATTAACAAACTTACTAACTAACCAAAAAGTAATATTTTTTATAGATCTATTTATTTTTCTTTCGTTTATAAAAAGGTAAACAAATTTTCTGTGAAATAGTTGACATTTTTAAAAATTAATTTGTATAGTCAATTTTGTGTTTACGTACCATTTCTTGTGTCCTGACATAATTCTGTACATACAGTAATGAAACCCACCAATTTCTTTGGCATGGTTCAATGGTATAAGCCGAGTTTGTTTTCCATAGAGGTCCATCCACAATATGTTTATAGATTGTAGCTTGCAGTAAAATCATCATCGCCATTGCAGGTGTGAGTCGCAAAAAGCGATGCAAGTAAAATATAAATATGTTAAATGATTTTTCTGTAAAACAAATGAATTATTAAACACATGCCAATACCAATATGAATAAAAGTAAAGACACGTTATAAATATCTTTTAAAGAATCAAATCTTTCATACGAATTATTTATTCTGAAAGAATAACGATGTAAGAAAAACACATGTCGCTAATTGTGAATTGAATTTTTTACCCCCCATTTTCAGAGGTAATTAGGTTGTAAGGAATCAGAACATCACAGATATACATGTCTTTAAAAATGGAAAGTTTGAAATATTCCTTTGTGGACAGTGGCGGATTAAGCAAATGGGAGGTTTCGGGTGCAATACAATTCGGAGGCCCAGTTTTTCGGATAACATAAAATCATCAGAAAATCTCAAGTAAAATATAAAAAAGTCTGAACAAAAATTATATGAGTTATATATTATATAAGCTATTTTTGATGCCCCTAAGATTCGGAGACCCCAAGCGCGCACCCCACCACTGTTTGTGTATTTGAAACAAAAAAGCCGTATCGACCGGTTATCATTTGGCTACAGAACTAATCAAAAAGATACCTTATATATAAATGATAGATATTTTTATTATATTTTAACAATTTATAATATTTACATCCGTTCTATTTAAGATGCTTAGTTACATTTATGTAAGTATGTAAGTATTTATATAAGTTAAGCTCTAGTAATAAAATAAAAATTGTATTTCACCGATTGTTTTTGTATTGAGAAAAGAAATATTTTTTTAATAAGTTGTCTTACTTCTCAGGTAGCCAGTTTACACAACAACTTATTAATTTTCGTAAATATTAAGTTTTCTTAAGCTAAGCAAGAGTAAATACAATTTCTACTTACTGTTTCCAATTTTCTTGAAAAAGGTGTAAGATAAAAGCAGACCACTGAGAAGGAAAAATGTATCAACCGATACTGTTCCCGATATAATAAACATATTCCAGTACGATTGAGACCACTAAAAAGGAGATTCAGTTAGCTTAAATCACTTTATATCGTTTTCAATATTTAACAACTCTTATAAAAACATGTGATTCTTATCATTGAATGATTTCAAAATTTTAATCATGCAAATCTTTCGTTCATAGATATGAAATTTTAGATAGGACCTACAATCCCAGGAACCCGGATCTCGTCAAATTTTTTAATCCCGAAATCCTAAAATTTTGATAGTACTTATCCAGAGAAAATTTTATAAATTCAAAAAAAAACAAAAAAGGTCCCATTTTTTTTCGTTTTTGCAATTCAGAAAATTGTTGGGCTGTTGAAATTGGCCATCGAGTAAAAAAAAATCCCCACGAGAGCTTAAAAAAGTCTCACATTTTATCATTTCGGGAAATCCGCAAATTCCCAGGATTTCAAAATCACCGAGCAAAAATTTCTCAATCCCGAATTTCGACTTTTATACTTTTTAATTTTCGAATTTTATGCCTTAGTTTTCGAGACATATATTTTACTTAACAGTCTTAAAATTTAGATACCTCTTAAGACATAATAATTAACAGTGATATTTATGTTACCACTTCATTTTATTGACATCTATAATAAATTCGAAGCGGCTAAATGTTAATGACTAAAATTTAAGTAAGTATGATTTTTCTATTGAAGTCAATACTTGATTGCCATACCGCTAAAACGTCCATGTAATTTGTAGGCGGAATCCGTAGCACCGTAGAGTATCTATGACACATTATGACCCAGAACATTGATAGAACTCTTATTCCATGCAAACTGCTCAGAGGACCTGGATTGGCACTATTTTTTAATAATTTCACTGTGTTGGTCCAAACGGAAAATGATACTAGATATCCGTTCTTTTCAATTTTGTGTCCTGTTGAGAAGTCAATCAAACAAAAATCAACACAATATCATAAAGTTTTGATGCATAATAGATTTAAATATAATATTTAATGTTACTATTTGGTAGATTTTTATAATAATATAAACTATAAATGATTTTATTTATAACGACGGACAACTTATTTTAAACAAATTTAAGTTGTACTTGACATAATTATGGCGCTAAGAAAATATTTGTTGTATATCTCTACATAGTGTTAGTAATGGCGGCTTGAAAATTAAAAGGTTAGAATTTTTGGAAATCAATAAAAGCCTAAAAACCGTAAATAATGTTTTTCGTTTACCGGTTGGCTTTCTTACATCAATTTATTTTTCTTTGAACCATTCACTCTTCTCGCCTTATTTATTGTATTTTTTTTCTTTTTTGCGGTTAGTTCAATAGGAATTACGAGCAATACTTATATTGTAAACCAGTGATGCGCACGGAGTACTTTAGTGCCACTTGTGGCACTCAAAGTATTTTCGGTAGTATTCTGAGCTTTTTAGATTTTTTTATTATTATTTATTTATTCTGATATTGTGAATTTGATTTGAAATTAAAAATATATTAATTGATAGAAAGAAAAATATTTCTTTTTGCCACATACATATACTATTTACATTATCAATGTTATGAAGCAAGCTGCTTTAAGGCTGTCAAACATGCTGCAACAAGCCATTTTAACCTACGTTACTGTCAAAAAAATATTTCTTTATTTGAAGATGAGTACGTATTGTGCTTTAGTTTGACTAAAACATGTTGAGAAAATAAGTAAGATTTTTTTTGTAAATTTACTTATCTATTGTTTACACTTTTTAACATTGAAAAAGTGGCTTAAAAATGGTGCGAATCACTGATGTAAACAATACAAGGTACTTTTCAAAGAAGAAAAATTCATGAAACTTAGTTTGATAAAAATTGTTCAAAAATTTAAAATAAACAGCCTCAAAATTATCGCCAAATTCAGCAACTTTCTATTTTACCCGTTTATATCATACTTGTACGTTAGCAAAGCTCCATGCTCAGTCACGAGTGTCGATCAGTCAAACACATAGTAGCGACGTGTCACGGACATTGACAGATCAGCTTTAGCGAGTGTATTTGTATGTGTCAAACATTGTTTGATTTTTATTAGTTTTTTTTTTAAATAATAATAGAGCTTTGAATTTTAAAGCAGTATTTTGTTCAGTCTGACAGATTTTTTAAAAGAATTTTATCTGCCCTTAGTTATTTTTCATCTTGTAGAGCACGGAGCTTTGTTAACATACAAGTGTCATTTATAGATTTGTTATTTTAGAAGATGGAACTCACCTTTCTCTTGCAATATATGTATGACAATATCATACAAAGTACTTGATACCAGAAGTACGCCAAAGTATGATAAAACAGCTCTGAAATAAAAAAATAAGCATTATGATTAGGTTATCTTTACGTTTTGTAGTCTTGTATATAATTATGCAATTATAAACCATAGTAAAATACAATTAATCAATCAATCATACGATGGAGAAACAATAGTTGAATTTTAAGAAAGAGTTCACTTTTTAAGATGGATGGATGTTCCGGTTAGTTCAAAATCTAGTTCTCTATTTTAATTTGGGACCTAAGGAAAAAGTTTTTTTTAAATTTTACTTGTGTTGGAATCTCATAGAGTTTGTGTCGTATAATCTTTTAGTTTCAAAATATTTGGAACATCGGTATTAGCTGTAAGCAAACGTTTTTTATTTATTTTGTTCTAAAATTTACTTATATTAAAAATGTATTTTTAAAATTAAAAATAGCATGGACGCTGTTTCTTCTCACAGTGTGTCGTTTTTGCTTTGATACTTTTATATGCTGAAGAGTTTTCATGGCAAAAACAATAAATAAAAATATCTTGAGAATCTGACATTGAAGATTTAAATAGTAAAGTATAAGTTTTTATCAGGAATTATTTGTACTTTGTTAAAACAGTATTCGATTTTTTAAAACCGTACGTTAAATTTTAATTAATAGATGCGTTCTGAAAATATATGGTATTTTTACAAGATCATATCACGCTGGTGGGACAAACTTTTCAGAATTATAAAAATTTTAAAACTTTAAACTATTGAATTTTGGAAAAAAATATTCACAATTTCATTGCTGGCAATAATAATGTTATTCTTTTATGCAACACAAAATTTTACAGATTACCTATAGCCAAAAGGTGAGATCAAATCACTTACACAGCTCCCCAATCTCCATTTGTCCATGGAACAGGCTCTGCCGTGCTACAAAGATGGTCCGGGCTCATATTTAACCATCGTTTTTTACTTGAAAAACTATTTTCAAATAATTTATTTAACGCTGATTCGATTCGTGACGATTTACATGAAGCTGGAAAACAGATTCCTAATGTAAGCTTCAAAGAAACTCCTCGGATGTTTTCATCGTCCTCTGACCTAAAATTACATCAAAAAAGATTTTATTTTGATTTCTGGTTAAATGGTTCAATTCACTTGTTTTTGTTATTAGCCTATTTTCTTTTCAATCGATTTATTAATTTCTACTCAAAGAATAGGGATGTTTGTGATGTTTAAACTCTCCCCCCACCATTCCAGTCTTTCAATAACAAGATATAGCGAGGGTGATTAGCCAACCACTAGTCTAGTCCTATTCTAAGAGAGATGCTGAGCAACTGAGTAGCAAGAAGTTTTCGTAGAAAAACTTCTGTAGAGATACCGTTATTAGAATGCCATATGATCAGCATTGGGAGCGAACATATGTTATATATAGTACACAAATATGAATGTCGCCTGTGTGGTCGAGTGGTCAACGTCGTTGGCTTCGGTTACGGAGGTCACGGGTTCGAATCCCTGTACGGACAGTTTTATAAATTGATTTTTCAATCGATTTATGAATTTCTGTTCGAAGGCATGGATGTATGTGATGTCTTAAATTCCCCCCTCCCAACCATCTTATCCTATAAACGAGGCGTAGCGAGAGCGATTATTTAATCACTAGTCCTGTCCTAGCCTAATCCTTATATTCCTACTCTCTTTGAAAAAGAGAGGTTGATCAACTGAGTAGCAACCAGTTTTCTTAGAAACACTTATGTTAAGAAAAACTCTCATTACGAGTCAATATGGTCCACATTGGGAGCGGACAAGGTAAAAATAAATAAATATATAAATACTGTTAAAAAAAATCAATATGCTTAATTATTGCAATTTGATAAATGTAATCGAGCACTAGAAAGAAGTACAGTGACTTTTTTATAATAAATTTTGATAAAGTAACTGACAATTTGAAAAAAATGTTTTATTTAAAATTTCTAATTGCCTTTATTTTAATATTTGGTGCAATGTTAAATTAGCTGTCAAAAATTTGCAAAACTAGTGAACAACGTATACATGTGTGTATATTTAACTTTAAAATTAATAAACCATCATTACACATTACATATTAAGGGAAACAATAGAGCTTAAAAACAAGTTATAGCTCTTCTATCTTATTTAACGTTGTTTTGTAGTTTAATTCTACGACAACCTCATGAAAATAATGTTTAAGAAGTCAAATATAACTTAGATAATTTTTTTATAAATAAATATTAAAGATAAAAAAAATAACCTACAAAATAAAATAACCTTAACCAAACCCAAAATATTCGTTATTTTAACTAGATCAACAAATTTGACCAAATGAATTTAGTATGGATTTTATATATGTGCTTCGCTTCAATATTTACTTACTGATACTGATGCACAGTCTAAAACAGTGGTTCCTGTGGACCCCCAGGGGTCTGTAAGACCGCTGAGGGGGTTCGTGACAGATTAAAAATCATTTAGGGGTGCGTGGACAACGTCTGGGGGTCCACGAAAAATCAAATATTTTTAGAAAAAGAGAGTTTGAGCGACTGAAAAACAAACAGTTCTCACAGAAAAACATCTGTTGATATACCTCCATTAGAAAGCCATATGCTCCACATTGGAAGCAGACACGGATAAAAAAAATACCATTCAAGGCATAAACATTATTAAAATAATGCATATGGAGTTCCCGTGAACGTCTTATCTCTGTAGTGATCGCGCCCTTCCGTCTGCAAACAACGGTAAGGGGATGCAATTTACAATTTTTCAAAATCTTTATCGATGAAGGAGACTGGAAGAACCTTGGTGCGTCCTGGTACTTGAAGCTCCATAAATTTGATATCCAAAAAAAAATATTATTTCACTTGGGGGTCCACGGTCAGGTTTTTGCTTTAAAAGGAGTCCATGAGCATAATAAGTTTCGAAATCACTGGTCTAAAACTTTGTATTCTTTCTTGGCGTGTAAGCTTAGATTTTTAGAAAACCCCTAGCGAATACTTAAAAGAACAACAGTTTTCAGCTCTTATCAGGTATTGTTTGTTAATATCAAAATAAACTTTTTTATTCATACCTTTCAATACCAGTTTGAACTGGTAATATGTTGTTCTCCCTCATCATATCAAACATGTTGACTGATGGTAACGTTACATTATTAAGAAGTGGCCACACTGCTGTACAATATTTTCCTTTGATCACTAAATCTGAATTTTTGGGTAGCGCATTTATTCTGATGCATTGGTCGAATTGTCCTAATTCATAGGTGTTGCCGACCAATATTCCACTGGGAAGTTTTCCACTTGCGTCCAACACTGAAAATATACTTAATTTTAAAATCAGATAGCAACTAACACTAATATGCCATCACAAATAAATAAATGGACAGCAAAAAAAACACAAATATTAAACTCAACCATGAAACATACCAACCTATTTTTACCGTGGTATTTTTTTCAATTCATTATCTTATTCGTGGTGATATTGTAGACTTAAGATATTTACAAAAAACTTCACACTGATATATTTTAATTTTTTTAATTAAAAAAAATATTTGACATTACAGCTTACGCCAATGCGTCAAATATTTTTAAAGTTTTTAAAGTTGAAAGATCATACGAGATATACTCGATGAGAATTTTTGTAAGTCACATGAGATTAACTCAAGGAGAATTGACACCCATGTCTTAGATCTTAATTGAAAAATTGAAAAAATCCAATTTGACAATGTGACCTTACCGGGAATCGAACCCGGACCCCCCTGATCGGTAGAGCAAGCTCTAACCAACTAGACCACAGCAGGCGACATATAGTGTGTACAGCCATGATAATGCTTTGAACACAAAACACTACAGAGTATTTCTTTAAGGTAACAAATTCAATGGTCAGTGTTTAAATCAAATAAACTTTTCTTCTGTAAAAAATTTAACCTTTAGTCAGAATAAAAATATGAACGGTCAGAGTAAAAATATCATACGGTCATATTTTTTAACAATTTTGGTTAGGTTAGGTTGTTTTTCAATTTCATTTAAATTATGACTATTTTATATAAATTCTGACAATCAATTATTATCAATCCTCTGTACACTGGCCGGTATATGATAACCATATTATATAAATTCTGACGAATGTAATATATATACATCCAGGCCAATGTGATAAAAATTATGACTAAACCGTGTTAAAATTCAGACGGGAGAAATACGAGCCTTTCTTTAACAACGTCTTAATTACGAGGTTAAATATTTGTAATTAATTTTTATAGAGAATAGTTTTAAAAATTATCAAAAAAAATCTCGTATTACTACTGACACGTGCATAAATTTGTTTTTTTTTATTCACAAACATAGCATCGTTAAATTTGATGTACTAAGGCAATTGGCATTATTGTGAAACATTTTTACACAGTCAATTGACATTTTATTATTATGTTTTGTTTTCAGTATTAACGCTGAAACAATACATTTAATTAGCATACACTATATAGAAAGTAACAGATCTATTTTATAAAATATAAACATATTTGAGCTTAGTACAACATATGATAAGAAAGTTTAATTAAATAATATAAAAAAATAATGTATACTTTGCTGTGCCCATGATTCATCAAGCGATTGTTTCCACTGCTGCAATTGCATTTTACACATTGTTGAATTCGTATCATCTTCTTTTATCAATTCACTAATTTTAAACAAAAGTTCCTTGCTGAATAAATTGTCATAACCACTTAAGGATATTTGCGAGTAACTTAAGGAAAACGTTGAAATAAAAACTAAAAATACGCTTAGTGTAAACATATTTACACTTAACACCGAACTGAACACCATCTTGACAAAATACTTGCAACCGCTCTTAACATTACCTTTGAAGTAAATTATATTATAAAAATATATATTAGATCTTTTTCGACGATTAAATTCGGACGTATCAATCAAACCTAATCGAAATTAAGGAGCAATGTTCAATAAAAACTGTGACATTTTGATGACACGTGACATTTCAAACTTTAAAAGTACCGATTATTAATTTTATTATACAAAGCATTGTAACATTTTTGTTAAAGTTGTTGCAACATAGCATATCTATATTACAACATTTTTTTTCTATTCTAATATGAAGTGGGTTGCAATGAAATAGCAGATATTGAAGATTTTTTTAAAAGTAATTAATGATAATTAAACAATAATGTTTATTTTATTAAATAATTTATTTTATTATGTTAGCTCAAATAAATCATAGTTTGATTGGTTGATGGTTAATAGTTTTAAACTGGGACAATAAAATATACGTTTATTGCGTTTTTTTACTTATTTTTTTTTAGCGCTTGAAATCGTAATAATATTAAAAAAACAATGAAAATTAGTTATTAGTCAACCTCTAAATATATTAAATAAAAGAAAGTCTTGATGGCTTGTGCTTTTATACAATTCAGAAACAACGATCGACAAAGAACAAATAAGTTAAAAATGTCGATTATTTTATTATTAGTAAATTCAAAATAATTTACGTTTATTAGAAAAATACAACAATTACAACTTTTACTGCTACAAGTATTCCGATTTATTATGTCGGTAGATAATTTAATTGTAACCATTCATGATTAAAATTATTACTCCGCGAATAAATTTAAACTTTTTAATTGTGGCACAAATGGTTAACCATTCTTCACATTGCAATGATTTTCTTCTAAAAATATCATCGAAATCATCAAACATATTATCTTATCATTTGTGAAGTAACCAGATATAATATAAAAATATTGTAAAATAAGACTATTGAAGAATGCGGAAACAAAATCTTTATTTTTACAATCAAGATTCTAATATTCATTATCGATATATGAACAGCTGTCCGCTATATGTAATACTTTTTACTATATAAACTATACACTTTTGTCAAGTGGTCCACATCTTTGGCGTCGGTACTGAAGAGTTCGGATTCCAAAAAGCAGCACGAAGACCCCGTGGGCGAATTTTTCGTAAAAAATACTCTGGACATACTTTGGACTCCATACACATAATTTGCTGTACATTTTAATATTTTTAGAGATTCAACATCGAGACCATACAAGTTATTTAAGCGTACGTAAAATAGACATTGATCTTGTCTACAATGTGTTGACATTTCTATTTGGTAGTAAAAAGTACAGGATAAGTATAGGGCAGGGATAGCGAACCTTTTTCGCAAGTGGGTCAAATTTGATTTAAAAAAAAAAAAATCATGTCACGGGTCACATATAGGATCCCGGGATTGGGATTAGCTCATCGAGGAATTTGAAATCCTCAATTCGCTATACTTTTTCCCCGAATTATCTCCAAACCTCGTTTTTTTTTCATCATTCCTTAAAGTTCAAGTGGGTCAGATAATTGATCACGCGGGTCCCTGGTTCGCCATCCCTGGTATAGGGTTTGGGTCGTGTTCTATAGCGCATCGGGTAGCGTTGTGGGCTTCCGTGCCAGACCTCACGTGTTCATTTTCCAGTTTTCGATTGATTTATCGATTTTTGTTTGAAGACATATGATGTCTAAAATTTTCCTCTCGCCATTTCCGATTTTTAACAACTGGGCGTAGCGAGAGCGAATTGTTAACCACTAGTCCTGACCTAACTTTATTATTCTAACCCTACTACTGTTTTAAAAAAAGGAGAGGTAGATTTGATTGGATTAACAGCACAGTTTCTAGAAAAATTCGTTTTTTTATTAAAGATATTTTTATTAAGAGCCATAACTCTGCATTGGAGTGGAATATGTTTATAAAAAATAGACTTAATATAATATTTATCTTTTGTGATTATTTTACGATATTGATCTCATTCAAATCTGTAATTTAATTAAAATAAGTTAAGAAAAAGAAATTCTCTTTATTATATAGGTCTTTGAATTTTGTAGGTTTAAAGTAATATGTTTGTTGATTTAATATGTATTATTATTTTATGATAATTTTCAATTTAAGCCACGATTGATATTTAAAATTTTGTATTTTAAAACGTTTTTTGAGGTACAGTAATGGTAAAAATCATCATCTGTAAAAAATTCACAATAATTCTGGAACTGTGATATTTAGTTAAATACAAAACGCATGTGACAAGTGAACATTGAAATGCTTGAATGGTGCATCGACTAAAAACAGATTAATCGATTTTGTTCAGACATGGGGTGTTGTGATGTCTCAAATCCCACCCATTATTACAATCTAAATTTCAAATATTAGTATTTATATATTATATATTATTTCAATAAAAACGTTGAAAAATTTTAAACCCGGTATTTTGTAATATTATGTCAGAATTATATTTTGAATACATTCACTGAGAACATCAACAAAACTGTTGTATTTAATATTATATAATATACAATAAAGAAAGAACGAAAAAATTGGATTTTATACGTGATGATCTAAAAAACTATCTTACTTACTTTATTTTCGGCAGAAGAATATTACTAAATCAGGAAATTTAGTCAATAAATCAGTATTATCCTAAATAATAAATCAGTGTAAATTTATTTTTACTAAAAACATTTTTTTTATTAATGAGGAATGAATGAAAATGATTTTTTATTTTCTGTTAGTGGTATAAAAATAAAATAAAAATCAAAATTTAACGTGTTTTTTAATTTTAATTGATTATCTTTTAGTAAAACTTTGAATTCGGGCTAAGCGAGTTTTCTGAATATATTAAAAATAAAACGGTTTTTGTGTAAACTTCAAAATATCCTTATTCAAGATTGGTTTATACAATTTACCAATATATAAAGTAAATATTTCAGAGGTGTCAACAATTTAAAGCATCGATAGTTATTTTCCGATCCGAAAAAAATACGACAGGGAAGGTTTGTCGCCAAAAAATATCGAATCTAATGTTCATTTTCTCACCAATGTAATAATATGTATGTGCAAATTATGATTATCGTTTTTATCTTTCATCTTCGTATGAGTAATATTGATGATATTTCGATTCAAACAGATCAATGTGATGATAAACCACTATATTTTATTTCAATCACAGAAAGAATAAAGATATACTTTAGTGATTCATAAGAATTTCACTTAAGCCGTAGACACTTATCACTCTTCTTAAAACGTAAATCCCGAAAAATTACATGCTTATCACGAAATCTAATGAAAAACTTTATTTATCATCAAATCAGTACAATAAAAACAAATATTATTATTTTATTTTTAGAAACTGAGCATAGTGATAAAATTCTTAAAAAATAAGTTAAGATAACTTTCGATAAAAATGATTGATTAATATTTGTTTATCAAATTATATCAATAATTTATTGACCTGCATTTTAAGATAACGCTTGTCAATCGATCGGGTTTTTAAAGATTATTGTTTATTCGTATATTATTATTAATAGTTATAGATTTTTTTAACCGTGTCCAATCACAATTTGAAACATATGGACTTATAATTGAGATTTTATATACAAAATTATTCTACAAAACGGCTTGTTAAATTTATAAAACTATCGTACTAGGATTATATAGAGTGACCACAGTAAATTAAGTAAATAAACGAGATTAACCACTCAGCTAAAGGCCTGATAGGATGCAATATTATCCATGTCACAGATAGTTATAATATTTTCACAATTGTTTTTTTTAAATACATTAAGTTACAAGTAAAAGTAATAACAAAGAAGTGACAAAATATTTATAATGAAATCTTACAGAAAAATATTAAATTCATAATGTGTTAGTGTCCTTTTTTTGTATAAGGCTTTTTCTCACAATTTACGTATATTGTACAAGATATTTTTCAGCAAACGGTGTCGAAGTTTGTATCCGTTGTAAAATCATGTATCCATTGAATAATATTGACTAATAAAGAATTAATAGTTTATTTTAATTTTTTGGATTTATGTCAATCTTGAATATTAATATACTAAATCTTAGTGAGCTTAACTTCACACTTTGACAAATAAGTGACTTTATGAGACGTCTAGAGACAAGAAGCGATATATTAAGTCAAAATCTATACAAAATATGTGCATATATTCTTAGCGCAACTTTTACTAATTTAAATATTTTAAAACTCAATGTTAGGCTCGAAATAAAAATATTTCAAAGCTTAATTAGCGATATATTCATGCATGGGCACATTTTATATTTGGTTGATTTTAGTATCTGTTATCAACCATTTTATTTGGTTTATATGTATTTAATTTTATGGTTGATCAGTTATTTATTGCTGTTTTTTTTATTTTCATTTAAAGATAGAATACAATGTAAAAAAAATCTTTACTAAAAACGAAGAATATTCGCTTGAATCATGAAAACATTGGCTACGCAAATATTGTAATGTGTAATATCGGTTTTTGTAACTAAACTCATGTGTCTAAGAGCTATCAATCTCATCGATAAATTTAGTTCATTGAAATTTTGCAGAGATAATAAACATGGCAAATTTTAAGATTGTTTTTATCATTTAAGAATCATTGACTTAGTTTACTTATATGTTTATACCTGTATTTATTTAAAAAATATCGTATGTTTTCTTGAATTTAAAATATCATAGTCAATAATTTTAAGTTCGGCATATTTTTAAAGAATCGAATTTGTCGGGTCTTATGGTGTAGCGGTTAACGTTATGAGCTTCCGTGCCAGACTTCACGGGTTCGAGTTCCACTACGAAGAGCATTTTTTTCGATCGATTTATCGATTTCTGTTCGTAGGCATGGGTGTGTGTGAATTCTATAAAATTACTTTTCACCCTTTGCGATCCTTTAATAATTAGGTGTAGTGAGAGCGATTAATCAACCACTAGTCCTGTTTGAGCCTTATCTTTCTATCCCTACTACTATCTTTGAATAAGAGAGGTTGAGTGACTGAGTAACAAAAATTTCTTGTTTAAAAACAATCTGTTGAGATACCTCCATTAGGAGGCCATATTTTGCACATTGAGAGCGGACATGGAAAAAAATAAGATTAAAATCGTTAGATTGTTACCATATACTGCCAACGCCTGTTAGTTCAATAAACTCAAATGAAAAATATCATACGACCTCATTTATGTATACTCAACTAAGTCAAAAAAAGATACATGTTCAAAAATATGATTCTTACTGACATACCTATATTTTATATTTTACATTTTTTTACATCGTCCTAATACTACTTATATTTTGGCTTCATAATAATGAAAAATTTAACATCGAGTTGTCAAGCCTTTTTAGATTTCGTGGTGGAATGCTTGGCGTCATTGTGTTGGGTTCGAATGCCAGAACAATTGTTATTTATAAACTGATTTTCAATCGGTCAATGGATTTCTGGTCAAAGTTATAAATATTTGAAAGCTTCTTTTTCAAAAAAAAACTAAGCAAAAGCGATTATTTAACCAAATTTTTTTTTATCCTTCCATCTTTACTCTTTTTCAGAAAAGATAATTTTAACAATGGAGTAACAAGTAGTTTTCGTAGAAAACTTGTGTGAGATAAACTTTAATAGTATTCCATATGGTCGTTGTTGGGAGCGAAAATGATTAAAAAAGAGTTTTTCAGTATATTTTAAATATTGTGAATGATTCTTAATTTATTTTGAAAAATACGTTATTGTATTTAGATTTTTAATTCAACAAAAGTGTGACACAAAATTTTTGTCAATGAACCAATATTTAATTGGTTAAAAGTATTTTTTCTCTATCAATTTCAATTAATATATTTTCTTGAATTACTGCGCATTGCCACGTGCGCATTATTATGATATTGTTACAATTCAGTTCGATCTGTATAATTTAATTGTTATAAATATGTCTATAACGAAAATTGTATTAGTTTTGTCCCAGCCTCACAATGACTCGCATACTTTATTGCGTATTAAAATAAAAAAATACATTTCAGTACGTTTGCAGTGACCTTTTCTTCAGTGATCATTGAACGATTTTAAATGTGGTACAAGATTAAATCACTGATATTTTTAATCAATTTTTTTAAAAAAGTGAGCAACAGTGTTTTTGTGGAAAACAATAATTTCTTATGTATCACACGTAATAGATAACCACGCGCATTTTCATACATGATTACAGAACTTTATAAATCTTATCATTAAATAATTTAAAAATGCCTTTTTTAATTGACCATTAATGCTTTAATTTTTTTACGCTGTGACAAACTGACGTGTATCTTAAAATGAGATAATTAAATATAAAATGAATAAACTAAATTTTAATAGATTTACTGAAACCCATTGACAAAATATATAACATTTTAACCGATATAAATATATAATAAGTGTGACAAGACTAAGTTAAAAACTAGTAAATATGATTAAGAAAAAAACAATGTATTCGTTAGTGAATTGTGTGATTGTAATCGTGGGAGCGTTACTTTTTTTACCGTCAAAATGTGACGCATCAGAAACTCCGATTGTTTTCGATTATCAACAGATTATCACCCATGAACTGAAAGGGTTGCCTTTACATTCTGTGGATTTAAACAAAATATTTGATAAGAATTGGGTTCGAAGACTAACAAAGTATATTGAAGAACTTAATGCAACTAATAAAACACTATGCACTGAACAAGTTGCTCTTTTGTCAGAGCGTTGGCGTGAACCGTGGGCACTAACCAGTAAGTTTGAAATATATTTTTTTTATGTTTGAAGATAAAATCCAAAAAGTCGTATGTTCCACTTATATGATATAGTTACGTTTTATTCATTTCTGTTTACGATACAATCATACACTCATTTGTTTTAATAAAAATAATTAATAATTAATCTTGGAATAAGATGAAATGCCGGCTGGTTCAAATGCAAAAAAAAACAATTTTATATCAATAAAATTGAGTACAAATGTATTAATATACAATTATCATGGTATCGTAAAAAATGCAAAGATATATAGCAATAAGAGTATTCTTTGTGTCTTTAGTCTTAGTTGATTTTGATGATTTTTATGAAGCACTAATTGTAAACGTTAAAATACATCCATTGTCAACAGCGAACATGGTTGCGAAAACTCATTTACATTTGTAAAATAGTGTAAAATTTTAATTCATCCGTATTTCAATTTTGCTGTATGCCTTCATTCAATTATTTTGATAGCAACAAAAGAAGCATGTATACCAAAGCAATGTGATTCACAGTTATTTAAAAATGAAATTTTATCTTCTACATTGTTAATTCGTTTTTAATATTGATTGCTCTGTGATATTAAATAAAATATTTAATTCATGAACTGAAAGTTATCTACCTATTCGTAATAAATTATTGTAACATTTTATTCACGATATAAGCTGCAAATATATCGGTTTGGTTACTAACTTATAATATGTAATTAAGACAAAACCATTCATTCAATTCCAACCATTAACAATATTACAAAAGCCTAATCGATTTCAAGTTATCATTACAAAATAATTTTTGAAGAGACTTAATTACATTTGTTTTCACAAATCGCCTGCCTAATTAAACAATCAATCCAACTTTTTTCATCCTACCTTAGCATAACATGAATGTTTTTTTATTCAATTATATAAATGAATATTTTTTATATTGTCACAAAACTGTCTTATAATTATAATGATTCACACTCTCAGATAGCTCGATTTCAAAAAGAATTATTGTTTCTTAGGACATTTTGTATCAGGTAGCACATTTCGATAAATAAATAAATCGACATAAGTATACATTTTTAAATTAATAATATTCGAATAATTTGACATAAAGTTATATAATTCATATTATGATTGTTTTATTTAGTTAAAATTATTATGCCACTAGCCACTATTTATATAATTCAGACCTATTTATTTATATAATGCTTTCGTAGAATTTTTTCATTGAAAATTTCACGTAAAAACAGACTTATTGGAGTTTCGTTAAATTTGTTTCATAAATCATAGATTTCGTGACTTAATATGTATTGCGTTTTAAAAAAGTAACTCGAAAAGTTTTTTATTTGGAACACAACTACCGTTCTATTCACATTACTTTATCAGTTAAATAACAAAAATAAGGAATCCTTCAATCAAAAAATCTTGAACATTTTTAAGGAGTTCATATATAGGAAAGAAATTATATTTAAAAAATGGAAGTAATGGTTTTCATTGCAGCTCTAACTGTTCTAGAATTTAATGCTTTTCACAAGTGTTTTCTAATTTATTTTCATATGTTGAGATATTTTTTTCTTTCCTTTATTTTTAGTGATTGATGCAACAGGAAAATTACCGTCTGGTATTTTAATGGGCAACATAAACCAATTGGGACAGTTTGATGAATGCTTAAAAGTAGATCACACTCCAGAAGGTAAGGAAACAATAAAGGGAAAATACTGCACTGCCCGATTGCCACTACAAGAAGTAATCAAAAATTACAACACTGTATCGAATGTTCTGAGAAATACACGCACTGGCATATCAAGGTAATCAATTTATGTCATCTACAAAACATTTTTACTTATTTGATATATCGGCCCACTGGCCAGACTAAGCTTTTAACTATTGTGGACCTGAACATAAGCCATATCAGTGAAATTAGTCAGATTCTCACTTCTTTGGAGGTTGAAAAACAAACAATCAAAAATATAACAGACGTAGATTTTCAAATTCATTCATGGTTTAAATCTCTACCAGACTGCATATATTTGTTGTGTAAAACAAAACAAATTATATTTCAATTTAATTGAGGCGTCAAACTAAGAATGATCACATCTCAACTTTAAAAAAAATCCACTTACAAACTGCTCTATTTCTTGGGTGATTGCGCCTAAGATACTTTTGGAAACAATTTGAAAGCACTTAAAGCTGTTGATTTACTTAGTACATCCAGTTAAGTCTATAACTTTGCATTGAATAGTTAGATTCGGTAATATGTTTCTCTAATTCCAGAATTTAAATGACATTTATAAATAAGTAAATGCCAATGCAATTTTCTTTAAGATACCATCCATGTTTTGAAAAATTCTTTGGACAGTAAAATTAGAACTTATGAACAAGTATTCGCAATAAAAATGCTCACAACGTAAATTTACTGCAAGGTTTTAAATTCATGGGATAAATATTTTTCAGCATATATATTTTTTTAATCTTCACTTCACTTCAATCTAAAATAATAATTGATAATCTATGCATGTGTTTAAAAATCAATGTTTGATATCTTTAAATCTAATTGTTGAACTGTTTTTTCCAAAATAATCTAATACCTAGCTTTTTTGCATACGCTACATACGTATATTATAACGGTCTACAGCAGTCGTCGGCAACCAAGAGCCCGCAAGAGCCTTTTGAAAACTAAAGAGTTACAAAAAACTTTTGCTCAGCAAATAATTACTATATTTGGTAGTACATATATTTGTGAGCAAACTTTTTCAATTCTGAATTAACGAAAAAACAAACACTATTTTGGCTATCGGATTCATATTTAGCCGCAATACTACGCGTTTTTACTTCAAAAATGTAAGCTTATACTTAAAAAAAAACAAATTCAAATAGAACCACAAAAATCTCATTGATTTTATTAACTACAATAAATTTCGTAAAAATATACAATAAGCGTTTTATTTTTAAAACTCAAATATTTGTCTACACATGACATTTCAATGTAATGACATGTGACCCAAATGCGGCCTGCACTAATCTTCACGTAAAATATTTGGCACTTTTACAACAAAAGGTTGCCGACTTTTGGTCTACAGTATATTAAAATAAAGATGTCCTACATTTCTCTTAAATTAGGGATATTTATGTATAATATAAGATTTATGAATTTATAAGCATTAGTAATTTTTCAATAAGTACAGTTTATCGTCTTCTATTTTTGAGAACATTAAGATATAGCGTATGCTGACACAAAGATTTTAAGATTCGAAGAGACGTGCATGCGTCTACTTTGCGCTGCGTTCCGTTGTGAGGCCGGCACACTTACCTGATTTACACGTGCAGGTTTGGACGTGTTCTTTTGATTCTTCCGTGAACGCATATTTGTGTAAAAACTTTGTTTATACAACACTTTTTATGTGGACCACTCTTAAAATACATTAAACGAGGTATTGTACGCCATTCTGTGTCATTCATATATTTATAAACTAGTCGCATGTGTCTGCTTGGCCTGCCTGCACTTGCCAATTCTGCGCTGTGCGCCGCGTCTCAGCATACGCTTATATTTATTGCAAAATTGTGTATTCAGCTGTGATTATGTTATTATGTTATTATGTGTCCATAATAACCGCAAGTTTTTTTATTCCAAATACAGAGCAGGAAATGTGGATTTGGCAGGAAAAATTTTTATGAACTTGGGTCTATGTGTTCCATCATCGTGTTCGGGTGATGACATCGTCGAAATTTTACAAGAATTTATATCGATAACGTTTCCAAGAATGGAAGCTGTTCTACCGATAGCAGTGCCCGACCAGTTCTGCAGTACTGCTGAGCCTACGCCATGGAAAGGGGGAGATTATGTTGCTATGTATGTAAAAAATAAAACATTTCACTTTCCTATTACTTTTTAAAGCAAACCAGCGGTAATTACATTAAGCCAAACCATTATTCGACAATTCATGACGAAGATCAAAAATAAACACTCATTTTTTTAATCAGTTAAATTCAAGTAAGCTTCAAAAAAATATCTAAGAAAATCCCGACTGATAAAAGTGTTTTAAACATTTATTCTGTTTGTTAAAATACACTTTATATTGTGAAAATCGTGTGTATAATTTTTATTATCAACCGTAGAATGTATTCTTTCCTATTTACTTGTTTGGGTATAAAAAAAAAACAATTTTAGCTCCCAATGTGAAACATATGACTTCCTAACAGACCTACCTCAACAGAATTTTTTCTAAAAGAAATTGTTACTCAGTCGCTCATCCTCACTTTTTTCAAAAAGAATAGTAGGATTAGAAAGATAAGACTAAAAGAAAGAAAGAAAACTATGAGAGCTGCTGAGCCATAGGACCCAGGTATAGTTTATTAGGCTATTATGTTTATGAAATACGACATACTGTTCTGTTTTACAATAGAGTTTTCAAAATTTAAATATTATGATGTACAAAAACTTGTGAAGAGTACTTGTTTTCTCCTAAAGTTTTTTTAGTCCCAAAGTACCGCCAGTATGTTATAAATCATTTTTGCAAATTGTTCATTTTTTTACTAAGTAACCATGTGCTATTACGAAATTATGATAATTCTACGCCTTGCGTAGAACGTAGACCAACACTTCAACACCTAGGCCTACAGCAATAATCGGTTGTTTGCTAGACTTCCCATTGATTCGAACACTTAGGAAATATAGATATGTTGGTCCCCTTCAACGTCATAAATAACTGCGATGCTTCATACTTTCTTATCACTTCAATCAAACATACAATGTGAATTTAAGTATGTGTTTCGCTAACGAGAAAATTTTCCGTTGAAAAATGAAGATTGATCAATAAATTAAAAAACAATTTTCGCTTTAAAATACCCAATGCTGTAGTAAATTTGTAGTAAAAGCTGTACACAATTGTATCAAATATTTATTTAAAAAATCGATCAGTGTTTTCAATTTTTATAGTATTATTTTAATAATTCATGTTGTTTTTTTTTTATCTTTCAGTATAATCTTGGTCATTTTGGCGCTTCTGCTTATCTCAAGTACGGTTTATGACATCGTTCTCCGTGTATGGTTGCAAGGTTTGTTTCATTCACTAGTATTAATAAATTGGTCAATCAACCCATAACCCAGACACTGCCAAAACTGTTAAGAATTGTTCTAAAAAACTCTAAAATACGTGTCATTGGCACAAGATAGTTGATGCCAGTTAAAAAAATAGTGATGCAACGTTTAAGCCAATTTCTATTAATAATAGAAATAATATTTCATAATCAATTGACAGTAAAACAGATATCCTTAACACGATGGTATACTGTTTTTTTTTATGAAAATAATAGTGATATTTGAGCTTATATTCAATCATTTAAAACACATTCAATAAAAGAATGGTGAAAATCTTGATTTTGTTTTCACAATTAAATTGCGGTATAATCAAAAATAATTCATGAAAAATCTAGTCAAGTTTGACTCGTGAATTTATTATTTTTTTGAAAATTTGACTTTGTGAAAGTGACTTGCATATTTTTATACTGTTTTTATGTAAAAGTTAAAAAGATATTGGATTTGAACAAATTTGAAACTAAACTATACTCTAATTAAATTTAAAAGTTTAAAATATATTTGTTAAAAATGTAAAGATCGTAGTATTATTTCGAATTTATTCAGCAATGGCAATTTAATATAACATTGTAATAAAAATAAATATATCAATGTTTCGTAGTGTAGTTATTAAAAAAGCCCTCCATTTTTTATATACATAACTCTTCCTTACTCAATCTCTCGAAATGTTTTTCAAAATATTGAACAAAGGAAATATTGTTGCTTATTTACTCACGTTTACTTACGTTTGTCATTGAGAGATACAAAAATGTAATACGGAGAGGTTTTCCAAGAATAAATAAAGACTGTACCGTTTTCCCTACTTAATTTTTCGATAAGGTTAAAATTAATATTTTATTTAAATAAAGATTAAAATTAATTTTAAAAATATTTTTTTAGGAGGACAACATCAGCACAAAGATGTTTATATCGCGTTTTCAGTAGTGACAAATACTGAAAGACTTTTAAGGGTGGATCCAAACCCTGGCCCTTTGAGTAGTTTACATGGAATAAGGGTGATGTCTATTCTGTGGGTTATAATATCCCATCGATATACGGCCAACCTACTGTCACCAATTGAAAACTTTTACGATATGATGACCGTAAGTATTGTTTCGCTTATCTGTTTTCACATATCTACTTTACAAATTCTTACAACTCTTAGTCTACTTTTAATCATTCTGCAATAAGTGATTAAACTTTCATATACAAGCGATCTTTTGTGGTAAAGCCAGTGTTCTTACATATGAATGGGACGTACAATAATAATAAATAATTTGACTATCAGTATTAATCATTACTAGCTGTAAGCCCGTTGACCTCAACGGGGGGATTTTTGTTTCATTTTTAAGAAGTCAGAAAATTACAAACCTATTTATTGAATAAGCCAGAAATTCTAAAAATAAAATAAATATATCTCGGGGCATATATCGACAGCATGCCCTGTAGTATTTAAATTGTAAATTATTTAATTTTTGGAATAATGTTGAGTTTGCTAACAATTATTTTTCCTATTAGCAGAAATATACCTCGTAAATTACCTAATTTTTGGAATAATGTTTAAGTTTGCTAACAACTATTTTTCGTAGTGACAGAAATTTCGTAAAATATTAAATCTTTGGAATAATGTTCACGTTTGCTAACAATCACTTTTCATAGTAGCATAAATCGACCTCGGCACATATATCGACAGCCCTGCAGTTTTAAATTGTAAATTACTTAATTTTTGAAATAATGTTTAAGTTTGCTAATAATCATTTTTTCACATGCAAAATGGTATAAATTAATTGCACATTTTATCAAAACAAAATTATGAAAATGTTGACTGATTCTCCAAACAGAAATTGTTTTTTTAAAATATATATAATGATTTTTACTGAAGTTATTTTATTACACATTATGCTTTCGCCAACAACTAACTATACCACATATGTACCTAGATTAAAAACAAATCTTGAAATAATTGCGTCTTATATTTATTTTTTGAAAAACATATTTCGCTAGTCAATCGGATTTTGTTATTTTGGTAGCATTTATTTTCATACGATCAAGATGTACTGTGATTTAAAAAGAAAGTTTTCAAAAAAAAAATTGTTATAAACCCAAAAAAAAGCGCTCTAGGCTAGATTCGAACCAGCTTCCTACAGGTTACCAGCCGGGCGCTCTATCAAACTATTTCGCTTACTTTATTTATATTTGTATTTGAGCATAAATTTACCTTGTCCAAAGCATAGACTCGTTTACTCGTTATTTAAAACAAAAGATACAAAACTTTTAAATTATCGGGATAAATTCTAAATACCCTCTGTTAAAAAGTAAAATATTTAATAGCCGTCAGCATATGACACACATGGAATATTTGCATTTAACTGTCGAAACTATATTATGTAAAATATACCACATTCATATTTGACAGACGTCACAATATTCCATGTTTGAATCTTGAATACAAACAATCGAAGTCAGTTTGTGAATCACAAATATCGTTCCATTTTCAAATGCTTGATTTATATAATGTATTTTTATCGGATCTGATATTTATGACGTTAGCTCAGTTGATAGAGAGCTCGACTGGTAATCCAGAGTTCTGTGTTCGATCCACGATCGCGGCGTTTTTTTGTATGAGAATTTTCAGCGATTTGATTTGTTTCGTCAAATAATAAACAGTGTATTGGGAAAATATGTCTTTAGTATGAATAAAAATATTGCGTCAGCGGAGCTTTGAGGAGGGAGGGGGAAGGGGCAGGGGGAGGGGAAATCGCGGACAATCATGCAATCATACGGACATTATCGAGTATTAATATATAGATATTTGTACGCATTATTTAGAACGCATAATGTTAGGTGATTTCCCATCTCAATTTTTTAGACTATTTTTTTCTCTCATACAAATGTCTTTTTGAACTTCATCATTGTCCTTTTGTCTACATTGTAGAAATATTTTTTTAAATCTATGTATTTTATGAGTTTTATTCTTTTTATTAACATTTAACAGTATCTTTGCAGTGGTGATAAAATCAAAAGTCTATAATACTGTTTAACATTATTGAATATTTATTTAGTGATTTAATTTAATGCAAGATAAAAAAAAATAACACGTTTTTAATATTGTTTTAAAAAATATACGTATATTTGGCATTAAGGCCAAATATTTTAAAGTTGAGAGATCAAACGAGAAAAACTCTATGTAAGTCACTCGAGGTAAATTGACATCACAGACACCCATATTAGGTGTCAAATTTAAATTGAAAAATCTTAATTGACATTAACCTTACCGGGAATTGAACCCAGATCTAGGTGCCTGATTGGTAGAGTAAACTCTAACTCACTAAACCACAGCGGGTGATATTACTATTTTAAAGAGTTATCTTAGTTGTGATATGTCATGTTGAAATTGTCGATCGGACTTATTATATTATTTTAAAATAATTGTCTTTATACAATTGTCTGACAAATTTGTATTGTTTTCTCGATCTTGTGAACAGAGTGATTATCTACGTTTACTTTTGGCGAATTCCATTCTCTTTTACTTATTTTCCGTGAAAAGAAAAGTCAATCGGCTGACACGCTTCTAGCTTTTTTTTGTCAACATTGTATTGTTAAAAACTCCAAAGTTATTCAATATTGAAAACGAGCATGTTCTTAAAAGTAAACAACTTCAAAACAACGTCTAAGTGATAGTGATGTATTCTTATATCTTATTTTAAAATTGAAAACGAATTTCCATAAATAAATATATAAATTTTAAATAACTTTTTTTTAGTAAAATATTCATTATTTCACAGTGGGGTGCGTCATTCTGGAGCATGCCAATCCTCGCAGCAGGAGTGTCCGTTGATACATTTTTCCTTATGAGTGGTCTACTCTTATCATACACTTTCTTCAAGCACATGAACAGTAAGTAAAGACACCAGCCAATCCGTATTTCAGTTATCAATGGCAAAATTGTTCCATACAAAAGCACATGTATTCATTTTTGACCTAATTCGCTCCATATATAGGGAGTAGGGCAGCCATGCGGCACTTTCATGTTTCCTTGCATGCCTTCCTCTGCCAATTTCTTTGTTTCCTTTGATGATATGTCAGCATCCGTCAGTTTTGTTGAGTGCATTATATGAATAGTACTTGAGTGACGCTGGTTGGAAGATGATGGGAAATAGGTTTTAATCTTTCCGCACGACGTGACCCAGCCAGATCCAACGTTTCTCTATGGCTACTGACGTGACGGGGTGCTGTCTTGTACGTTCCCTAATCTCCGAGTTCCTTTGCAAAACCAAACCACCTAATTTCCATCATCCGACGCAGGCATCTATTCTCATTATTAATTTATCACAACTTTTTTTTTTTATATAATTGTACATTTTAAATATTCATTTTATAGAGCATTATTTTTAATTATGTATATCTAGGTCTTAATTCTAAAACTGCCTTTGTCAGATTTTAGTCATTTGGAGTTAATGATCGGAAAATACTTTAAAATAATCTAAAAATCTCTGTCATTCAATTTAAAATGAATAAAATAGAAGTACAGCTAATTGTTTTGTATAAATAATTTTGCAGCATACAAAAAAATGCTGATATTCACATATGTAGATAATCAGAAGTTGAGATGTATTATTTTAAAAGGTGTCTATGTTCATTTGGGCAGTTGAAGTACGAAAAATCACCAATTTACATATACATACATAGATTCCTCAAAAAACAAAAAATTGCCCAAACTGAACATTTGATATTTTTGATATGTGCACTTCTAGCATTAAAACCCAAATATGTTTATATAATATACTATAATATTTAATTATTTGTCATTTACTTGATGTAACTCTTTTAAGAGAATTTAATGACATCGACGTAATTACACAAGAAATATTATATAATATAGTTGATATAACTACTGTTTGAATCCAAAACAGCTACTAAATCAAATATATGATTTGACGTTAACTTTTAATTGTTTCAATGGTTATACGTTCAGACATGTTCTATTATCGTTTGTTGAACATTTAAAAAATATATCTTATTGCACGATAATAGTGATTAAAGAGTTTAATTGAAATTAGTGGTTTTTTTAAGACCACAAGAAAAACATTGATAAATATATTGGTTTAATTTTAGTTAAACACTGTTAGTAGGTAAAGAAAATTTTAAAATGTAGGCACAGCAATTATTTGAGTATCTTCTGAAAATTAAACAAAACTATGATGAACGAGTGAGTTATATGTAGTTCTTTTATGACTGCCGTAAAATGAAACCGATGGAAACTGCCGTCTCCGCTTAAACACGCTTTAAATTTTTATAAGACATCACATACGCATAAATTCATACATTTAATGGAATAATAATAAACCGAAGTATGTGAGAACGATAAATCAAAACATTAAATATTATCCTTACATTTCCAGCATTTTTTAAACATTCTCGTTGTCTTAGATTAATAAATAATATTGTTCTTGCATTCCAGGGCAATCGTTTAACGTAGGAATATTCTATTTGCATCGTTTTCTTCGTTTGACTCCACCTTTGGCTATGATGATCCTTCTTCAAGCAACTCTTTTCGATCATTTGGGCTCTGGGCCATTCTGGAAAAATCTCACACCGGAACTGTCTCTCTCCTGCAGAAAATACTGGTGGACAACCATTTTATATCTCCAGAATTACGTTAATCCAAAAGAAATCGTAAGTTTTTTTTATTTACTTAAAATTTAATATTGAAGAAAAAATCAATTATATATTACAACTTATAGTCAAGGTGATGTTTTATTTCATTTAACATGAATCAGAAAAAGAAAGACATTACAAAAATGTATGCCTGAGATAACAATTTTTTTATTACAAAATGTTAAATTGTTTTTGTACCTTTTTAGTAATTGGGCCCAGTTTTATCTTATTTGATTAATAATTTGTTGTTTCTTAACTTGCATCATCAGATATTTTTCAAATAAATACACAATAATATTAAAATCAATAGTTCACCCCAGTATTTAATCACACAAAAAATAAATAGAAAGGACTCCTATTAAAGAATGGAATGTGTATTACAATAAGTGACTTTAGACCAATGGTTCTTAACATGGAGTGCGAGAAAGCATTTTCGGGGTGCAGGAGAAGATTCTATTTTGACATATATATATATATTTATAAGTATATTAAATGTATTGCAAATATGTATGTAAATAAATTTTAAAGGGGGTGCGAGAACGTATTTTCAGATTCAAGGGAGTGGAGGTCTCTAAAAAGGTTATGGTCTACTGCTTTAGACGTTAGACTTCCAAAAATTTGAGATTTATTTTATGAGATATTTTTTTTCCATTTTCAGTGCTTAGGTCACACGTGGTACTTGTCGGTGGATATGCAACTTTATATTCTATCACCAATTCTTCTATATCCATTCTTGAAGAATCGAAAACTTGGCTCGATTCTTGCAGTTGTGTGGACTGTATTATCAATGATATTAGTGTTCATATTATGTTTCATTTTCAAATGGCCCGCTGCTTCTATGCCACTCAAGTATGTTATACTTTTTTTTTAATATATTAGAACTGCTAATATATATATATATATAGTATGTATATATTCTAGAACCTAAACATTTAGGTAAATTCAAGTAAAAATAAGAAATACAATAACATTCATAAAAGTATAATTTCAAGTTTAAAATATTTGAGGAGCTTGGGATTACACGCTCAAATGCAGTCGTTTTGATTAAAAAAAAATGATTTCTCTATAATATTGTAGTACTGATACAAAATAATACAGTTCAATTTTTGACGTCGCTAAAAATTTCTTTACTTACCAGCAATTAAGGGTCAAAATATGACCATATAATCATTTGCCTATCTTTATAAGAAGTGTCTTTTTTCTGTTCAGAAAAAGTTGATCTGTTTATTTTTTGACCTCGAACTCGTTCATTTACGTTGTATTTATTATATTTACATATTGATAATTTTACAGCAAGGCTTATCACTTTATATGTGTAATAAAACCACAGTGAGTGTTTATTGGATTATTTTGCGTTACCCATTTCGTCGTGCTTAAATTTTTTGTTCCCAATGAACTTTCATTTGAACAATTTCCTGATAGTTGAAAACAAACGTCTTAATCATAGCTGGGAAAAACTCAATAATATACCATATTATTGTACTAAATGGATGAAACATTTTTGCAAACTGTCAAATGCTAAGAACAAGTAAACATCGAATATTGTTTTCAAATTTATTTTCCATTTGATTGCAAACAAAGTAGCAAGTATTCTAGGATGAAAAAACTGCACTTGCAACAAATGCACGTTTATAAGTTTTTTTATTTTTTTTCAGCGCTTCACAACAGATGGTAGAGTCTCGTCAAATCAATTATTACTACACTACTCACACACGTGCAACACCTTGGCTCATTGGGTTTTGTTTCGGATATAAATTACGGGAACTGCTCAACAGGAGGAATAAACTTCAACTTTCTTGGGTACGTATTCATACTTTTGTTTCAATCATTGTTCAAAAATAATAATTAAAAACAATTACGGTAACTGTTTTACAAAGAAATTAAAAGGCTAAAGATTACTGTCGTTGGGCTATCTTCTTTTTTTAAATCACGAATAAAACTAAAAAAAAATACTTAAAACAAACGAATACTGACACGGTTCAAATAATGTTTCCATTCAATCGGTGAGACTAGACAAACTGTCAACTAGTTGGCAAACTGTCAAATTATCTCGGCCGTAATTTTTTTTCTATATATTTGACATTTTCAACTTTTAAATTGGCTGTCAGAAGTATTGGAATCAAAAATTAGTAATTAATGGGCATTTTAATGAAGAACGTTGCATCGAAATTGGACAGATCGAAACAATAAAAAACAGTCGTTTTGTCTCGAAGATTAGTGATTACGACTCTTTAGACTTCTACCTGCTTAGCTCTGCGGTCAAGAGTCAAAACTACGAATTCTTGGAAAAAATACATGATCATATTATGATTAAAAAAAGTTTTCTTAATCTATACTTATTTGTTTTATTTCGATAATTTTTGGTCTTGAATTATTTTTGTCCGTTTTTCTCCCATATAATATTTTTAAAGCTAAGTATAAAATTAGGCGCCACAATATATTATTCTCAAAAATTTTATGGCGTAATTTGATGTTTAATTTCTTTTAGAAAATGTAAATTCAAAAAATCATCTATTATTGCAGTTTTCAGATAATCCCAACCGGGAGTAAATTGTTGCTATCTGTAATATAATATGTATAAAAGATTGTTAATATAACATACGCATACACCAAAGCAAAAATAAGCCGAATAATATTATTTTATGAAATGCCACTCTATATTTTGTTATCTTGATATCAATTAAGTATTGAATGAAATTAAATATGGCGTTTGAAATATCACACAATATATTTCATCGGGAATACTATTTCTCATATGTAGCCAAAGCTAAAAACGCATATACATATCTCGGTAATACTTTTTTTTTCTTAAAGTGGGGAAGTATCGATATCTGTTGAGAAAAATTGAATGGAATTATTTTCTGAACAATTACAAAAATTTCAGACTCTGCTGAATAAAAAAAACATTTAACCAATCATTTTTTTATCGTTCGTTAAAAATCTTTCATTTTTTTTTCAGGTCGTTGTGTGTCTCGGTTGGTTCTTTAGTTTTCTAACTCTGGGTCTAGTGATCTTCGGAATGTGGCCACTGCAAGTAGAGTCTCACGTGTTTTCTCACTGGACCGATACAACATACTTAGCTTTCAGTCGTGTGGGATGGACTTTAGCTGTGATATGGATTATATTTGCTTGCTCGCACGGATATGGAGGTAAATAATCAATTTTATAAAAAAAAATATTTTTAATGTATTTTTGTATGTTATATATCAGTTTTTGAATAGTGTTTATTTTTTCTATCAAGACTTGCAAACTTAATACATTTGTCATCGATCTTCCAATAGATTTAAATATTTCAAATTTAAAGCTAAATGTAAGATATCACAAGAAAAGAACGATAATTTAGCGTATCGTTATTCTACGCCCTGTCACGTTTATAAGAATTCATGTCTATAAAAATAACAATGACCAAGTCAAAACATATTGTATTATATGTCCAGTTTTGAGAATATCGAACTTAGTTTTGGTAAAATAAACATAATATTTGAATGATACCATATCTTATCAATATTTTTACAGTATAAACATATAACCCAGATGAATATTATGTAGTTACTCAATTCACATCTACAAAACAGGCCAGGTTCTCAAAACTGTTTGCCATTTGACTATGAAATGGCTAACTAAAACATATCTAATTTGAAAGCAATACATTGACAGCATTATTATATTTGAATAGATTTTTCAAAAGTTAAAAAAAAATGACGGAGGATAAAATAATTTATAAAGTAAATTTTGCACTCTCATGATATTATGTTATATTACTTTACAGGTCCAATCGACTGGTTCCTGAGCTTCCCACTTTGGCAAGTTTTAGCTCGGCTAACATATTCAATGTACCTGATACATCTGCCCATGCAGTTCATGATGGTTGCAACCATGCGAACCGTTCCGATTTTCAAAAATGGAATCTTTGTGAGTAAAAACTATATTATTTAAAGAAAATTATAAGCGAAATAAAAAATATTTTCGTTGTACATATAACTTTTTTAATTATCATATTATATTTATGATTATGAATTATTGGTGTTTACTAGTTCTCTTTTTAATCTTTTAATGAAAGTATTTATGGTAACGTAACACTGCCAAATCTTTCGATAGTACTTTTTATAATTTAAACAAATTATTACTGTACTGTATTTCTTAAAAATTTCAAAACATCTTGAGCAACAATGCCATAATTCAAATATGGCTATTTTAGTTATAATCTTAAAGCATTATCTAGCAAGGTAACGTCATTTGTTTCCATTCCAAACCACGCGGGCTCGAATCCCATTACGAACAGAACTTTTTCAATCAATAAGTTTTTAATATAATGTTCATTATTTTCTTTTTCAGATACATTTATATTTCGGTGACGCGATTGCATCAATAGTGCTAGCATATTGCCTGACAATAACAATGGAATCTCCGGTTACTGTTATTGAGAAGATCCTCTTCAGACAAGGTATGCTTTTTAAAATTATTTTCCGGATAAACTGTCAATGTTACCATATTTCAAATTATAGACAAGATATCGTTTACTATCGCCAGTGGTTTTCAAACGGGAATTACAGAAACGAAATTTTCGTAACATAATCTATATATTAATACTCGATAATGTCCGTCCGTCTGAATGATTGTCCGCGATTTTCCGTCCCCCTCCTCCGCCCCAGCCCCGCTGTCACCATTTTTTTATTCATACCAAATACATACTTTTTTCGTTTGTATATGGTCGCGATTTCGCCTTTTCGATGACGTCAAGAAAGACGGTCCTCCTCCCCCCCCCCAATCCTGCCCGCTGTCACAATTAATTATTTTTTTTATTCATACTAAAGACATATTTTCCAAATACACTGTTTATTATTTGACGAAACAAATCAAATAGCTGAAAAAATTTCATACAAAAAAACGCCGCGACCGTGGATCGAACACAGAACTCTGGATTACCAGTCGAGCTCTCTATCAACTGAGCTAACGTCATAAATATCAAGGCGATAAAAATAGTGTATTTAAAATAAAAATTTGAAAATGGAACGATATTTGCGATTCCTACTGACTTCGATTGTCAAAGATTCAAAAATGGAATATTGTCAAATAATGAATGACAAGGTAAATTTATGCTCAAATAGTAATATAAATAAAGTAAGCGAAATAGTTTGATAGATTGGGGTCAACGAGATTAAAATACGGCAAAGTGAGGCAAGTTAGGATGATGGGAAAAAGTGAACTGAACCCACCCTTTTTATTGCATAATTTCAATCATTTTTTCTCTAAAATACATTGTTTATGCTTTCGATGGATTCGTCGGTAACTTTTTGGAAGTTCATTTGAATATAAAATAAAAAATAACTTAGATTATTCCACGTATTGTGCTACAAACTGTGACACGTGTTTCGCCTCTTTCAGAGGCATCCTCAGACAGACTTACTTTTACTTACTGAAAGTAAGTCTGTCTGAGGATGTCCTGAGCGTTTTTTTTTGGTTTATAACATTTTTTTTTTTTGAAAACTTTCTTTTTAAATCACATTACATCTTGATCGTATGAAAATAAATGCTATCAAAATAACAAAATCCGATTGACTAGCCAAATAAGTTTTTCAAAAAATAAATATAAGACGCAATTATTTCAAGATTTGTTTTTAATCTAGATACATACGTGGTATAGTTAGTTGTTGGCGAAAGCATAGTTTCAGTATGATTAGTAAAATAACATCAGTAAAAATCATTATATATATTCTAAAAAACAAGTTCTATTTGGAGAATAAGTCAAAATTTTGATAATTTTGTTTTGATAAAATGTCCAATTAATTTATAATATTTTGCATGTGAAAATTGCATTTTTTATATAAATATAATTTAATTCTTTGCCCATTTATTTTCCGACTTTTTTCTCACATTCCATTGAAGTGAAAAAAAAGTTCAATAGATATTAAATTATTCTAAAAATTAGAATATTAGATTATTCTAAAAATTCCAAAATCTATATATTAATAGTCGATAAAATAATCACTTTTCACAAATCACAATTAACAATTCACAATTCACAAATGTGTGCGTACTGATGTCCTCGGGTCTTATTCTTTTTCTACGAAATATTTTTGTTAGCATACTTGAAAATTAGTTGAATAAAATATATATACTACGAAAAATGATTGTTAGCAACCTTGAACATTATTCCAAAAATTTAATAATTTACAATTTAAAAACTGCAGGGCTGTCGATATATGCGCCGAGATCGATTTATGCTACTATGAAAAATGATTGTTAGCAAACTTGAACATTATTCCAAAGATATAATAATTTACGAAATTTCTGCTACTTCGAAAAATAGTTGTTAGCAAACATAAACATTATTCCAAAAATTAGGTAATTTACGAGGTCTATTTCTGCTAATAGGAAAAATAATTGTTAGCAAACTTAACATTATTCCAAAAATTAAATAATTTACAATTTAAATACTACAGGGCAGGGCTGTCGATATACGCCCCGATATATTTATTTTATTTTTAGAATCTCTGGCTTATTCAATAAATAGGTTTGTAATTTTCTGACTACTTAAAAATGCAACAAAAATCCCCCCGTTGAGGTCAACGGGCTTACAGCTAGTATTATATAAATATATAAACAAATTTACATTTTTTTTATATCATAACGTAACTGGCTGAAAGCACATCGATCCATGATATACATTAAAAATTGTTACGAGTGGCACTCACAATTTTGAAATTATTTAAACTATCATACAACCTTACAAATCGCATTAAAAAACATTTTATACGAAAATATTGACTTTACTGTTTATGGCGAAGCCGTTATTTTTTTTTTGTCGTTTAGTTGCCTTATTTAATTATTTTTATATAAACACCTAAAACTTGTCTCTACTATTATATTACTAAATAAATTATTGAAATGACTGATTGACTGATCTAAGCTCAACTATTGAGTTGGTCTTAATTTCTTATAATATATTAAACGATAACAAGTATTGAATTATTTTACACAAACACTTGAGAAAGATCATCTTCAGCACACATTGTGAAACAACACTAGAATTGGGTCAAAGAATATTTTTTTATATTATTTTACAAAAATTACGTAATAATATTTTATATTGGACCACTGTTTTGACACTGCACTATTATTACGAGATTAAATAATGTTTTTCAATTACATAAGCTATGTTTGACTGAATGGTTATTTATAATGAACAAATAAAACATGCACACTTTTCTCTAGTTCATTTTTTTTATTAAACTGAATTGACAAATATTTTAACTTTACCTAATAAATAATTAACAATGTCAGACGTTTGCAACGTAATTAAGTTAACTTTTGGAGAAGCACTTAATTTGAGGTTCAAAACACTTATTTATTGATTTGGCATTTACTTGGTTGAACTCCATTTTAATAGGGTAAAATATCAAGGTATTTCAGTTCTACAGTTTTTTATTTTTTTTATTTAAATAGTTCTGACGATGGCGTAAGCCGAAATAACTATCAACCTTTAACTTAAGTTACTTTATATTTATTTTTCATTTAATATTTTTTGTATATCAGTAAAACGTTATACAAATAAATATATATATAGATATATATATATATATTTAACTTTGTATTTAAAATTGATAAAAGGTTTAATAAACGTACAACTATACAAACATATAAAATTTAAGATTTTGCTCTTTGTGTTAAAAAATAACTTTTTACTAAATATTAGTTATTTTCTCAAACTATTAAAGTTAGAATGAACATAATCTATTCAAGCATTCTTAGTATTTTTTAAATTTTATATTGTTGATTGATAATATAAAATATCCAAACAGTACAGGCAACGAATTCTTTTTTTAAAAAATGTGTTTATTTCATATATTACAACTGACATGAGAGAAGCCAGTATGGATTTAATATTATCTTTAGTTTCCGGCAGAAAAAAAATACATTTTTCCACATGTTAAAAAAGGGACCTCATTGAATTTGACATCCCATTATATTTAGGTAATAGTGACGCTCTCTTTCAGTAGATGTGACTTTCTTAATATTAGCGGAAGGGTATTTAAGAGAAAAAAATTATTGACACTATTTTATTTTGATTGATTGATTGCTTACAACATAATTTGAATGACAGCTTTTTTTGCCATGTATTCAAAATTTTACTAAAGTTAACATCGTTCTGATGGGGATAATGTATGAGATTTCATCGCATATTACGTCACATTAAAATTATTCGTCACTGATTTTTTAAGAAAAAATCACCAAGCATTTTACTCTCACTGTGTCTTGTTTTTTTAGGATCGAACAATAAGTAATTTATGTATCACAGATTTGTATGCTGTAAAAAGTATCTGCGTTAGTCGATTGACAAATTATTTTTTGAATCTACCCGTACGGGGATTTGAATTCGTGACCACCGCAACCATTATCAGATAAATACAAAAAGCAGGATTATTAATACGTTGTATTTTTTATTAAAATATCGTTCTTTCTTTACTTTAAGAGATTTACCTTTTATTAATAAAGCCTCGAGAAAATCAGTCGTTTGTAGCAATCATATTATTTCAATTAAAATATTTATTACGTGGTTATTTTTGTTTTATGCCCAATAAAGGATGTAATATTGAGCTAAGGTGATACAAGAAATTGATGTTTTTTGTTTTATTTTATAGACATTGCGTTATTTCGTAGAATTACCATTCCACAGAGAATTGTCATGGTTAAATAGGGCTACTGAGATGAAATATAAAAAAAGATATGGCTTTTGATCCCTTTGCTTCTTTCTAAAAGTGGACATTTATTTTTATATTCGGACTTTTTCATATATTATGTTATATGAAGCAGATACATGATCTTTCTTTGTATTACATATAAACACGATATCGATTTTTAAAAATAAATTGGTTTCTCACGCTTCAACTATTTTGTTAGAGCTTATGAAATACCTGACGTTCTACATGTACTATCTGATGTTAGCCTTATTAGTCACAATTTGTATTTATTGTTTTTGAAAATAACGATCATATCAGATGTTAATAATTATTTTATAAGCAATTTTACGTTGTTGTCAATCACAGACTAATAATTGTCGATTGCTAACTGTTATATATAATTAATAAGCGTCTCTGTTTTTCAAATAATGTGAATTTTCATGTATGAATCCTTAGAAAATTGTATTATGTTTATTTTTAACGGTAAACTTAACTTAAACTTAAACTTAAATACAAATGAATACCCTTTCCTTATACATAATATGTCATCTGCAAATTTGACACAGTAAAACTCGTTCACAAATACATTTTTTGAAATCGATCAGCGTGCATTTTATTGTAAGTAGTCAGTCTCAATCGAATGAATTTGTAAAAGTCGCTTTTTCAATATCTTGGGAAAGTGTAAAGATAAAATAATACTACTAGAAGAAGATTTAACCAAGGGCCACGAAACGTGACGCTTTAATCAAATCCGCAAATTATGTATGAAAATTTGCAGCTCATAGCGAATTTACTTATAGTGTGACGTTTCTTTTCCTTCGCGTTATTGTAAAGTAATCGCGTTTTTATCACACAACTTGAATATTTGATAAAACACTGATAGAGAGAAGTTTAAAAGAACAAGCATACCACCAACACTAAAACACAAATCTTCTTTCAACGTAAGGGAAATGTTCCATGTAAACAATCCGTGCAAAACAAAAACGTTTTAAAATTATGTAACATATAAATAAAAAAAGTTTCCACCATATTGCACCGTGTAATTTCCAATAAAACAAAAATTCTTACCAAGAATGGATTATGTGTTGTCAAATATTGAAAATAAAATTTATCTTTAGGCTGGGAGATTAGTATGTTTTGATTTTTTTTTATTTTAATATTTAATTAAAATTGCTATTTTTTTTATTCTACTGGTTATATTTCTGTTATTTCTCTCAAAGAGACGAAACATTTGTCGTTATTTGTTAAACAGCTACTGGAATATAAAGTATTATATGTTCATCTTATTCTTACTTTTGTCGTTTAAAAAATGTTTTGTTTGATTTTCTATGGAAAATAATTTCATTTTATTAAATTTAGTATCGATGATAATAAATAACTAATTCATTGCCTTTTTTTAGATGCGAGACCATCTCCTTTGATGACACCACAGGATGATCTACCCGCAAGTGATAGTAGCAGCAAAGATAAACCTCCGCAAATATTCAATTTAGGACAGAGCAGTAAGGAAGAAGAAACGACTGAAGACCCGGAGGAAAAACCAAAAGAAGAATCAAATGAAGGCCCAAGAGAAGAACCGGGAGACGAGATTAAGAAACTAGACGAAGAATCTAGTTCTGATGATAATCAAGAAAAATCAAATATGTTATGAAAGTAATTCTCCAATATTATGTTTTGTCAATATTTTTTAATGAAAAATTTAATTTTCAATGAAATGAAATTTAATGCATGATCTTCTTAAGTGTAATTGTGAACGTCTTATCACATTTTGATAACAAATAATAAAAAAATATTTTTAATTAACATAAATTGTTTTTTTATTTTAAAAATCCGTAGCAAAAAGGTATGCTACTACAAATTTTCGAGCCTTATCCTTAGCTTTACCTGTAACCATTCTTAAAAAATCGGAGTTTGAGCAACTGGCTCACAAATAGTCCATGTGAAATGGAAGCGGACACGGTTACAAAATAAAAACAGAGGATCAAAAGCAAACTCTTCCACAGCGTTAAATTGTTAAGCGTGTTTATAAATGTTAATAGGATATCCCAATGCACATTATTTTTCGATATGTTACTCTACAGCATTGATGCACAACCCGCACCCGTTTGAATTTTTCGTGGCTCTCAAATGTTTCTTTTCTTAAAAATAAATATAAAACGTACATTTGTTTTATTAAATCATTGAATTTAACAAATATTAACAAGCTTTTTCGTTGATAAAACAGAATAAACTGGTTCCTGGAAGAAAGTCTACCAATAAAAATTTGTACTCAATTTTGCAGCTAAATACTTCAAATATTATCTTAAATTCTAAAGAAGCTATAAATATACAAAGACAAAAATCGCGTTAACTTATATAACAGTTCACATTAATAAAAAAATGTAAATAAGTACATATTATTTTCTTTTTTACGGTTACGAAATATCATGGTCAAATGTAATCAAACCTATCTTTTTTATTTATTTATTTTGATTTCATTTTTTACGCAGTGTTTTTCCATGGCTGTTATAAGATTCAGCGTACTTTAAATTTCGTTTCTTTTTACTGTCTTAAGCCGTCACACTTTTATACGGCCCACTAGAAGAAAAAGGTTGAACATGAATGCTCTACAGTGTAAAAAAGATTTTTTTGCAGGGAATTTTGAGTATTCAAAACTGTCTTTTTACCGTGAAAATGATAACGCGATAATATAAACTTTTTACTCGCCACTAGAGCTTTTCGGTTTTAAAAAACCGATCTTCGAACTCAGACTTCGATCAAAATTCATGAGATTTGAATTCCGGTATTTTCTACATAGCAACCTGGCTTTAAATATGAACAGGCACAGGAAATTAAAAAGGTAATTAGTGCCAAAATAAAGAAAAGAAAAAAGTGAGTGTGCAGAAATTTTTTACTCACTTGTTTATTTTTTTTTGGTACTTAATGCCAAATTAATTTAAAATATATACTATTGCAGTATTTATTTATTGATGTCACTTCACCTCAAATATGCAAAATATTATAACGCATCTAACACTTTTTTCTTAAAACATCACTTGGCTCATTTCGTCTCTCAGGGTCTTCTATATATTCGTTAATAAAACATTTATTTTCAGTAGAGGCAGCAATTTTGGAGAATTTCTTTTATGTATTCGTTTTTAACAGTCTATGCTGAAAAGTTATTAAATTATTATCAATGTATTGAAACTTACAATAAATATTTTTTTTTTCGAAAAGTAAAAAGGTCCCTTGAATCGATTAATTTTTGTCAGGGCACGTTTCTTTTGGCGATGTTATTGAATTGGTAAGTCACATCACGATTCTTACTTCCTATTAAAGTAATAGCTGCAAAGATGTCTCATTTGGGGAAAATATCTGATAACCCTGAGGCGGTGATCTCAAAAACGATGAAATTGCTGAAAAGAAAGTAAAAATCGGGAATTATGTAGACTTTCAGACTTTTCTCTGTTGGTTATGAACATTACGTAATACGCGATATATTGAAAAGGCCCGAGGGAGCAACAAACTAGCCAGGATCCAAAAATAAGAAACATTTTTTGTGTAGGTATGTGTATTTCATAATACGACACGATTTTTGCTCACGAAATGATATTTATTTTGGTAAAATTCAGGTATTAATAAAATAACTAGACACTAGTTATCTATTTATACTGATTTTTTATAAAGAAACTAAACACATCACAATTTTAAAATTATTATAAAAACGGCTGTACGGATTAATAGCAATATACATTAAATTCCACCACTCTTCTTAAATGTCTACATAATATGATTAAAAAATCAATTAATAAAAACTTTCCACACTGGGATTCGAATCTTTGACCTTCGTGTTCTAGGTCAATGACGTTGACACTCAACCTATAGGTATGTATATGAATAGTAAATTTATTTTTGAAAATGCCGTTTGAACTAGGGTATCCAATCCCGGAGCCTTTTTCCAATCCCGGGATTTCGGGATTGGGATAAATTCACCGAGGAATTTGAAATCCTCAACTCCCTATACTTTTTCCTCAGATTATCTGCAAACCTTGTTTTTTTTTTAGCTTACTTTTTACCTAGGAATTTGATATCCACATTTTGCCAATTTCGTCTCACTTTTCGAGATTTACTCAAAATTTCTCAATCCCGAAATCCCGGGATCACGACCATGTCAATCCCGGGATTTCGGGATCAGAAAATTGAACGGGATCCCGAATCCCGGGATTGGATGCTCTAGTTTGAACCTATGAGATCCGTCGCGGAAGCCAACGGCGTTGGCCACTCTGACATGCACCCGACAAATTATATTTAAATTTTATATTTTTTTGACTATTGATACATTTTCGTTAAATCTGCGTATTTCAATGTTTGTACACCTCTTTTAAAAATCACTAAAAATATGTGATTATATTATTTAACTATTCAATATGTGTTTTAGGGTTAACTATATATTTAACCGAACAGCTAGCTGTATTGAAATTTTTCCGAGTTAAATAAAACTGTGTCCAATTCACGTGCTTTTGCAAAACGTTCTTGTAAAAGATTTGCAGCTGTGAAACCATCTGGAGTCAAAAATTTTCCCGTAGTTTAATGCATGCACAATAATATTTCAAGAGTGCAGTATTTACGTTGCCACCCCCGAAGAAATATTGCGTTATTCCCTTTGAGTGTAACTGAGCAGATCTCTCGCATGTTCCCGCGCTTAATTCGCGCCATAAATCACCTTCTCAAGCGAAGGTAACACACGTTCAACTGACAGCACACTGTGGCCGGTGACTTAACACCATTCAATAGAGCGAATTGCACTGTAACGGCATACGTCATCACATTTTATTATTTATCATCTGTTATTTTGCGAGGGCTTTTAAATCACCGTTGTTTGTACATATCGACTGTGGAAAGGAAAAAGGATAAAACCCACACATATTTTTTTTACAGGAGACACGAAAAACATTTATTGATGATTTTGGGTCAAAGGCAAATTACGAAATGTACACAACCTTGAAATGCACAAAGACGGATAAACTGGTTTTTAATTCACTTTATCTTTTTTTAAGTATTTGTTCACAATCGCAATTTTCGCAGGGCTAATTTTTTCAAACATAATAAATAGCTAAATCAAGATACTTTTTCGGCTTTTCCAGCTAACGTCTTTTTGTATTCGTACATTATTGTATATTGAGTTGTATACATTGTGATTATTGAAAAAAGTGTGGGTTACGTCATTTTTACTTTCTAAAGTTGATATGTATATAATACATGGCTGTATGACACATTACGCTCATTTAAGTTTGATCCATTTAAGTCCAAAATTCTATCCGCTGACAGAGCTACGGCATGATAAAATACAAGAGTCAGGTAAACAGGAAAAGATTATTTTTTAATATCTTTAAATTATTTTAAACCAATTTTTCCAACTCCAACTTCACGACTCACGTCTCCGACTCCACAACCCTGTAAAATACGCCCTGAATTAAAACAACGCTGTACAGAATTAAAGTTTTTTTCAACTCCAGTAAAATCACCAAAATGCTTAGCACAGCTTTGTACAGATGACATGTTCAATTGTGTAATAAAGTACATGATTTAATGATTTTTTTAATTTACACTTTTAAATAAAAAATGAGATTCGATTTGAAAGAGCAACTTTTTTTAGAATATTTAACAAGACAAAAATGACTTTATACGACGTTGACATAATTGTATAAATATTGGTAAAAGCGAACATGTCTCTTTTAGTGACCACTGAATTCTTATCCTCACGTTTTACGACAGCATTCGGTGGCCTGGCAAATCTTAAGTGCATCTACAGTTGTTTTTCTCAACTGAGAGTTTCATAGAAACATAAAATTGTTCGGGACTTTTTGGCATGCACTTAACTATAAAGAACATTTGCATATTGGCTTATTTACTAACCAGACATGCTATCTAGGTATGAACAGGCACATTCAGTTTTATATAAGTCAAACTTTTGCTGGTATACATATTTATTTCGGCAATACGTTTATTTCTAACTTATTATTTTACAATCCGTATAGCACGTAATATATTACTTTCGCTACTCGGTTTGTTTAAATGAGATTTTAAAGATGTCAAAAAAAGTGTCACAATATTAAGATACAGTTTAAAAATTTACCGATTAAAACTTGGTGGCAAAAATGTTGTTTTTTTTAGGAAGATGCAAAAAAATAACGAATTTGAGTTGACATAATAATATGATAACAATTTCAATAAGTAAAGTATTATGATGATGATGTCACAGTACATACGTTATATTCTTATTTAAAATGCTCTTTGATGTCATTGTATGAGTTGTAAAATTGTGAATATTTTGTATTTTAATGAAAGAATGCAATGATTAATCCAAGACAAACGAAATGTTTGTAATTGAAAAATAAAACACATTTTTATACTAATTCCTATATTAGTTTATTGTTTCCAATCTCTTTTTACAAAGTCACTCTGTCAAGAGAAAACCTTAAAAATGATAAATTTTGCGAGACTTTACGAAACATTGTAATGGATCTCGGTAGTGGCTATAAAAATATTAGTTACTTAAAATCCAACTTATACACCATGTTCATCGATTTTGAAACACAATTTTTGTTTCTTTCTATCAGTTTACTGACATTGCTTAATAATGATGTTGTGTTCAATAAGATTTTACGACAAAACTTTAAATTCACGGTCTTACGTAGTCACCTATTAATCTTTAAACGTTTTCAACGAGATTTAAACATTTTTGTTTCGTTGCTTCATTTCAAATAACACATTGTATCACATGTTTTACTATCATTGTGGTTTGAATTTGCTTGAAAGTTTTGTTTGTATAATAACTTACATCCGAACGTTTTCTTTATTATCATGCTCGCTCCTGATGTGGAACACATGAACTCCTAATGGAGTTTATCTCAACAAAAGTATTTCTACATGAAGTAAAAACTGCTTGTTACTCAGATGCCTAACATTTCTTTTTCTCCAAAGAAAGTAGGAATAGAACGATAGAGCTAGCACAAGAGTATTTTTTAAAAATGTCCGTACTGGTTGAAATTCAAACCCGTGACTTCCGAAACCGAAGCCAACAACGTTTCCCAAATATTCCTATAAAACTACTTCAATTATACTTAAATATTACAAAACAGGTATGTAGGTCACGGAAAAATAGAAGACTCAAAAAGAGCCACGGGCCCAAAAAGGTTGAGAACATGTCCTGGAACACAAAATTTACGAGCTCATCGTGGCACATTTTAGTGACCCGAGACAGGTTCCTATGTTCACGATCTGGGATTGAATGCAGACGGAACATGCAATGCGCGCGCAGCTCTAGACAAACTGTCAAAGTCGTATTACATTATTTTATGTTGTTTCATCATTACGATTAATATTTCATCATAACATTCCTTCGTATATATTGCGAGGATATATACGTAGGCAGCACCAATCAACAATAACTCATCGTGCGTCATTTTAGAGATTTATTTTCGACTTTGAAATGTCTCCTTATGGTGACAGCTGTCAAAATAAACGTCTTTGCATATGTTATATCACTTTATGGCTTATAGTGCATTTTCCATTGTGTATAAGCTGTCATTGTGGATGATCACATAATTGTACTTTTTTATTTTAGGAGGCTAATAAATAATATAAATCAACTTTATTTGCATCGTTTGCATACAATAAAATGAAATAACTTTTATTCAGACGCAACACTGACCATAACAGCCTCAACGGGTGACGTTTCTGTGACCTATTGTGTGTTCAAGAAAATGTTTTGGGACATTGTCCCCGAGACATAGATCGTAGATGTTCAGGGTCACGTTCCGAGACATTTGTTCCCTGGTAAATGGGGACTAGAGTAAGCTTTTTATTTTTAACTATCGAGTACCCGTCATGGGTTGCAATACCACTCAAAGAAAGAAAGTGTTTTTGATTTAATTTAGTTTATTGAAGTGCTTTTGGATACACAATACAGTATTGCATTATGAAAAGGAAAAAGGACGCAACCCAAACATAACAAATTTTACAAGAGACGCAAAAAACGTTTTTTGATAATTTTAGGTCAAAGGCAAATCAGGAAATATACACAACTTTGAAGTGCATATAGACTGATAAACTGGTTTTTAATTAAATTTATCTGATATTTATTTAATATTTTTTTCAAAAATAACTTCTTTTTAAGTATTTTTTCTTGATCGCTATTTTCTGAGGCCCTTCTTTTTTCAAATTTAAAACTTAAATTTAGATAATAGTTCGGCATTTTCAGCGTACACTTTTTCAAGTCGTGTATCAAGTCGATCAAGCTACTTTCAATTTATTTATTGATTTGGCATTTACTTATAGTTCTGACGATGGCAAAAGCCAAAATAGCTCTCAACGTATAACATATAAAAAACTGTAGAACTGAAATACTTTAATATTTTTACTCTATTAAAATGGAGTTCTACTTAGTAAATGCCAAATCAATAAATAAATTGAAAGTAGCCGATATGGCTACTCAGGCAACTCTTTTTAAACGTTTAAGTTTTAGACGTTTCAAAAGAGTTGCCTGAGTAGCCATATCGGCTACTTTCAATTTATTTATTGATTTGGCATTTACTTATAGTTCTGACGATGGCGAAAGCCGAAATAGCCATCAACGTATAACATATAAAAAACTGTAGAACTGAAATATTTTGATATTTGTACCCTATTATGCTAAAAAACTCACTGCTTTCTCAGAACACCGAGAATTGCTTTGATATAAAGCGAGCCTCATTGTTAACGTATTGGCAGCTTACTTCTGGTTTTTTTATTCAGAAACTTTTGTGGGCGTCCGCACAACGACTCACCAAAGTTGTATTGTAATCGGATGAACGGTATAGGAACGCATACGGCACAAACAAGTAATCATTCATTTATATATATAGCATTTCAATTGACTACTAATATCAATTTAATTATCATTTAACAATGGACTTTTCGCCAAGCTTACCTAAAATGCAGATTATTGTTTGAGTATTAAATTAACATTATGTACATATGTATTACAGTAAGCCACTTGATACTCATTTCATTGTTCAACTCTCACGTAAAACAAAATGGATAGAACCACTTTGTATTAATGCTATAACGTGTGCCTGCGACAAAATATTAATCATACATTAATTTATAATCCATTGAAAATCCGCTTGATTTTGCGTTTCATTTTCAACGTCGCAATTGCAAAATTAAATAAATGTTTCATTATCTGAGTGTCATATTAAAATTAGTATACTCAATTAGACTCACAAAGCCCTGGTATTATAATCAAAAAAATAATTACTGACCAGTATATTTATTTTCATGTTAAATATGTTTGTGATACATATTTTAATTAGTGTAATGCAATAAATACTGAACAACATTTTTTTTATTTCTAACCACTATCAAAATGCTTTCATCTTTTACAGGCTCGTTTGCCAGCTTTGTTGAAATATTTTCATACTTTATTGTTTTGAAGTTTTCTTGACAATATAATTTATGTTGTCATTTATTATCAGGTGAAAAAAACTTATGTATAATATTTTTTGTTTTCCATTAAGTAATTGGTTTTGAATCTCAAGAAATAAATTTAAAATAAATAAAGAAATAGGTGTCATAATATTTTAGAATATGACGATCGCTACAATAATCATATTGTTTACTTTTTTAATGTATATATAATATAATATTATAGTATTTTTATTTACTTTCACTGAACAGTTACTCTACTCAATGTGAAATGGTAATCTCATGACTGAAAATAGAAGATTTGGTCAACCAACATCACCACTGTCTACTGTACTTATCTAGTTTAGCTTGTCCAAACCTTTCATGATTCAGTGTTAGTTTATGACATAAGGGTTGACAAGATTGCAACCCGATCAAACCAAACGTATGTGTTTTTAAATAATAAAATATCGAATAGTAGATTACTACTTTGTTGTTGTGAGAATTAAAAATAATTACTAATTTATATGTAATTATAAAACAAGAATAGGTAAATCTTATTTTGTTTGTAATTACTAACAAAGTTTCATATACCCGATGTGGTAATAGATAGAATCGTGCTTAGTTTCACAGGAATTATTAATAATGATTTACTCCAGTTGTCAACCATCTCTTCACTAAAATAGACACCCCTCTAAATGGATAGCTTATGACAATTGTCACTCTACTGATGAATACGGGAATTGAAGTGCAATAATAGCAAATAGAATAACTATCAAAAGGCTTGTTAGTGGAGAATTTTCAATAAACATCGCGAAATCACAGGAGACACTTAACATTGTTCTCACGATGACACGATACTAAAACGGCTACTACTATATAAAATAACTAAACTAGGCTACATTAAATGTCACGTTAATTTTTTTTATAAATACCTCAATATGGAGAGTCAATAAAATGAATTGTTCATGGTTTGTACATTTCTATTTGTTTTTATCTTTGACATTCGTAGTACAGGAAGTCATCTGTTCACTTAAATGCCTGAAAATGCCGAAATGAGAATCCAGAGTCGTAAGTGGCAAACGATTAAAATTATATGAAGCACCTTCAGTCAAAATCTAATAATGATATCATTTTAGTATTAATTTTAATTTACCCACACCGATAGACTTAACATTTACAATCATTTTTTTTTTGTTGCAACTTTATTAGACCTCATATGCTTTATATTCATTCATGTTACATTTTTTTGTATAATTACCAAAATAATCTATCTACCTTCAGATTTGTATTATTATGCATTCGCAATGAATTGGGTTTGATTTTGTGGAATCGACTCAAGCTCGCAACACTTTTAAATCATTTGCTTACTGATAACTATAAATTTTTGGAGATTGAAAATTTGTGGGGTTTTTAAAATTACTACACTTATCTCATCATTGTCTTGCGCCATATACAAGCTTTTCATATTTTATTTTAGAATAAGGCTTAGACCAGCTGCACCTATTTTATTTCAACGACTCTTTTTACACCACCCATTTATCGTATTGGAAGTCTTGACGCTGATAGCATTGGTCTTATGTTTGCATTTATCTGCAAAACTTTCAGGCACGACACGAATTTCTGGGGAGTTATTTTTACATTTTATTAAGTTGACTGAAACAATAATTTTCTTGAATAATCAATATATATTTTTAGCCTTTTTTCAGTTCTACAATTAAATATACTTACCAGATTAGATAGATTGATTAACCACTATTCACAAAATTTGATATTAAATTTAAAAAATCAATCGCAATTTAATTTAACTTAGGCATTTATTAAATACACGCAATCAACTTTAAACTGTATAGGACTTCCTATACAGTTTAAATATACGATTAATCTCGAGAAGTTATGATCCACTGTAAAATTTCACAATACTTACAACCAAGAACACACAATATTCATCTTTTTTTTTTACAAACAACATTCAAAAGATTTCTTTGATTCTTCAATTATTCAAAAATTTTAAAAACAAATGATATTTTGCAATTTAATTTTTATAAGTATGCCCTGATTGCTTTCATTTTATATATTACACATATTTTGTTGATTTTGTTTACTTATTTATGAAAAATCATGTTTTTCAATTTGTTTTATGAATTCACTTGTTTCGTAATTTATTTTCATAAAACTTTTTGTTCACATGTTCAACCCTAAGCAAATTTTACAGTGAAATAAAACAAAACCAGACTGTGTGGTTTTTCCTGTTATCCTGCGCAAGTGAAAACGGATGCGAGACACGGTTTGGGAGGACTGTTTGCTCTGGAATTTATTCTCGATGCGGGTTGCCATTGGAAAAATAGGAATTCTTGCAAATCGGCATGTCCGTATGATATATCTAGAAACATAGGGAATGCATTCTTCGTTGCACTTTCTGTTTTCTCTTTTGCAATATCATTGCAAAAGCTGAGATTTATGCAGGTGTTACTCAAATAGAAAGAAAAAAATAAAAACGATTTTACTCACCGTTCTTGCATAAGAGTTATCTTTTTTATCAAAGATAACAATTTATTTTTTCTTGGAAAAAAAGTTCACGAATTGATTACTTTTTTCAACACAAAAATAAGAAGAAGACAAATCAATGATAGAATTGGTAGGCAGCGAGTTAATAGCTCTTGTAAATAAAATTGGGTATATTTTTCATAAATTAATACGTTGTAAATTATTGCAGAAACATAAATAATTTGATATTACTAATTAATAGCGATGTAACTTTTTTGCTTTATTTTATCAGCAACAAAAAAAATAGTTTTATCAAAGCTAAGTAATAACCAAAAATAAAAAAAAATCGAAAAGAAATCTTTCTTTAAATTTAAAAATGTTTGTGCATTCGCTAGATTCGGTTTGGGTCTCCATTGGCTCGAATCACCGTAAGAATTATATCATAATTAAGTGCTTAAATCGATTTTAAGATTTGTTTTGGAAGAAATGTCTGTGATATTCATTTACTATTTACATCTATCCGATTCTCAAATGAAACGAAACAAAAGTGATAAACTGTGACGGCGTTATGTACGAGCGGAACAGGAGACCGTCTGTAGTGATAAATCTGGAAAGATCTGGAGAGGAGGCCTAATGTCTAAGCGTCTAGGGAAATTTTATAACTAGGGCGGGAAAACACTACCTTGCCTGGGGCTGCCAAATTTCTAGCGTCAGCCCTGGTGAGAAGTTTACTACAAGTAAACTTTTTTAGCCTTATTTTTATTTACTTACCATCTTAGAAAAGACAGGTTGATCGACTCAAAAAACAACTTCAAGATTCTCCATTACAAGTTCATGTGCTATAAACTTGAAGCAAATATGATTGAAAATCACTTTGTGTGCTTTAACCGTAAATTTTGAGCATACTTAGACAAATTCAATAAGATAAATTCATTTCTAATATATTCATCTGCCCTCGAATGGAGTTTTCTCGAAAAAATACTCTGAGGGTTCATTTCAAGCGTTTAGACTCAAAAGGATATTCCGAGAAAGGTAGTTTGTCTCTTTTTGTTTTTTTTTCAATGAAACACCAACCAACAAGGTACGTATTTTCTTAAAGCTGCTCATATAAATGTGGTAACTTTTATGAAAATCATTTAATGAATTTACTGCTCAAAATTTTATTGCCGTTATTACCATAAAAAATTTTGGCTTATTTATAAAACCTCAGGAAACAAAGGAGACAATTTTAATAAGTTAAAAAATCAATAAAAACTATTTTTATTATACATTATTATCATGTTTTTTTTAATATGATTTACATCGTTTAATTAAATCGATCCAATAACTGCGGCGTTTACTGATTTTAATTGTTCAAAATTTAGAAAACATGTTTTTTTAAATTGTACTTACTACTAAATGCTGAATCTATAGTTCTACACGATGACATAATAACTAACTCATTTTTGAAAAAACACGGAGATTCTTGTTTTTGTTTGTAAAACACAAATATTAACATGTTTTGAATATCTGTTAGCTATGAAACGCTTTTGATGTCAATATTTTTAGCATGCATTTTGTCGCCCGCTGTGGTCTCGTTGGTTAGAGCTTGGTCTACCGACTAAGTGGGTTTGGGTTCGATCTCTGGTAAGGTCAATGTCAAATTTAGATTTTTCAATTTAAATTTGAGACCTACGACATGGATGTTTCTGATGTCAATTAACATCGAGTTTATCTCAAGTAACTTACAGTGCAAAAATTCTCATCGAGTTTTTTACGTATGAATTTTAAATATTTAGCGCATTGACATTAGATGGTATGCCAAATATTTGTCGAATTAAAAAATCTATTATAAATTGAGGCTAAATATACTCATTTTTTTTATTGAAATACATTTAGCTTTAAAACAGTTTTTTTTACGATAGTTTTTTACGATAGATAGAAGAGCGTAGAATTATTTAGTAAATAGACACTGAACACTTGTGAGTCGATTAAAATTTAATATTTTTATGTATTTTTCATAAGTAATTCTACGCTCTTAAATGAAATTATTTAATAATATTTTATATTTTGATGTGAGTTAATGATCTTTTTATATGATTAAATATGATTAATTCCACAACTATAGAGGTATATTGTAGTCATTGAGTTCCTAAAAGTATTAAGCTTTATGAGGGCTCAGTATCAAATCAGTTTCGCAGTATTCAACCCTTTGATCTAGAAGATTTTAACTATTTGATCCCGAATTAGGAAATTATTTGACCGTAAAGTTTCTGCAAACTTCTAATATAATTAGTGAAGCTTTATTTCAAGTGGTTTTACCTTTGACTTTTGTCAAACGCGGTTAACTTGAAATAATTTTCTAAGAATCATAAGATAACTATTAATAGTTTTAAATACATGAATGACAAAGAAAGATGACAAAGTTCACCAAAGGTTATTAAAATTTAAATCGTTCAAATTTTGAAAATTTCTTTACGACCCGGGAATTGTCATGTATTCAAGCGTATAAAATATGTTGATAGCTATCTTCATTACAAATTTTTCTGTTTATTTTTTCTGAATAAGTGGTAGATTTTATTATATGTAAAGAAATAAAGTGAATTTAATTATTTCAATACACATATTAGTATAAATTATTTAATGAGAATAATTTTAATCCTGAAAAGATTCAAATTATGCCGCGCATTTTTTGGACTGGCTTGCTACCCTATTGAATTTTCCGTGCAGCTAGTCTCTCGTCTAACAGGTATATAACAGTAATATGACAGCGTTAAAATGCTGTGAACTTGTTTTAAAAAATGCGTTTATGAACCTAATTAAGTTTTTTTATAACACGGGTTATGAACTGTTTTTTTTAATAATCATTATATCAAAATATTTCATCGGACCTTGCGTTTTTTACATAAACATATTTAGGTCAAATGCATAAATTGTCGTAAACCAATGATATTTTCAATATTTTTCAATATGCACGAGAATTGCAGGTGTCAGAAATGCTCTTTTAAAAAATGTATTTTTTGATTCGCAATTTTCGACCATAAATAAATAATGGAAGTGGAGGTCAAAATATTTTGTTAATTTATCGGCTACATTAAATTAACTAGAAAATTTGACTCGGTTTTAATTGCATCGAATTAGATCGAAGATTTATGATACAGAAGATAATACAACAGTTCAAAATTCTTTCTACATTCGAGAGTAGAAATTAAAAAAATACAAGTTTGTCAACAGATCCGCTTTTGTAAATAGAAATGAGGTAATTTTACACTAGAATAATTTCTTACCGCGCGTTTACGGTAAAATACGATAGAAGAAATCAGTGAATTTACTTGGTGGCTTCTTCCTTCCCCATAATACTTTACAGATATTGCCTCAAGTAATTTTCATTCGTTTGTATCCCTAAAATATTTTAAGTGCAAAACTTCATTTTATAAAAGTATAAATACCAATATCAATACGATACAGTATTTTATGAGTTTGGCACTAAAAAAAATAGACAGATAGAGATAAGTTGTATAAAAGTTAGAAAATAAATTATTGATTAAAAATGTAACAGTTTTTTTATTTTGGGCATTTTTAATCACTCATAAAGACTTAAAGATCAAGAAGTAACCTAATATTGTACATGGTAAACGAGCAAGCTGAATTATCCAATGACACCAAATATGATTTAACAATACTTAAGTCAACTGATTTAATATTAACCATTCTTAAATAATATCCCTGTATTTATTTTATTTTATTCGTCTGGTGTAGATATGCTTGTAATATATTTCCTTTTCTAAAGATTAATAGGCTCGGCCTTCTCGACAGAACTACTATGAATAATTCCCATGTAACAATCTTAGTTAATTGAGATAATAACATTAATTAAGTGTTCTTGGCCATTCATAATCGCCCTCCTCGGGCATCGGCATCGTAGATAAGCTTCATATACAAGCCTACGTATTATTATTCAGTAAAACCTTCATCTTAGTCCTCTGTTATTATTAATGTTACCTAACTGTAACTAATCGTAAAGTCAAACTTACTTAGCTTCGTGGCATTTAGCCTCTCTCAATATACCACTTGATAAAAGGCCATTAAAAGTTAATTTTATAAAAGACAAGCATTGATAAGCTCGCTCAGGAGCTTTCTTCACAATTATTTCAGATATTAATCGTACATTGTATTCTAATTTTTGAATTTAAATACAAAATAAATTCGGCAAAGGTTTTTGAAAACTTATCTCAATTTAAAAAGATAAACTTTCATTATATTTTAAAAGTTATAACGAGGTCTTTTAAATTTTCTTAATTGCAAAACTTAGAAAGATTTATAAAGGTTTATAATTTCAATAAAACAGGACAAAATCATCAATTTTAAACCCTACTATTCTTTCATAGAGTCACGATATGTTTAAAATTAATAAATAAAAACACAATATTCCTTTGTACTTCATGCCACATTTAATAGGTCAGGACCGGTTTCGCTGATTGCGAACATTGTCAACTGATAAGAAAAATGTATAAACAGTGCTGTACAAATTTTAATTGAAATAAAAGGTGTAAGCAACAATTAACAATGAAAAGAATTTATAAATTACATTATAAGTGACTCTACAATTACACAATATTAAAATGCTTAACACCTATGACATACAATTAAAAAATCATCAAATATGAATAAAAATCTTTTTAGTACAAAGGAATATTGTGTTTTTATTAATATAATGTCTTTCCACCAAGTATTGACAGTGAACACCCTAAAAGTGATTTAAAATAATATTTAATGTTGTGCAACTGAATTATAACAGTTTTCAAAATTATTAAAATATTTTATGATAAAAACTGTTCCAATCTTACTGTAAAACACATGTTTCTACAAAAAGTGGAATCAAGAACAAAAATCAATGTTTTAAGAAATATAAATTTGGCATTATAGCTAATGCTTATGCATCAAATATTTTAAAGTTGAAAGATCATGCGATATAAAAAAAAATATGTAAGTCACTCGAGATTTACTCGATCGTAAGGTTATTTAAGAATAATCTAATACTTGCCTCTAATTCTTAACTTATAAAATACAAAATGTAGTTTGTGTTTTTTTCTTTTCATTTAGCGCAGGGTGGGGGTTAGATAAAAACACTAAAAGTACTAATTACGAATGAATTATTTCTATGAGAATGTGTCAATTAAAAAGAAAATAAAATCAACATTTGTGAACTGCTTGTCTTACTAAAAATGTTATTAACTAATGATTCATTAATTATATAAATGATTAAATTATTTTTCAAAATCTCTAAGCTGTACATTCTCAGTCTTTTATTATTTACAAAGTGGAGTGTTTCAACATTTATATTTTTATTAAAATTTAAAATTGTGATTATTTTCACAAATTTACCGCCAAATCCATCGAAAATATTGTTTCAACATTTTACAATGAATTACAATATTTTACAAACATTATATTTTTTTTCGGTAACAGTATTCGTTAGGTGAGGAGTTTTCTTAATTGTGTTTTTTGTTGAAAGTGTTAAAAAAATCATACAAAAACATAATTTAGATCTTAGACAGTCCTTTGCTATGATTTCTGCGCAAAAAAGAAGTATAAAGTCTCCCCTCACGTTAGAAATAAATTAACCAGAAAACCTCAACAAAGTTTTAGTAGGTTAACAAACATAGGTGAGTAATAACTCTCTCTTCCCATTCTACGAAACCCACTCTTTTGAAACAGAACCTTCCGGGAATGAATACCAAAGAGTCCTTAAAATAAGTTAACGTCCGGTAATACGTCAATATAAACGGGAATAAAAAAAAAATATTGTATTTTATTTATTTTTTGTTTTTAAAAATCGTTGATACTGGTTAAAAGATAAATTTAAAAAAAATCAACTAACTGGTAAACTTTAATTTTATTCTGTCTGAATTCTTAATTTTATTCCGCTTATTCGTCGGTATACTACCTGAAAACATTATTTCAAAATTTTGATGTTTTTGCAGAACGATTAATTTAACATGCTTTATTGTATGAAGAAAAAAACAAGCTTACTAATATAGCATTTATTTATTACGAATTTTAAGAAGTCAATTTTGTTGGCAGTTATGAGGTACCATCAGAAACATAAAAATGATTTGACGCTTTTTAGCTGAACAGATTTATTTTTTCTACTGCTACCCAATGACGATTAGACAAATGAATGTTATTGGGTTGTTCACATTTTAGTTATTTGTTGTTTATTCATTTGTATTATTATCTACGTCCACGCTACATTCAGTTCGATTCATGATATTTGAAAAGTCGATTATCTAAAAACAAGCTTTTTTGACATAACTTTTTCTGGCAGTATACTGGCGACATAATTTGTAAATCAAATATATTTCAATTGTGGTTACCGCGTCACTTTTTATTCAATTATATTCTAATAAATTTAGTTTGTAAAATGTTTAGTTTTCTTATGATGTTAGTAAAGTTTGGTGAAAATAGTTGTGTAATTTCTATAAAGTAAATAATCTCTTAGGCTTTTCAAGGAGTTTGTCACTGTACTGGGTTTTCCGTGGTATAATTTTGGCCATTTCCACATCAAACAAGACTGTTAAAATATACAATATAATATTGTATGAATACGTGACATTATCTAAAACTTACCTTCAAAGAGGACCCGGATTAAATTGAAAATGTTTTTCAAAAATATTTTTTTCCATTTAATTAGTATTACTTTAATTTTTTTTTCTCGATAACTCGTTACAATTTATGTTTCGGATATTTTTTTATTATTTATTTAAAACAATGCATTTTATCTATTTCCGTTCCTAATGTGAAGTCTATGTCCTACTAATAAAGGTGTCTCAACTGAAATTGTTTGTTACTCAGTTGCTTAAGCTTTAAGAAAAATAGGGATAGAATGGTAAGGTTTGTGCTAACTTATTGTTAATTAAAAAAAAATGTCTATACTGAAACTCGATCCCATGAGATCGATTACAAAAGCCAACAACGTTGAACGCTGTGCCACTGACCCAAAAAAAATGTTGTGTGTATTAAACGTTAAATTTTTATTTTAACCACAACTAATGATTATAATTCCGGTATTACTAAACCAGAATTCTATTATTATGTCTGTTTTTTTTCAGCTTATATACAATAATTTACAATCAGAAATTTCTCAAAATTCACTGCTCTCACTTTGTTGATCTTTTGACCTGCTTCTTTGGTGGAGTAATAATACTTCTAGTACAGACACTTCTGCTAAAGCCAGGAGAAAATGTCGTTTTAATAATCATCCATGGAGTTATAAAACGAAAACTCGTCTTTCTTCCAACGGCAGTTTACGCAAAATGACCGGGAAATTGGTAAAACTTTAGTAGTTAGTGATTAAATCTCCAACATCGATCGTCTAGGTAGAAAACCACAAGCCTCGGGGTAGGTTTAGTCCTTCAACCCTCTCAGTCTTGGTAATTAATAAACATCTTACAAATATAAATAAACTTATATGTAATTATTTTATATTAACAATTATTATTGAAAATAAATTTGTAAGTTTGACCTAAGAAACAGACAAATAGATGCATTTCAAAAATTTGATAAAATAAAGTGATCTAAATTTATGGCTAATGAGTAATGATCATGTTTATTGGTGGCAAAAAGATGAACATCTAATAACAAAAAAAGAAATTGAATAATTTGTCTATACTTTTTAAGACGTACAGCCTTTTTTTGTGACAGCATGTTGTATCATTGAAATTTAAAAAAAAAACATTTGGAGTCATGTAAATTCTGAAAGTCTTTAATTTTCATGTCTATCGTGTCTACTCTCATGAATCTTATTGATGTAATATTTCTATTATTTAAAAATCAGATATGAGACCATATCTTATTGTAAAATTGTCACTTGTAGAAAAACTTCCAATTTTCAAATACTATAGTTGTGCTGAGTTAACCTTTTTTCCAATCAATCTCTAATTTTCAAGATTCATTTTCTCTAAAAAAGTATCGAAGTAACGCAAAATATAGCATCGCCTCGACCATTTTAAATAAACAAAAAAATCTGTAGATGAAAAAATAAATTGTTACTGCTGAAATATAAATTTATTTCTTACTCTTCTTTTTATGTTATTGAGATATACCACGTGCCTGCATTTTTCGAAAAGGACCTAAAGACTGAGATGTATACTTTTTACGACACATTTCGACTGAAAATATGTCTGAAATAAATAAATTATAATCAATTTATTACAGTAAAACAGCAAGTAGAATACACATGTTATTGATTCTGGTGTTATATTATTCACAAATAAGCACAGTTACTTTACATATATATTACATAAATTTCTAAGGAATCTAGAGAGACAAAAATAGACTTTGAGTTCACTTATACCGAAAGTGTTAATAGGGTTTCAGGGTATTCAGAGGACGGGCATCCTCCGTTGTTAGACCCAACGTAGTAGCTCTTGTACAACGAGATTAACTCACTAAGTCAAATGTATGCTAATTATACAAACAACTAACAAGAAGACAGCGTGCAAGAAACAAGACACTGACTTACTTACACACCGTGATACATTTTTGACCCACAATTCTACAGGTAAATTACTATTACGACTATATGGGACAAATATAATTAAAAGCGCACTAATTCTTGAAGTATTATTATTTTGTATTGAAAATAAGTAATATCATCTATTAAAAAGAGCTTGCATAGATCGAAGAGAGTTAATTTTACCTTTCCTTTAGTAAGGGGTGCACAAACTAATAAAGACACTCAAAATGGGGCACGGGCCAAAAAAGGTTGAGAAACACTGCTCTTATTGAATGTCAAAGATTGATTTTCGCTTTACAAACATATTTTTCATAATTACAATAGTTTTTTTGACTGAATAATTGTACCGACAACAACACTTTTTTACAATTATATAGGTAGTTGTTTCACACTGTTTTTTTACTTATTTTTTACGTAGAAGATAAAATCTTCTCAATGACACACTCGAGTTACATTTTTGATAGGACATTGATAATCAACAATATATTTTTTTTAAATTAGCAAAGGTCAATTAAAGTAAATTGGAATAACTGTAATTAACAAAGCAATTAGTAATTAATAATAAGCAATTTATTAATGACAGTAATAAAGCAACTTTTGATAACAAATTTGATTAGGGGTTAAATGGTGAGGGGCAGGGAAGATAAACTTTTTCTCCAAAAGACCCACATTTTTTAAATAATTTTTTTGGGGTGTGCCGAAAATTTTTGGAAAACACGACGGTGTGCCGTGGACTACAAAAGGTTGCATAGCGGCTTAGAGCAATCTTCCCTAAAAAAAACATCGAAGAAATTTTAATGAGAATAATATTATTATAGTACAAAACTCAAAGAATTTTCGACCATATTTAGTTATATTTTAATATTGGTTAGAAAAAATAAAACACTGAAGGTTTTAATATTATAAACATTATTGTTTTTATCCTATAACCCTGTATTGCGGAAGGTATATTATGTGTAGGGTATTCCTGAAAGGTTGCCACTTGGCCACATTTGATCAGAATTCACAAAGATTTTTCCATATCATCATAAATATTTCTTTAAAAATCAGGCAACATTATTAATACATTGTAATATTTTTCTTTCTCAACATTTCATATTTTTTGTAAAGATTAATAATACCAACATATTCGTACACGAAACTTTACAGAAATGCAAATATGTAAAAGTTAATTTCTTTTTTTTCTATTTGAAATGATATTTGTTTTTATGTTAATATTTTACGTATTCTCAAATAATCGACGAAGGTCATTTTTATTTTCCCAAAGTTTCATATTACCTTTTTATCCACATGAACATAATATTATTATTTTTTTCATTTATATTTCAAATATATTTTTTTCATATTACATCATTTGAAAATGCCTTTTCTATTTGCATATAAACAGGGCTTTTAAATCAGGTGAAAATCTAGTAACTCCGTTTTACTCGAAACCCGAAAGACGAAATTTTTCTCTAGCGTGAAACTATATCACCATGTACACATAATATTATAAATATTTATAACATTACTTATAGTATTTTTTTGTATTTTTTACACACGTTGTTTCGCCGATTATCTGTTAATTATTTCATAAAACAATAAAAACGATCCTAATCGGAGTCGGTCTATTTACATCAAACCCTAAATTACGAATTATTTGCGGCTCCAACTCCATAGCCCTGCGTGTCATAGATTTTTTTGTATCTTCATATTTACAAATATGAAACAAAGTATTATATTACCAATTGATGGAATATTTGAAGATAGAATTCTATTTCCTTGTACAGAAATATCTTTTAAAAGTTCATTTAAGAAATTTTTTCTTGGCATATGATGAACTTTTTTTATTGAAATATACATAAAACGCAAGGCAGTACAGTACATATGTAATATAATTTGATTTTATCTATTTTGAATGTCATTCTTCATCAAAAACAGTTGAGGCGTTCAATATCAAACATGACCAAGTCAGTTTTACTTTATTTTTCAGGGAAGTCAAAAGTTTTTTTGACTACTGTTTATAAATGAAATTCAAATCAACTTGTTAAACATTAATTGTAGACATTCAAAATTTTGAATAACATCCAGTCAGAAATTATAATAAGATGTCTTGGTCACTTTTGATAGCCAATTGTAACGATTTCGAAACTGAAACATACATACATAATATATTGAATTGTGAGTATTATTCATGATTTTTTAAGTATTATTCATTGAAATTTTTCAAAAAATGTTAGCTGAGTTGTAATCTATCACATCTAAATACCACACTGATTTGAGGTTTGTTCCCATTTTCTTGTAAAATTGCATGTTAAAAGCTTCTCAATCTTGAAAAAAAACACTTTTAATGCATCAACTGTGAATACTAGATGGAATGGCATTAGTATTTTTTTAAAAATACCAATTGTACTTATTTCACAATTATTTTTTAGGATCAGGATTGGTTTCGATTTCGCTTATCATGAGCTGTTGTTATTAAGTGATAGTTGAACAAAAAATTAGTAATTTAAGATTTCGGCTGAAGGTACTTGGCGGAATTTCATTATTTAATTTTAACTATTCAAAAAAACAATTAGTATTAAAAATATGAATGATTGACACTAAATTTACCATAATCAAAAGTAATAATTCTTACAGGTATTGTTTTTATAAACAGCTCTGTGTCAACATTTTTATCACTTGATTTTTTTTTTAGAGCAACTTAATGTTAAAAATACCCATTTTCGAATTTTAAAGCAGTTGTTTTATTCAACTTAATCAAAATACTTTTTTATGAAAAAGTTGTAAAATCACAAATGGAGTCATCACCCGAAAAAACATTAGGACGCCGTGGTCTTCCAGGTGACATATAATAATAAAATTAGCGATGAGTATTTTATTTTACTTTGTAGTAAATCTTAAATATAGAACGTTTAGGAAAATATTTGTGTTTCGATATTTCGAACATTTTCTTCGATATATCGAAAACATTGAAAAGCTATTGTACCTTCGATACCTTTCCCACATAATCTCATTTGGACCGTGGCTGATAATTAATTGCTTTCCGTCCCGAGTGAATACACTTAGCTTGTTCCTAGAATACTGCAGCCGGTTAGCCGCGGTGAAAGGAATATCACCAGAGCCCTGACCTGAAGAACAACAAAAACAAGAGTTTCACTTGTTTGCCAAAGCAACGCTATCTAGTAAACTCACAGAACAGGTACGAGTTTAATAAGAGGATGTGTTTTGCAATATTCAACAGTATTTTGTTTGTTGTGTTTGAATGATATTCATGTTTGAAAAGTGATGTTAACAATCTGCGATATTAACGAGCTGTAATGTGACAAATAATAATGATGTATTACTCGCCAACATACCCAACCATGATTTGGCTCATTGGATAAGCCGCCGGGCTCATTCGCGGCCGGCCGACCTTGGTTTGGTTCCACCCATTTTGTTTATATGAAATTTACATTTATAAATAATGAAAAATATATCTTTCGGAAAAAAATGCCAACCCGTTAAATTTCATTTCCATTCTAAAAAAAATAATACACCAATGCTCTGAACCACCATGGCTTCAAATTTCTACACATAGATTGTAAGTGAATAATGAAAAAAATACAAAAAGGCGACAGCGGCGGACTATCCATATATTTATATATACCACTTGTTTATTACACCTTATCAATTTCATTTTGGTTTGTATTAATAAAATTGTAACATTGATCACTTTTAGGGTTTTCACTGTCAATTTTTGTTTTTTTTACCATGTCCGCTCCCAATATGGAGCATATGGACTCCTAATGGAGTTTATCTCAACAGAAATGTTTCTACGAGAACTAGGAATATAAGGAAAGGGCTAGGACAGGACTAGTGGTTAGCTAATCGCTCTCGATACGCCCCGTTCATAGGATAGAATGGGTGGGAAAGGGGAATTCAAGACATCACATACATCCATGCCTTTGAAAAGAAATTCATAAATCGATTGAAAAATCAATTTATAAAACTGCCCGAACTGGGATTCGAACCCGTGCCCTCCGTAGCGGTAGCCAACGATGTTGACCACTCGACCACACAGGCGGCTGTCAATATTTAGTGGAAAGACATTGTACTAAAAAATAATCTATACACATGTACTAATTCCCACTTTTATGTATCAATATTAGGACCAGTTTCGCTCATAACGAGCATAACTAACTGATAAGAAAATACATTTTCACAGTTTTATTTATATAAATCAAAGTAAAATTTACAAATTCTACATTCTTGTACTCTTTCAAAAAGCCTTATAACCCATCCTTATTTTTTGATAAGAGTATATTCGAAAATATAAATGTTTGATTAAAATTCTACAACTCGACCTTCCTCTGTGATGACAGCATAATGTTAATTAAATTACGTGTTAATAAGCTCTAAATTAATTTATGATGTCGACAGGTAATTGAAATCTTGAATAACATTTCTCTGAGACCAAATTAATTGACATTCAGGTTGTGTTCTCCAGGTAAATTATATGAATACCGAGTATTTGTAATCACATGGCACATCTACTGCACATAAAGAGCTTTCAATAACAACGCCATCTCATTTGCATAGACTTTTAGGTATTATGTAGTACAAGGTATATATTGTCGACCATACCTTTGTCTTTGCTGGCTTATCGAGCAAGCTTTAAGCGCTCAAATACTATCTATATGTACTCTGTTATTCTTGCCAGATTGAGAATAAATTTTGTAATTATTAACCGCAAATTTTTAATCTGTTTGTTTGATAAAACAACACTCGAATTTATTTTTATAATCGAAAAAGTAATCTCAGCATAAAACTCATAGTATTTTTTTAATCCATATCCGCTCCATATACAGAGCATATGGTCACCACAAAATTCCTCCAAGATTCTCTATCCCCAGCCAGTCTCCTTACTTCCTCCTAGGTCACCACAGCGTCCCGTAACTCCGCTGAGTACATCCTGTGGATGGTCATCAGTGGCCTTCCACGACGCTGGGATCCATCCGGTAGAGACAGGCAGGGTTTAGGCTCTCTTAGGGCATCCTTAACACGTGTCCAAGCCAGGTCCATCGCCGCTTCTTTATTTTGGACGTAATAAGAGGCTGGTTAGTCCGCTCTCTAATCTCCGTATTCCTGACAAAGTCAGACCATCTCACTCCTAGCATTCGCCGCAGGCATCTGTTTTCGATGCCTGAATTACCACTTATTAATTGATTACTTTCAATTAGCCTAAATAATAACCTAATAATTTATAAATGATTAAGTTTTTTTTTTAATTATTTTGATTCTGTACAGTTCCATAAATTTAATAACGACACGGGTTTTGCCTTTCGGTGTCTTCTGTTTTTATCAAGTGCATGTCAGTTCAAGTGCATTTACGCACTTGATAAAATTGTAAGATGACAAAACCCGGGTCGTTATCGACAAAATTTATGGAAGTCTACAGAAACAAAATAATTCAAATTTGATATTAAAGTTCCATCAAGCATCTTCACTCGAAGTTCTAAATTAAATGATTAAGTGTTTCAACTGAGTGCTCAATTGAATTTAAATATCAAACTACAGTCATTAAAATTTAATATTGTTGTATATTTGAATACGTTTTGTCACTTACGATTCAGGTTTTGCCTTTCGGCAACTTCAGGCATTCAAATACACGTACAGTTGAAGATATCAATGTATTTAAGGTGATAGCTATTTCGTCAAAACTATTTTAAAATTTACATTAACTTAGCTGTATATACTGGCTTATAAGTGATAAAATACATCTTGATGTGACATGATTTCTTGAACTATTCTAAAACCATAATATATATTTAAATAAACAGTTTTAAATGTTGACTTAAAGTATTTCCTAGAAAATATAAGATAATTTAACTGAACTTTTTAATTATTAAGTAGAAACTTGAACTGGTGGTTGGTAAATAGTTTTATTATATATATTCAAATGAATACTTGAGAAAAAATATTTTTAGTAACTCTTTTAAAAATTATTAATGGTTATATTATTGAATTAAACAATAGTTTGGTGTTAATGCTGTCCAATTTTAATGGGCATAGACATCAACAAACTATGTAGGTCTTTAAAAATCATTTAAGCATCAAAAACGACCATTATTTAAATGTAATTCGAATGGTCATATAATATTAAAAAAAACTACTGATTTTATATTAGAGGGAGAGTATTATCAGGCGGCCTTTTTTTATTTGTTTTTTTGATTGCTCAACAGATACGTGTTAAATCTTTTTTTTAGTTTAACTATTGATATACTCCTTGTCATAAATTGTAAAGTTTATTGCGTATAAAAATATGATAATACGATTTTCAATAAGATGAATAAATAAAGTAACACCTTCTCGGGTAAATGTTTTAAAAATATAATGCCTTTGACGAGATGGTATTATAAAGCTTACCTAACCATAGTTAAACTCGAATAACGTGGTATAAAGTGCCCATTCAATTAAGGGCGGGGTTTATCCGCCCACCCCGAATTAATTAGTAGTCTTTAAGAAGGCTTACCAGCTAACATCCCCGATATCATTAATTACTCGTGTCACATTTGCATCACCAAATAGTGAAAGATTGTGCGTTGGGGAAATATTAAGTAATGAAACTTTGACCATTGCAACAAGAATAAATAAGCAGTTATTATGTTTTGTCGGTATTTTGATTAGATTTTATTAGGGAATAAATTTATTTTTACTGCTTAGTATTTGTTTAAAACACTTACATTTATAAAACTTACTTACAAACCATTCAATATACTAAAAATAGATTGTGACACGTGTTTCGCCTCTTTCAGAGGCATCCTCAGACAACTACTTTCGCAAATGTTTGCTTAAGTACGTATAAGATATTAACAAAACTGATTCTGGTCAAAAATAAAGGCGATACCTTTTCCGGAGAGCCATAAAACGATTTTGAAAACGGTAACTTTTTTCGGTATATTCAGTTATATGTCTTTAATTTCATATATTATTATTTGTATCGCAATCGTTTGAATAATATATCTCTTGCAATCATATCTTAAATGATCAAATAATTAGTATCACTTTCTAGGCCATACCAAGAGTTTATACAAATTTGCAGCCGAAATCATCTTAAGTTATGACTGAGCTGATATTAAAGTAATACATATTTTATTTAGTACTCTTTCTCCAAATATTTCCGATACGAAACTAATGATCAAGGTGCTGCTTATTGAGATAAAGATGTGAGTGTTTTTTGTTGATAATAAATAAATAAAATAAACATATACAGAAAAAATAAATAGATTAATTATACAATGAAAAAGATTGATTATACATGTTAAGATACCAAGGTAGAACAAATGTATCACAATGGAGCATTCTTAATAAAGTCGTCCGATATCATCTTATTGTAAGTCTTTCGATTAACCTGAAATAAGTGAAGTACTTTTATGTTGCTACTTTTTCTTTGCGTTCCACGTGGTGGTAAAATATGAAACCATCATTCGAATCGTTAAGATAAATTTAAAAAATACATCAATTGATATAAAAATTAACAAATTTATTCACTTGGAGGTTCAATCCACTTGATATTACGTTTATCTTTTTTCTTTCATATTCTAAGGTACAATAAAATGATGATTGACTAAAAATGTTACTTTTTCTACGTTAATGTTTTAAATGAACCATGTTGTATAATTATTTTAAATATGACTTGGAAAAAAGATAGTTTCCTTAAAATATAGTTTACATCTCTGTGAGATTTTATTTATGTTTCTTTTTTTAATTGTTGTGGAATATTTCCTAATAATATATATTTTTTTTAAATCGTTTTTTTTAAGTCTCTACACTTCGTTAATTTTGTCATTATCAAAATATGCTTATGCAAAGGATTTCAGGTACTTAAATGACTGAAGTTGCCATAAAACGAAACCCAGTTCGTAACAAAACTTTTAACTATTCAAAACTAATACAAAATTTTCATTTAGCAACCTCAGTCTGTATTCTAAGCAAAAAAACTATAACTTATAACAAATTAAACAAATTGTGCTTGGTAACATTGTAGATATGTCTTTATTGTTAGTGTTTGATTCATATATAAAAATGAAAATTCTGTAAGATTAAACAAGGACACTAAATAGCTGATGTCATTGTATTATCATATCGGATCAATCTATGCGATCATATAATGTATAGCTAAGCCTTAATAATATATTTTATTATAAAAGATATAATCGGTTGTATTGTTAAAAAAAACATTTTTAATTGTCTTCCAATATATTACATAGATTTGATAATCTACTATAAATCTCATCAGATTTTATGATAAACATGTTACATTTCGGATTATTAGACAAACAACTGTTTGATTGTTTGATGGCAAGTATTTAAATAAAAATATTATGTTGTCATAATATTTGTAAACTTGGTGAAATCATTTCTCAGTATTTTTGATGATTTCGGAAATCCCGTTCGCAATTTGAATTAACAATCAACTTTAAATTTTAATGGTTTTATTATTGGTGAAGACCATTTTTTGAAAATAATTGTTACCGTAACTTTAATGTCATAATCAAAATGTGCTGTTGGTGAAAAGAAGCCTCACTCGAGCCTCAAGGGCTAATACAAAAACTAACTTTTGAAAAAACCGGTTTTCGAATGTCAATACTGTTCAAAAACCGGTTTTATCCGGATTTCGAAGTTTTACAAAAAATGTATAGTTCAATTAAAATAGCGGAAAAAGTTCATTTTTTTAAATGTTGTTTGTAAGTATACTAAATAATACACAACAAGAAACTATTTGGTGTTACTCTTCAGAAAATATGATTTAAGAAAACACAAAGCGTCCAATGATAGTTTTGTAACAAAATTTCCTGATATCGAAAATACACTTTTGCTGAATAATAATGTGGGACATATATTCTTTAAGCCATCAAATAAAACATCGAATTTTTCTGTCCTTTTGTTTATAGACTCGTTTATGTAAAATTCAGCACAACCGGTTACAAAGTTGAAAAATCACAAATTTAGGCAAAAAACCGGTTTTTGAAAACCGACAAGCCTTTCTCGAGTCGTAGTTGTAGAAGTTCAAAATACGTTAAATTCAGCCGATTTCAATTTTATTTTAAATTGTTGTTTTTTAAACAAAAACAACACTGGATAAAAAAAACATTCCGACTGTGAAAATATCAAATTTCATTTTATACATCTTACTAGTTGTTACTACAAAAATCAAAACAGTGTTATCTCAAGATTATATTTACAAATTTTAACTTTAAATTAGCATTTATTTCATAGAATTGTTAGTTAAATTCACTTCTCAAAATGCTATTTTTATAACATTATTATATTTGTATTCTATCAGAAAGATTAGACACCATTTCTCAGGAATTCATTAATACACGTATAGATTGCTATCAAGATTTATATGCGAATGTTAAATTGTTTACACTACAGGTACAATTATTTTTTTATATATATATAAAACGTATGCTGGTAATATTAATTCATTATAATAATCGAACAAAGAAACTTGTGGTTAATTTTGTCATTATGTAAACTTATTTTTTTACTGATTATGTTTGTAGAAAACGGAGTAAAGAAAATCTTTGTATGAATATTGACTGTAGAGTTTAATGCTCTTGACACGTGAAAAGTCTCGTTCGCGATTAAATGTGATACAATTAATAACTGCATTTTTAATAATAATAAAAAAATGAAATCCTCAATTGACATTCTCAAGTCTAGTGCTTTTTGAAACTAAGTTATTATTCACAGATAAAAATCTTATTTTTAATAATAATAATTAAGTTTTAAGCAAATCACTCTAATCCAATATTACCGAAAGCATAGTTTATTTAGTCAAAGCATGAATATATAATTATTATATAATGTTGTAATAACATATCAATTCTTTAACTATTCCTTTTTTCCTATCCCTGAAAACAAAATAGGAGGATTACTATATATATAAATACCCCAATTATTTTTTACCTAAACCGTAATACCTTCACGTTTCTTGTATAAAATTAATTCAATGACTATCATTTATATGCTAAATATCATAATTGAAATAGGTACTTTTTTAAAAAACCTAAATGCCTGTTCATGTTAAGTGAATATTGCTTTAATTCTACTAGACACAAAGTTTTTTTCTTTTAATTCCAATGAAAACTTACGGAAAAAAAATTTAAACATACAAAACAAACTAATTAAATATTATTTTGATGGAAAATGTAATTAAAAAACATAATGGAAAAAGCTGTTTATTCGTTTTAGGAACTCAAAAATACAATGTTTGATTTTTAAACAATGTTTTGCCGACTTATTAAAATATACTTATATTTATTTTACCTCAAACATTATAAGAAAATAAAAATGTAACCATAAAGTCACACTGTATTTCATTAATCATCACAAATATGGAGAAAAAAAATATATAATAACAGTTATTTTTTTAAGTAATTATATTCAAAAACATTGTGATACGCTGGTGTTTATTTTGATAAACTCTGATTGATTCATTAGTATATTATCATTGAAAAAATACGTAAATACTTCAATACAATACTTAAATACAAAGCGTATTTATTATAGCTGTCACTAGCAACTGGTGTTTGATTTTAGGATAATTAGTACTATGTTTTCTCTAAAAATTTTGTTAATTTTAATATCAACGTTTACACTGAGTTTTTCACAAGTATCTTTTAATGAATATGACGACCTAATCGGCAACGGGCTACTGTTTGAAATAGGTGAATTAATTGAAGAAGATGATACGGATTCAACAATATGTAAAATGCAGTTGCAGCTATGGAAACAATCCCTAGATGAATCGTGGGCACAGCAATGTAAAAAAATACTTTAAAATACTAATTTAATAACTTATTTTATAATATATTGTTAAGTATACGAGATCTGTCAATTTACATAATTTTTGTGTCACAAATGTTTGAATTTGCTTATATTAAAATGTTATACCTAATTAAAAAACGAGTTTCAAAAATAAAAATAAAACTTTTGACATACTATAAACTTCTCGGAAGAATTTTATTATTAATTAGTGTCATCTGTGTATTAAAATTTGATCATGGTGCGAACGACGAAATTCTTATTATTTAACTATTGTATTATTTTGATTTTTTATATTAAAATTTAAATGTAGTTTTAAACTCATTCTATTTTAATATTATTTTAGTAAAAAAGGCTATATATTTTAAATTAAGACAAAACATAATCACCTGGTAACCATTTCAGTATACAAGTTTAAGATCTCTCCATTAAGTTTATTTATATTAATGTTATTAGATAAATTTGAACAGATATTTTTTTTTACTACTGTCAATTCATCAAATCAAGAGAACAGTGCAACCACTTTTTTCTTTCATCTGTGGTAAAAACATGTTTTTTATGTTTGTCTACTCGCTTTGTGCCTATGTATTTTCTTTTTTATAATGCGTAAAGAAATAAGTGACGATGTTTACTATCAAATTTAAATTATATGGCAAAGGAAACATCACTTCATAATCAATATTATTTTAAAAGGTGACATTTTTTAATTGAAGAGACATCTAACGGTGAAATAAATATACCTTTATATTGTTTTGTTAACCGTAATAATATGTAGGAATGCGATAAACAAAATATATAGATGAATCATTTTTACCATATTTTATGAAAGAAAATGTTATTGATGAGTTTTGTATATTATAAATCAAAATTATTTTCTTTAGTAAACAGTTATTCATTATGTATTTATTAAGATTTTTATTTCTCTGAGTGTGTTTTTGTTATTTATCATATGCATTGCTTTGTGTGTAATTAAAAAACAATGTCTTTCTACAGTACTGGACGCAAGTGGAAAATTTCCAAGTGGAATCTTTGGAGGAAACATGTATGACCTTGGTCAATTTGACCAATGTATCGGAATTAATGCGGTACCCAAAAAATCAGATTTGCCTATCAGAGGTAAATACTGTACTGCGGTGCTACCACTTCTTGAAAATGTTACCATACCATCTGTGAATATTTTTCAGAAGTTGAGGTATAGCAACCCATTGCTGCATCAAACTGGTATCGAAGAGTAAGAATTTAATAGTGAATTGAAATATTTATTCATAGAAGAAATATAAAACACTTTTATCTATTGACAATTTAAAAGTAGTTGTCTTATTTATTTTTTCTTATTCAAACCAATCACATGAAATCATTTTTAAGACTAAAGGTTTTAATAAATTTTGATTTTTTACTAAATAAAAAAATATACCCATATATAATATATTTACCTTAGCCGTCTCAAACCTCTTACACCGGCATTGCCTCAATTTTCATTCCAGTGATCAAAAAACGTATTTCTTTTAAAGGTACAAACATTATTTTTAAATATATGTTCATTTTTACTATGAAACGGTAAATATAATATATTTGAAGTGTGTGTGGCACAACGATGCTCATTGCGTTTTTTTCATATTATAGATTTAAATACCAAATATTTAAATTCTTTTACTTAATATTAAACCCATTTTCCAAGGAATTCGATTTTATTCTACTTTTTTCCGCCTTATGTGTATTGATGTGATTTAGTATGATTATTTGATCATCATTTTTACTCGCATGCTTAAAAAATAGCTCTCAGCTTGAATAATTTTATTTGAAAAACTTGTGGTTAGTTTTTCAGCGTTTGGTGCTAGTTAACATCACTCATTATAAAACAAACATTTATTTTGTTTTCTAAATGGAATTAATTTGACTTGTTGGTGTAATTATAGATCAGAAGATGGAAGCAGTCGAGGAGTTTTTTTGGCGCTTACATTGGGAATCTGCTTTCCGGCTTCATGTAAATCGTCAAAAATCGACTCAGCGTTAAAACAATTATTCAAAAATAAGTTTCCCAGCAGAAAACTGACGATATATATGAGTGCTGAAAATTTGTGTAGCACTGCAGAACCTATTCCATGGACTGCTGGAGATTGGGGAGCTGTGTAAGTGATATTACTTCGAATGGAACTATATAACCGCTACGCTCTGTATTCGTAAGGGACCAATCCGGTTTAAAAAAATAATTTATTGCTAATATTATTTTTGAAATTATTTTTTCCCATTAGAGGTGTAGTGAGCCGAGTGGTATTTTAGACAAAAATATGTTAAATGCGTTGTAATATTCAACACGTCTTAAAGTATCGTGAAAGTGAAGTTACCTCAGTTAATACACAAACAATAGTGTCATCTGAGTAAAATAAAAATATTCGATCCACCAAAACACCAAGTAAAGACTGATTATACTTAAAAGTTTTGAAAAAAGTTTTAACCATTTACTAGTTGGCTCACTTCACCTCTCCACGGCTCAATTGTTTATTTTAATTTAATTATTACCAAATGTACTATCATGATAAATATACGTACAAATAAAAAGTCATATACGTACAATTTTTATTACAAAATAATTAGACACATTAGCTCATTAGTATCATTATTTGTTTGCTTTATTTCGATTCAATCACCCCCCTCTTTGCTTTCCTTAAAAGGAAAAAAACCCAAACTCCATTTTGTAATTTCATAATTTAAAAATTTTAGAATCAGTCTTGCTTCATTACTTAAGCAAAATTTGCGATAGTAAGTCTGAAGATGCCTCTGAAAGAGGCAAAACACGTGTCACAGTTGATAATCAAAGAATAATCGTGGAATAATCAAAGTTATTTTAAATTTTATATTAAAATGAACATCCATAAACTTACCGCCGAAGCCATCAAAAGAATTAGACACATGTTTATTGAACTTTCACAGTACATATTTGCAAGGTGTTTTTTTTTTAATCGTCTCAAATGAGTTTTCAGCTAAAACATATTATTTTTCATAGTACTAGATTGCATGCAAGAAATAAAATCAGTTTTCACCATGACAACAAATTATTAGATATCTCTGAGAGTAATTCGTAGGCCTAGCATATTTTTAGTACGAAAAAAACTTTCTCCATTTGCCTTAATTTAATGGAATAAATAAAGAGTTAAATAAAGTCATGGTTTTATTGTAGTTAAATTAAACATGTGACTTACTTTAAACCAAAAGTTATAAATGCATTGAAATACCAAAAAATAATTAAATTGTGTATCTTTTTCAGAGCAGTATTATCATTCTTGGGAGTTCTTATGATATCCAGTACATTATATGATATTGTCATTTATATTTTACAAGAAAAAGGTTTGTTCTGTACTAAATATTGAATATCAATTAACATTCATTACCAAAGAAAAAAAATAATTTCTATATAATCGAACCCTTATTCTGTAGCAGTACAATTAATTGGTTACTGTATTATATTACATTTACATACTCGGGATGAATGAATAAAAAAATACCAAGAAAAACAATAGAATGTATTCCACAGCGTAACAACGGTATCCTCGTTCAAACTTTGGCAGAAATTTCGGGTTTTACAATTTTTTCGCCATGTGGGACGAATTGATAAATTCTCGACTCTGAGATCTTTTCTTTTAGCCCTGTCGGATAAAGAAGTTACGTCCGCTGTACAGTGTTAAAAACTATTATCAAGTGAATTAAAGGGTTTTTAATTTATCGAAAGCCTTATTACTGTAATAAATATATTAGTTTATTGTATTTAGAGTAACCGAGGCTCCCCAAAAGTCTGCCGTGGCTAGCCTAAACTGATATTTGCCACGTGGACTCCGATTGAGAAACGACGATTTAGTATTCCAAAAAAATATTTATGTGGAAGATGTCAATGATCATTTTGAAACCACTTATTTATACACTTACTATTATTTTATTTACAAATAAATTACATTTCATATTTGAAAAAAAAACTGTAAATCGAACAAAAAATTCAGATGGTATATTTATTTTACGGAACGTATCTGCTACAAAAAAATATTTTGCAATGGTTTTTATCATAAATATAATTGTAGTTAAGTTTTTGATTTCAAGTCGCTATTATAATCAATTTTTAAGCGAAAAATAATGTCAAAATAAAGTGTAGGAATACATTTGAAGAATATGTGTTATTTGGACCAAAACATGCTTATATAAATTAATTTTATTAATTGATTCATTTTTAATTCGACAGGGAATAAAATTGAGAAGAACAAATACTTGGTATCATTTTCCGTTTGGACTAACACTGTAAAATTATTGAAAAATAGTTCAAGTCCAGGTCCACTGAGCAGTTTACATGGAATACGAGTTCTATCAATCTGTTGGGTTATAATGTGCCATAGGTACTCTGCGATGCTACGTATTCCTCCTACAAATTTCATCGAAACTGTTGAGGTAAAAAAAAAATTTAACTATAATAAAAATATTTTTAAAACATACTTTAATTTACATACATATATGCATGAATGCTATAACAGTACATCTACTTTTTAACTTAGAGACGAGAGTTTATTTTCAATACAAAAAAAAATTATGCCATATTGCAGTCACAGAAAGATTTTGTTACTAGCGTTTTCTAGTTTCTAGCAAGACGTTGCACGAAAACCCCACATGACTATTTATGGTCGTACTCATCTTTATAGCAACGTGTCATACTTTGTAAGAACAATAGTAAGGACGAGCGTGACCTTATGGTCACACAAACATTTCGAGTTGAAATATAGCTAAACGTGAAATATAAAACTAACATTTTCAATTTGACTTCTTTTAGTTAAGTAAAAGTAGTGTTAATAATTTAAATCGCATGTGAATTTGGTAGTTGTTTCCGACCCGCGGCTGATGACTAGCTGAAGTTCTTTTATTCCAAAATTGTATGAAGGCATCGATATTCAAGTAGAAAAGGGATGAATAGTGGGATAGACAACGGTGTTTACTCTTACCATATAGTCACATTCGTCCTTGGAGGGATTTGGGTGAATTAATTTTAATCAATGGTCTAACACTTAAATAAACTTAAATAATTAAGCAACCAAAATAATAGCATGTGCTGTTTCTTTAATTTCATTTGAAGACACTTTTCTTATTTTCTAGTTTTGTGAACTATTAAATACATATTCTTTGATTATTTCTAATATTATATTGTACTGTTATTAATTAACTAAAATTTCTTTTTAGTCGATCGAATCGTATTGGAACATGTTCCTTGTAGCAGGAACTGTGTCGGTTGACACATTTTTTCTTCTCAGTGGCCTCCTTTTATCTTACACATTTTTCATGAAAATTGGAAACAGTAAGTAAATATATTTACATACTTCAAAGTAGAGATTCTGAAGTCTCGGGGTTTTCAAAGTCCAGCACGGAAGCCAATTTTGTTGATTACTGTGCCATGAACCAGATGGCTGAAATACTAGCAACTAAATTTGAGTTAAAAATAATTGCATTCGTATGTATGTAGATTAGATGGTTTTTACTGATAAAAATGAACTTGATTTTAGATTTTGTTGAAAATATAACCAAATACATATTTAATGTATATTTTTTATATTTTAAATTTGTTATTACAACCATCCGTGCAGTATTATATTTTATTTTAATTTAAAATTAAAATATTGTAGCCAAACAGAGTTATATGGGGAGCTACACTATAAGTGCAAATCATCTAACCAAAAGTTCATTTATTTCTAAGCCACTAAATTACAATCGCTTTTATATTGACCTGCACTCCTTCACGGCGCACTTGTTTAAAAAAATAGCTTTAATTTACAGAAAAATCATTCAACATATTTATATTCTACTTGCATCGTTTTTTGAGAATTACTCCTGCACTGGCTTTGGTGATTTTACTACAAGCTACAGTGTATAAACATATTGGAGATGGACCATTATGGAAGTTAACTTCATCGTATTGCATTGTGCCTTGTCAAAAAAATTGGTGGGTCTCGTTACTCTATGTGCAGAACTATGTGGATACAAAATATTTGGTATGTTTGAAATTTTCATGCATATAATATATTCACACTTACATAAAACATATTACTTAGTCAGATAAATAAGTTTTAGAAAATGTACAACTTACTCACCTAATAAAAATAAATTATTTAGAAAAATTTCAACGGTTGGTAACTATTTTTTATAATCGATCAAGTGAATGATCATTTGTATACGAATTAGTATATACTAACACTGTTGCTATGTCGCTGAGGAAAAAAATGTGTTTTTTTACTAAATTACTGTTGTTAATTGAATAAAAATTAAAAAAATAAGTATTACAACTTTACTAACACTAGAAGTTTATTTTTAGTTTACCATTAAAAAGTAGTTGAAATAATCACATTTTTACTTTAAATACAATTATCAATATTAACTACTTATTTTAGTGTTTGGATCATTCGTGGTATCTTGCAGTGGATATGCATTTATATCTTCTATCTCCAATTCTTTTTTATCCAATCTTAAGAAATGCAAAGATTGGAATGATAATGGCTTCTTGCTGGACTCTACTTTCTCTGACAACGGTCACAGTTCTTTGTTATGTCTATGGATGGTCTGCAGCTACAATACCACTCACGTAAGACAACATTCAAATGACTATGAATTTACTATTGTTAAAATATTCTACAATTAAATGTTTAAGTCTTTAAATTCAGAGATTAATAATATTGAAAATTGACACTACCTAAAATTTTTATATTTATGTTCAGATACTCTATGGAAAATTTAATATAAGCATCTCTATGAATTTCTTCTCTGAAAAACGGATAATTTTTAACGTTAGTCGCTCTTAGCAACGAGTTGGTTTTAGAGTCTTTTATCGCCATTAAGTCATTCCTTCTAGATTTTTCGACATACAATCCAACTGGTTACTCTTCGTCTCATTTTAATTTATTCGTTTCATGTACATATATTATATTATTTCAATTTCATTACTTACAAGTGTTTTTCAAACAGTGAACAGTCTTCAACTCAAAGTTTATTGGTGTTTTTTTTAATTAAAAAAAGCTCACTAGTATAAATTAGAAGCATTTTTAACAAAACTGTTAAAAACTGGCTCTATTTATTAGTCTTTAATATAGTTTTACACATATTTTACCCATTTTTAACAATAAAAATACCTTTTTAATAATAATAGGAGACAATTTTATTAAAATCTTCACTATGTAGTCATCAATTGCCTTTCATAATCGATTTTTTCAACATATGATTTTTTTAAGAGAATCCATTACTGATTCTGCATTTTATCGCACTGTTTTTCTTTAATGTGTCACAAGAATAAAAATATTGTGAACATATGTATAATAGCAAAAAAAGTAAGACGAGTCTATTTTTTTTAAAATAATTTAAGATTTCGACTGAAGGTGCTTGGTGGAATTTCAATATTAAATTTGAATCGTTCAAATTATGTGAATTCTCACAGATTTTGTCACTAACGACCCGGGTTTCGCTTTTCGGCATCTTCAGGCGTTCAAGTGCACGGATGAATTTGAACTGAGTCTATTTTTGTTAAGTTTGTTCATTTTTGAGCAAGGAATTTATCCTAAAAAATGTTGTATACTACTAAGATAAATAATAAATAATTATACCTCATTCTTAATATGTTTCACAAAAACAAATTTTAATCGCTGTTTTAATAACACTAAATATATGAAAAACTACCAAAACATAAAAAAAAAGTAAAAAAAAATGAAAAATGCAAAACCAATGTTGTGAAAACTTCAATCGCAATATGTAAAAAAAAAATTAAATACTAGGTTTCACAATACTTTTTACGTATATTATATGTTATTTTAGCGGTAATTTTGAAGACACAAACTCTCGACTGGATAACTATTACTTCCCTACTCATGCAAGAGCTACCCCATGGCTGATTGGCTTTATTGCCGGATATTTCTTAACTTCATCTGTGAAAAGAAGCATCAGATTAAATAATGTAAGAAACAGTCAATGAAAAAAGATCAATTCTTAATAAAATACTATACAAAAAACATATTATTATAATAAGTGGTTTGTTTTAGTTTTTAGTATTTTTTGGTTGGGCTGCCAGTTTTGCAGTGATGGGGGCAGTTGTTTTTGGTATGGGACCTCTCCAGCAAAGAGATCACGTTGTTTCGCATCTAGAAGACTCTACATACTTGGCTTTTAACAAAACTGCTTGGAGCTTAGCAGTTCTTTGGGTGATATTTGCATGCTCACACGGATATGGAGGTAAAAACAATTTTACAAAATTTAAAAAAATTGTTATGACTAAGTTTCCATGACAACCACGTGATTTCGATCATTTTCCTGTCACTTGCCAATACCTTTTCTTCATAAAATGCCAGAATCTTTCAGTTTTGTTACAATATGAATTTTAGTGATTAAAAAACAAATTTACAATATTCAATATAAGATAGAATGTATTCTTTCAATTATCATTTATCATGATATTAAATTTAAAATTACATTTAGATATTCAAAGATAAATTATTTTGACGGACCTTTACAACAAGATTGTACGTTATTATCAAATCAAATAAGAAAATTATGTGTTTTGATCAAAGATACAACATAAATTACTAATCCTTTTTTATTTAATAATGATGGTGATAGTTACTAACTACATTTAATCTCATCATTCAATTTTTTTGTCCTTTTTAAGGTCCTGTGAATTGGTTTCTGAGTTGGAAAATGTGGGAAATTTTGGGAAGACTGTCATTCACAATGTATCTTGTGCATATGAATATTCAACTAGCAATAGTCGATACAGCAAGAACTGTTACAAGATTTAGCAGATTTAAAACCGTAAGAACCATAACTACATATTAATAATAACGTTGAGTATTTTTTTTCAACGGCTTTCTTGCCATTTTCTAGCATGGTTTTATGTTCTTTGCGCAGAACTCACAATTCAACACTAGAAACGGATTAATAATAATTCACAAAAAAAGTCTTGGTAACGTTTTTTAACTTTTACATGCGATAGTTTTAAAGAGAAAATAATAAAGCCTTTGAAATCCAACATTTAAAAAAAAACGAAATAACTGAAACTTAATTGAACTTAATACCAAAGTATTAATTAAACATTGCTAAGGCAAATTTCTATAAAAGAATTTTCCAAAAAAGTTTTGACGGAAAAATTAAAATTATTTCAAAAGGAAATATTTTTTTGTAAAATTTTATAAACTAAAAATCTGGTGGATTTTTTAAATCATAAAATAATAAGAAGGAACATTTTTATATATTTTTTTTATGACGAATCTATATATGTATATCAAATTTTAATTTATATTAATTCTGTTTACTACTCGGTTTCAGATGCACTTATTTCTTGGTGATACAATCGTTACAATCTTGTTTGCATATTTATTATCAATTATGACAGAGATACCGGTGATGATGCTGGAGAGAGCTGTTTTTAATAAAGGTTTGTGTAGTTATATTTACACATTTATAGTTTGTAAAGAAAAAGAAAAAAAATCATTATATGACCTACATAAACAATTAATATAATCATTTAGATTCCTTGTTTCAAGTTATATTATTACATTTCAATTTGTTTTTTTATTAATATGCTATGCAGCATTATTTAAAAATTTATCAGTCAAATTTAATACAAAAAAAATATCTGAGATAAGTTAAAAAGATTTTTTTTTAATAAATAGTATTGATTATTATTTTCTAGGTGACAAAAAACACAAACCAGAGGACATTAAATCTCTTCAAAATGTACAGGATTAAAATGAAGTATTTTCAGTCAAGAAAATTAGTCAAAGCATACATACTTGTAAGATATACAAAGTAAAATAATAACATTTTTAATATGCATGCAAATAAGCAAAATCTGTACAAAATACACTTTTGTCGCACGGAAGGAGTTAATACAGAAAAAAAAAATATGTGCTTAAATAATATAATTAAAGAAATATAATTTGAAAATTGTAACGACATAATCAAAACTGAATTTTTTATAAAAAAATAAGTATTTATTTTCATTATAGCGAGTCTTCTTTTGGCATGCAACATAATGTTGACGGTAAAAAATTGAGTAGGGAAAAAAATAACTAAATTCAATTGCTGTTATTTTAACCTTTTAACTGCCAGCAGGTGTATGTATGGCGGTACCTCGCACGCCACGAGTTTAATTGCAATTATATATATTTTTTAATTTATCGTTTTTGAAAATGTTTTAAAGTTTATTTGTTAAAACTTACCAAATAAATGAAGAGTGCGCCGATGACGATGCGATTGTGCCGCCATTTATACATAATGACAATGTTAAAATGTTTATGACACATCAGGGTTGTCACAAATTTTGTCATAGAAAATACGCGAACTAAATATTATTTCAAAAGTAATTGTTTATTTGAGTTTATTTGAGGAAGCCCGTAGTATAAACTGTGATAATATGACTGCCACCCCTGAATTTTGCGCCGTCTTCATACTCGGAGACAGACTTATTTCAAATTACATTTCAAGTAGTAAAAACGAAAACTGTTTCAATTGTGAGTATAGGACGATATTCCCAATAGATGTCGTTGTGTGTTCGACACAGTTGTATGTTTAACATAATTGATTTACGTTAGTAAAATCCCGTTCAAAGCGTGCGTCCGAAGACGTCATTTTATGTATGATTGGCGTACCGTTCACGGAAATGTTCGCGCCTTAAGACGCTTATGGCAGCCATCCGGTTAAAATAGAAACTCGCAAAAAATCGGAATAAACATTGAATCTCATAAAAAACAATATTAGTCAAATTATCACAAACGTGATGTAGCATGCCAAAGGACGATATTATTGTGTTTTATTTTCGACCGGTTTATTTCTTAAAAGTATATTGCATTTAAGTAAGTCACTGTGGTTTATTGGATGGATTCAAAGTATGAACACAGACAGTGTTTTACTTTCAATTATCCGCAGAGTACTTAAAAAGTTTCAATGTCGTCTTCTTATGTGTTTAATGGAACGATACGGCAAAATGGGTCAACGAGTACAAGTTGTTAGTCATGTCAAAAGGGTAGGGGAGGATTAAATTAATGAAGGTAACATAAGAATTGCTTATAAACAAACAACGTTTTTACACCTCGTTTTCTGGATCGAATAGAGTAAGTATGTTTTAGTTATCAGTTATAGTGAGTTGTTTTTTCTGCATCGTCATTCTATTATACGTAAATTGTTATTAGCTAACGCAAAAATACACAAATCGTATCACTAGACCTGCGAAAATTATTGAAAAATCTAATTTTACTTTTGATTTAAATTTTATTTTATTTTTAAAAAGTAAAAGCCTCCTGTGTGGTCGAGTGGTCAACCTCGTTGGCTTCGGTTACGAAGGGCACGGGTTCAAATCCCGGTGCGGACAGTTTTATAAATTGATTTTTCGATCGATTTATGAATTTCTGTTCGTAGGCATGGATGTATGTGATGTCTTCAATTCCCCACTCCCACCTAACCTACCCTAAGAACGGGCGTATCGAGTACGATTAGCTTACCACTAGTCCTGTCCTAGCTCTATCCTTCTATCCGTACTCTCTTTGGAAAAAGAGAGGTTGAGCAACTGAGTAACAAGCAGTTCTCGTAGAAACACTTCTGTTGAGATAAACTCCATTAGGAGTCCATATGCTCCATATTGGGAGCAGACATGGTTTAAAAAAAAAAGTATACAATTTTTCAATGTTGAAATTTACTAGCCAATTATAGCCACTAACCTTATACATTAGAAAAAAAAACATCTAAACTTGTCAATGTGTACATTAACTACACATACGTAGTTAAACTGTCAACAAACTTAAAAATAATCACGCGTGCACTCATAGTGCTACCAGCTACACTTCACTAATGTGCGCGCGCATCGTGTTGTGATTTATTGTCATTTCAAATAGCCTTAAAAACGTCAACGTCTTGTTGTCATTCTTATCGTTTTTCTATGCAATATAATATTCTTAACCTAATCTCAACGGTAATGTAATTTCTGATTTGACTAGTGCTTGCCCATATGCTAACATAACCTTCACCGCAATTTTATTTCTAATCGGTGTAGTGCTCGTCAGTGAGTTTATACACTTACTAGGTTATTCATATGTTCATTGAACAAGTGAATGTAATTGAAATATTGTAAGCTTTAATTGAAACTGATAGTAAGTAGATACATTAACTGGTGAACGTACATGTACACAAACAAAATTTCACACATTAACTGTGACGTACTCATACAACCCCTATTTGTTTGAGCTCAGTTATAAAGATTTGAAAAAAGTTTATTTAATTTACTTGAGACGGTCAATTTCGTGCAAGAATTATTTTGTAAATTTCAATTCTACCTGCTGTTTGAATTCATTATTCCACTGTCGATTCACACCATAAAATATACGTATTTAAATATTCTCACGTACGATCATATTGTATCCTTTTCGTTGTTTGACTATAAGAAAAGATACGCCACTGAATTAAATGGATGTAAATTATTATTTTTGAATAAATCTGACAAAACCACGCGCTTATTTACGTACAAACATAAAGGATACAGGAATAAAATATATTTAAACCTTAATTTTAATTTAGCTTTCCAATAAATTTGACTATGGACAATATATAAAATTGACTGATAATGTAACATTGTTTTTTCGTGAAACAGTTTATATTATAATATATTTAGAGCACTTTTGAATCATTACGTTATTCTTGCAAATATTTGTGAAAGGTACGTTAATTTCTTTACGTCAGTTTGTCCGAGTCATTCTGCATTATAATATTTTTTTAATCAGCTCGTATATATATAAAACCTTTATAAAACATATCTACTTAAATAAAACTGTATTTGTAAAAAAAATGTTTTTACTATTTTACCGAAGCAAAAGTACGAGAAAAGGAAGAGATAAAGATATTACAGCTATCTTTTACACTATTAGTCAGTAATCCATCATTTATAAGACAATATTGTCTATTAAAACATTGGAATACTTGACAATTATATTGAAAATCTGTTAACCAATCGACCATTATGGTAGAAATATATAATTGAGGAGCCTAGTTACAAAATGCAACACAACCAAATTATCAATATCGACAAAAAGTATGTGAGTGAGAAAAGCTAAATTTTTAAAACTGAATATAAATCGACGAAAATAAATATTTTAAAATTTTAATTAGCGATATATTCATGGATTAGAATATTTAAAATCTGATTAATTCCAGTATTTAGTTCTAGTATGTTCAATTTTATTTTGCTTATATTTATAAATTCGTATAGTTTATCGACTTATTAACGGTTTTATTTAGTTTTTTCTTAAATGTATAACAATATTAGAAAAATAATCTTAACTTAAAAAAAAACATTATTAAATGCAAATATTAAAATAAGTTGTTATTTGCAATTCGACACTTCAAGTGAATTTCAACTTGGTACGTATAATCTTCTTATTAATATATCTTTTCAACTAAATAGTTAAGATTTTTTCTAGTATATTTATACATCAGGTGGCAAGGCCTCGTGTTGCTAATTCTTTCTTTTTTGAAACATACGCAGACATAAGCACAGTGTTTTTTGTCAACATTGTTACTATCAGTAAACATTTAATTATCTTCACAAATAGATGTTTCACTTTCTGAGAATACTTCGTGCTGATCTAAATCTACTAACAAAGGATTTGTTCGTTCATACCCTCATCAAAAAAATACAATCACCATTTTAGTACCGTTGACCATATCCTACGTTACGTAGAGTTGTCACAATCCGTGCTAAGCTAAGTAAGCCGAACTCAGTTCTCCAGATGTGGTGAAAACTTTCTCGATCAATCTGCTCAAAACAATCGAGCTCCTTTGACAATCGAACATTAAATTTGTCGACGGCGGCAACACCCTTTCCCTCCTACACCAAATTATACTTTGTCCAAAGTAGTACGTTTCTGTGAACCTTATTGTGTAAAACACGTTTCAGAAACTTCTTAAATACACATACAATAATAAATATACATACACCCTTTCATTGGATGAAATAATATGCCAGTTAAGACAGAGTAGTGAATATTTTAATCAAAACAAATAATAATTATTTTATCAGTTTTTATATTAAACACAACAGTCTAAATATGTATTATGGTGATATTTTTCATTTAAGAATAATTTAACATTAAAAGAAACTATGTAAAAAATATATAGTTTATTTATGATTTTATTGATTGTACTGCTAAATTAATAGTTGATTTTTTTTTTCATTATCCATTAACTCTTAATAACAGTTAACATTAACCTATGCATTAATAACGAAATCGAATTATCGCAGCGTCAACAGTGACTCGATCAGTATGATGATTGGCTTGACTAAAGGAAACTTTAAAAATTGAAAAACTGTACAATTTTGTACACTTAGCTATAAAAGTTCCCGATCAAATCATGTTACAGCAAGTCAATTTTAAACACATTTTTTTAGCGAAATAAAAAAAATTATTAAGCGTTTTATAAATATTTTAAAACATATTCTAAAACCACTTAAATAACCTTTAAGACCTGACTTATATATTGTTGACTTTTAAATAATGCTGGAAAATTTACTCTTCGTTGATTGGGTAAATAATTGTAAGCCTACCGAAATTAATATACATTTTATGCAATAAATATCTGCCAAGTGAAAAATGTTTCAAATTTAAAATACGTGTAGCAAAACATTTCCACTCTATTACAAGGATAAGCAAGCTGCTAGTCGGAGGGAATTCATTTTTGTGACTACTTGTTGCGAAGCTTACACCGGCAAAGAGAAAGAACCTTAAATATTTACACCGCTTTATCATTCAGCAAGGCAAAGCAAATTGGGAACCGTCCACCGTTTCTATTGCTGTTCTAATTAATCTAAAAGTAACGTAGTTCTTCGTGTCTAGATAAATAGAATAAACGTAATTCTTATAAACGAAAAATCATCTTTTTTATATTTCAGCAATCGTTTCTTTTATTTTATCAACACTGTGCACGTTTATTAAAGAGTGTTTTTTTACAAGCAAAGTAATAATTCATTACAATATCTTATCAAATATTGAAAAAAATGGGCAACATACGATTAGGTAATTATTTTGTATTTGTTTTCCTTCTGATCACATTGCCTTAAGAAGTTTATATATTCAGTGATGAACTTATTCTCAAAAAATCTTTCTTTATACATATATGTAAATGGAAAAGGGCGTAACCTACAAATAGCAAATTTTACAGGAGGTACAAAAAACGTGTCAATATGTATACATTTTTTCCACAAAAAATTGAAAGTAAAAATCGAAACTAACGTTGTACAGGTATGTAGTTGTAAAAATGCGATTCTAATTATATTCATGTGCTTAAAAATATTGGTCAACAGGAAACAAATATTTTTTTCAGATAATAATATATTTTCGTGAGTTTCTATGACATTTTATAATATTTCATAATCTTAATGTAAACAATGACATTTTTTTAATGCCACTTTTGGCTCTAGCGATTTTTGTAAGAAAACAAAAAACAAAAGGAGATTGAATTGAGTTTTTTTCCAGCACCGGTAAAAACAATTCGACTTTACAACACCGACTCTACAGTCGTGGTCAACTGTCTGAAAAAAAATGCTTTGCGATAAAGTCATGTTTTACGTCAGCCTTGATTTTTTTTGATTGACTGACGAATAACCACATTTCAATCAAAAATTCACTTTGTAGTATTACGTTTAATAATCAAAAGTTGTTTTTTTTTTGTAAATGACCACAACATTTATTCAACGTAAGTCAAAATAAGTTACATCTTTATCATGATAACGTGAAAAAGATAACAAGTTAATAATAAAATATAAAATATACGTTTATATTTACTTAAAGGTTTTCGCTTGATCCGTGGTGCAGTGGTCAACATCATTGGCTTCGGTGGCGGACCTAACGGGTTCAAATCTCAGTACCAATAGTATTTTTTCAATCGATTTATACTCTAAGACATGAATTTTTATGACGTCTATCCACTTGTTTTGTCCATTCTATCTCTACTGTCTTCGAAAAAAAAGAGGTCGACCAACAATTGAGTAACGAGCAGTTCTCGTAGATTATTTTCTCGTTTAGTTATAAAGCTATATGCTTTACATTGCAAAAATAATAAATTAAAAAAATACAGAAGATTAAGTAAAAAAAGGAAAAAAAATATTTTTTATTATTTTTAAACATGTTTTGAATTTTCATAGTTCTGCTTTTATCTGTTAAAAAAACATATTGGCTCTTTAAAATTCGTCAAATTTATTAAATATAAATTATAATATATTTTTTGAACATTTCATTGGCATGGCAGTGATTAATTGTGTATTTTAAAACAATATAAAGCAAATAATCGCTATTTTATAAATTACACAATATTTTGTAATGTAATTTTATATTTTTTTTAGCATCACGACCAACTAAAGTTTAATTGACGATGACTGACTGACAATAAACAATCCCAGCAACGGCTCAATGGCGAAATAGCTATCAATTACATAAGTGTTGTGAAACTAAATACATTACTGCCGTTTACCTTACCGTGATTAATTTTCACTTGAAGAGTAAATATTTTGATTTTGTTTGTTGTTACCATAGAAACTGAGCATTTAACAATTCATGACATTCGAACAGAAACTATTCACAGTTTCCATTCGCTGTATTGCATTGATTGGTATTTTATAAGCATGAAAAGAATTGATTGTTTTAATTACCAAGTTATTATTTTGATACGTGATTGCTTCTGTTATAAGCAATGTTGTACTCAATTGCGAGGTTATAAAATCATTTTATTGGTCCGTGCAGATAATTCTGGATGAGTTGTATCACGATTCCAGTACCTATTCATTTGTAAAATTGAAAGGATTTTGCAATATCATATTTTTTTATGAAAGTATTTCAAGTTGTTTTTTTCTAGTTTCCGTGAACTGTCGCAAGCTAATTCTCATGTTTGCTATTCATTTAAATGATTGTGAAAAAAATCACCCATTAATTGCGTTATCTTATTCAACTTACTTTAAATTAAAAGAACAATTTAGTTCAATCTAAGTGCTCAGAAACGAAGCCATATATTTAAAAATATTCTGCAATATTATTTAGTTTGAAACAGTACAAACAAATTGAAACTTATTCATTTTTACATTTTGAACAAAAGTTTTTATCGCTTTAGTGCACATTTCCGTATAAATAAATTACATATTTGACAGCGTTAAAGTGTGAAATCTCGTCTAGTAACTGAGTAGTAGTCTAAGCTTACATCATTATAATTTACATACACTTTACTTGTAAATTTATAACTTGTAAGTGTGTAAGCTTACTGACAAGCACTAGTTAAATAAAAAGTAACGTTACGGCTTAAGTTAGGTTAGGTTAGATAAGATATTCTTACAGAAAGAGAGTTAACATTGCAACAAGCCGTTGAAAATTTTAAGGTTATGAGAAACATCAGATTAAAGTTAAACATAACTGTTTGATAGAGTAGAGTGTTTGACAACACTGTTATTTTTAATGTTATAAACAATTCAATTATGACTTTTAGGGTGTTCACTGTCAATACTTGGTGGAAAGGCATTATATTAGTAAAAACACAATATTCCTTTGTACTCAGCAGGGAAAGACAGGAAACTATCATTAAGCCTATTCACTTTATCAATATAGCATTTTATCACTTTGTCAAAAAATTCCCAAATTTTAATTATGTTTGTAATTACTTTCAATCGCCATTCTAAATTTATTAATCTGAGATGAATTTTTAATAATATATTAGATGTGTTAAACATTTCAATTTTGTGTTATTTTAAAATCACTTTTAATGCAATTGGTAATTTGTTTTCAATGCCAATTGTTGTTTATAACTGTTCATTTTTGTATAAATAGCATGGTTAAATTATATTTCTTATCAGTTGACGATGCTCGTAATGAGCGAAACCGGTCCTGACATATTAAATAAAGTGGAATGAAGTACAAAGGAATATTGCGTTTTTACTAATTCAATTATGTATGTCTGTTTAGTCAATGTAAATATGTATTGAGTAATCAATGTGCTCATTTGTTATATGTGTATATTTTTAGTGACTAAAGTTCATTCATTACAAGTTAATTTATAAGTGAACTGTAACATACACGTTAAATTATATGTTGCTTGTGTTTTAATTGATAAAAATGTTTTTATTAACTTTATTTGTCTTTTTTTTCCAAAGGGGTAACATTTAAATCTTTAACTTTGTAAGATATGGTATGATATTAAAATACTTACAAATAACATAAACTAGGTAGGCACAAAACTAAAGCGATATTTTTTAATTCGCTTAGGAACTCCATATCGGTGTCGATATAATTGATGTATTTATTAAGGTTCTCAATATGGTTGATTTAGAATACATTTGATGGATTTAACGGTTACCTTGTGGAAAATCATTTTAGTTATTCTTACCATACTGGGTTGGTTTTAGTTGCTGTAGTTTTACTCATTAACACTCATAAATCAATCAGGAATGAAAGTTCGTTTAAGTGAACCGAACCCAGTTTTACTAAACTATAGATTGATTCCCTCAATTAGTGGCTAGCGAGTCTAGCCTGGTCATTCATCATATGGGAAACGTAGATTTTAGCTGACCTGTACAAAGTTTATGCATTCTGCTACCCTATTTACCACGCATCGCATTTGCTTTAACATATGTACATATATTCAAAATATAGCGCTTAATTTTGAATACTATTTGAAATAAAAAAAAACATCCATTTACATTAATCAATTTATATCTTCTAATATAGAAAACATTGTAGGTGATCGATATTTAATCTCCAGTAGTGCTATTTCCATGTGCATAGCACTTATTTTGGACTATATGTATGTTCAAAATGTGATTGTGAACGATCCTACAAAATAGTGAATTGACGGTTTCCACCGACATTCAAAAACGTAAGACCTTTTTAGGTCCTTTTTAAAAAAAAGCTGTGAATTGAGACCTTTTTTTTAGCCCCATCTTTTCAATGAGTTACAAATGTCAGTGAATCCAGCGCAAAAGCTTTTTTTGGCGGATTTTTACGTGTCAAAGTGAATTGCAAAATCTTGAGATTAGTACTATGCCAATCCCGGAATTACGCTGAGATTCCGGGATTGAAGGCCCTAGTCGATATCCACTCGAGATCTCAAATTTAGAAAAAAAAATCCAAATTTAATATTGATCTTGCTGGGATCAGAACTCATACCCATCTGATTACTAATTTAATATAGTAGGACTAGACTGCAGGAGTCTGACTGACTTTTACAGAAAACGTCTGCTTTAAAGAGGTAAAATGAAAATTATTAACGATGATGTTATTATATTTAATTATAATTAAGTGTCGAATGATGAAATATTAAATTACACGTAAGAATGAAAATATTGAAACATTTTAATATTATAATACAGATAGTCTAGAATCCCTAGTATCAAAAGCACAAGCAAGTAGAGGAGATGAATGTTTTTAATTAGACTTTGTTTGCAATCTGTTTCACTGGCTTTTGGAAACCACTTTATGGCTCGATATGACTGCTACGAGGGCATATTAAACTGTATCTAAAACGTTAAATTTATTGCCGAGCATTACCAAAGACAATATTAAAACGAAAACGCCAATAATATGCCGAATAGCAATACAGCGGTTTTGATGAGGTTCCCAGAATCATATACATATTACGAAACTTTAGCGAAAACCTGGAGGCACGTAATGAGCTATTAATAATAACGTTATTTTACTTATATTGATGCAAAATTACGATCATAAAATAATGAACGGCAAATTAACCTTTTAGTATATCAGTTAATAATACGTCAATCATCTTCATATTCAACTGTTTTTTTTTTCACTTTTTACAAATCAATGTAAAAGCGACGAGGTTTTTTAAGCATGCTTTGTTTTATTAGAAAGGGTTTGGCAAAGATTGTGATGTAATATTTTAAACTTGATATTTTCATGTGTTTTTGTTGTGTCGCATGTTTTTTGACTTAATATTTAAAAAAGATATCCAGAAAGTTTGAAGTTACTTATTTTTAAAAACTGTTTTTGGCACAGATATGAGATCAAACAAAACATTGCAATATTGATAGTTACGTGGAAATGATAAATATTTTTTTAATGATTTTTTTCTATGAGAAAGCACTTGATTGTATTTTTTTAAAATAAATTTGTTTTTGTTAGGGTTACTGGAAACAAAGATGGCAGTCAGTGTCCACATGTAAAGAAATAAGACACTTACATGTAAATTTTTGAATAATTAAAATCAAAGAAAAACGGTAATTATTTAAAGGATTTCTTTAAATAATGTAGATTATATAAATATTCATACTACGTAGAAAAATTGCGATTATTGATAAGGGGAGTACTGTGAAATGTGTGAATAATTGAAGTATTGGAAATTTTTACATTCACCGGTATAACTTTGTCGTGAGGGCATTGCGATCCGCAACATCACCCCCCGACGTCTGGTTGATACTTTTATTCATTTTTCAAGTCATGTTCATCGAAACACATGTCAAGATTTCAACAATAAACGGCCAACATTGTAGCGTTTGGCAGATGTCATACAGTGTTGACTCATATCTGTATCATCAGTTGAATTTATTAACCAAAATCTTGGCACTATAACAATTTATTGGCGAAAAAAGAATACTCATGGAGATTTTAATTTTCTCTAGGACCTCCCGACACTTCATTCAGAAAAATTGCTGCTTTGCCGATATCGCCGATATGACAAGCGAACAGTTATAACATTAATGATCAATAGATGGAGACAACAGCTAGTCATTCGAAAAAAATCGAATTGAATTAAAGTTCTGTTTTACCATGCGGTATAATTTATCATTATGTACCTATATTAAATTTGTATGAGCGGTTTCTACAACTGTACTTGTCCGTGTGATTAGATTTAGAGGCATAGACCAATGTAATTAAAATACTAAAATTGTGATTGACTATGAATTTTAAATGTAATTCCAGAGCAAGTAAGGTGGGCGAGTGGATTCAGAAATCTTAAAAATATCAAAATAAAAACTTTAATACTACATAATATGTATAATACGACACCTATATTACCCAGAGTATGCATTAGCTTTAAAGAATACATGTGTTATGGAAGCCACATTTATTTAGTATATGTAAATAGTTAGAGATAATATAAGATAAGCATCATAATATTAACAAGAATAAAAATTACTTTTTTCAGTTGTTTTATTTATAAAAGAAAAAAAACTTTCAAATGTGTTAGCCAACATTTTGAGACTATGAAAACTACCGCCTTTGTTTCGCAAGCCTTCGTGTGTATTTGTTGTGTAACAAATTTCACTTAATATTTAAAATATCCGATACCAATTTTCTGCTACTATTTTTTTTAATATGTTTCTGGCAATCAAAATAGTATTTTTTTACCAAACAAAACATGTTATGTTTGATAATACATTTTGATAAAATAAATACAACTAACTTTAAAGAATAATACTAAAAACCAACGTTTGAAAGCCACATGTTTTTATTGCAACATTCATTGCTGTTTTAATTATGATGCAACTAAGCATGGTATCTAGATTTGCCTGGTTTCACATCTCAAGTACTTCTCGGTACTTAAAATTCTCGCTCATGCATATCTTGAAAATACAACGAGCATCCATTATATCATATTTCAAACTAATATACCTGACACCTAGCTGTTACTCGCTGTTAAGCTTGTCGCTCACTGTAAGCATTTTACTTTTAGATCAAATTATAATTGTCACTATGTGCATATTTTTTACAGCCAGTGAGTAGGGCTAGACAAACTTTTTTTGAAAAGGGCTAGATTGTAAAAAAATTAGGATCGGGGGGCCAAGTACAAAACTAGAAGATATGTACATGTGTAATTCTATTTAAAAACTCAGTTCAACATAAATATTTTTATTGAAAAGTGATAGTTTTACTACAGTGATTTTTTCAAACGTAACGTGGTGGAACGGCGTTCCAGCACCTTTTTTCTCGACATTATTAATGTTTCAAATAAAATTTTATTTTCCTTTGTAAACATTTGATTTTTTATGCCGAATCATGATCTCCCGAAAACGTAATAAAAGTAAAAAAAAGAATAATCAGACTTAAGATTAGATCTAAAAGATCAATTTCTATTCGAAGGCGTTGGTATTTGTGATATAATATCCCTCCCATTCCTAATTCCTAAAATTAACAAGGCAAAGCGAGAGCGATTAATTAACCACTAGTCCTGTACCAGCCTTACCTTTCTATCTTTATTCTCTTTTAAAAATGGAGGTTAACTCTTTTGAGATACTTCCATTAGGAAGTTATATCCTTCACATTGAGAACGGAAATGAATTAGAAAAAAATAGTTTGCGAAGATTAAAGTTCCGGCACCTTTTTTTAAAAAAAAAAAATGCTGTTTTTACATAATATTTATACAACGCTGGAAAAGTGTTTAAACGATATCACAATTTGCTTAATTATATATTTACTTGATTTACCATTTGGCTTATATTTTACGTTTGAAATCCAGATTACAATGAACATTATCTTTTAGATGCAAACTGGCTACTTCCGTCCGACTATTAAATTCTGCGGAGGCTTTATTGAGCTTTTGTTTGCGCGCAGTTCCTGAATATTTTCATTAGCTAAGCTTTTAATATAGCACTTAAAGTGCAGCCTAAATATAAAACAGCACACCAGCTTACATAGTAACTACATGTGTTTTTGTCGCATAATGTCTAGAAGTGGTGTCGACTACTTCCCCAATGTAAACTGTTTGCAAAATAGAACCGTGATTGTATTAATCATTTGAAAAGTGCAATGATACTTGATGAGTAGATATTATATTACAAAAAATACGCTTTGAAGTACTTATACTCAACTTTTTAGATCAGTTCTTTCCAACCTAGGGTCCGCAAGCTTTTCGTGAAAATTTTCATTCTTTGTGATAAAATATGAACATGTGAAATAAAAAAAAATCGGGGTTCCGAAGATTATTGTTTTCAGACTCGGTGGTCCATGGCATGAAAAAGTTTGGAAAGCACTGTTTTAGATAATCATGATCGGTATCGCCGAAGACGTCTGCACATTTGACAAACGCTCATTTATTGAATAAAATCGTTGGTTGTCCAATTTGCGTGAAAAAAAATGTTTTAGACCTCTTTAAATTATCCTTTTTCTCTGATTCAGTACCATAATCTAAAAACATCTTTATCGTCATCATTCAAAATTGAAAGTAAAAACTATACTCGTTCAAAAACCGAGATCTTTCAAATATTATGTTTTCAGTAATAAAGTCAATCTAAAACAGTGCATTGAATTTTTATCGTTAATAATAAGTTTTTAAGTTTATTTTTTAAGTAAGAATTCAAAAGATAAAAACTCAGAGTTGTGTAATTTATTCGAATCAAAACGAAGGAACTTTTTATGTCTGCGAGAATTTGTTTTACAAGTGACTTCTAAAGTCATGTGACAGCAGGAAATTCAAACATTTATTTTTACTTTTGTTAAAATGTAATAGGTATTAGTTTTCGTTGTACTATACTGTACTCGGTGTAGAGCAGTGGTCTCCAAACTCAATAAGGATGTTAACTACTTTCAGAAATTGAAATTGCCTGGTGAGCTAGCTATACATATTCCATTTATATAGTTTTTTATCATCGACCCTAATCTTACCATACATATTATTATTATATTAGGTAATTAAAATAAATGAGAACATCAGATTTTCTAACAAAACATAAATGCGTTCTTTAATTATTTATTTATAAACAAAACAATAATTGAAAAATTAGTGTGAGTAAAAATAAATATAAAAATAATCAGTGAAAAGAATGGCATTCACTTTCCTCCACAATTTTTTCTATTCTTGGTGAGTACCTTGTCAGTGTCACTCCTCTCCGAATGCAATTACCAAGATTTACATCTGTGAGTCTCTTCCTATATATACTCTTAACCACCATCATAGTGGAAAATGTTGATTCACATAAGTAGGTAAAACAAAACAATGCCTTCATTTGAGCGCAATTCGAACTAAAATTGGATACTTTTTTGGGACGAAAGGCCATACAGATTCTACAGTTGAGGCAACACTTTTTAGCGACGAATTACATTGAAATTCTATCAATTCCATTTCTGATGAAGGGCCATCTTCTTGAAAATTTTCGACAATACAGCTGGATAGTTTTTCAATATCAAAATTTATAAATGTAGCTGAAACAAATTGTCCAAGCAGCTCAACTTTTTTAAAATCACTAAACCGAAGGTCAAGCTGTTTTCGCAAGCTTGAAATAATCTAAACATGATTGTCTCCATTATAGCTTTCACAATTTATTTATTTTTCCAGCTTCTCATTTAAACAGGGGAAATGTTTAACATCTCCACGAATTAAGTTATGGTCCCAGAATGTAGGTTTGTTGGAAAATGCTTGTAATTTTTCATCATTTCCACAACATTTTTATCTTGTCTCTGAAGTTTAACATTCATTTCGTTTAATTTTTCTGTAACATCGACAAGGAAGGGAAAATCCCGCAGCCACTCAAAATTTGTAAGCTCTGAGTATGTTTCATTACTTTCTTTGAAAAATTCGACTGTTGTAGGTAGCAGTTCATTAAACGACGAAGAACACGTCCTTTTAAAATTTAGCTTTTATTTTCGGAGTTCAGTAATAAAATTTTACAGGCAAATTTATAAATATGATAAAATATCTTACGCGAGCTACCGAAAAAGCTTTGGTGAGCTACCGGTAGATTGTGAGCGACCGTTTGGCGATCACTGGTGTAGAGTAAAGAAACAGACTTTCAGAGAATGACAACTAGATTAATAAAAACGGTTATTATGTGTTTTTGTCAATCTTTGCTTCGTATACACTACTAGGTCAATGTTCATCCATTGCTACGACATCCATTAAATATAGCGTCAAGTCAGTGGAAGCCAAACCTTCCCTTAAAAGTTTTCTGTATCTCACAGCTACAATCTTAAAGGGAAAGACGTTAAGAATTTTATATTCGAATTTCAGTTCTTCAAACATCAACAATTTAAGATTTCCCATAACTCATATTTAACCAAATGCTTGCCTATGGCGCATATCTTATATTATAAAGTATATTAATTCGAAGAAAACTGATTTCCTTTACTACTTTTCTAAATTTAAAAAATCAGTCAGAATTTACGTTTTATGAAAACCATAAATATACATGAAATGTCACTTTCCTTACCATTATTATGTCCAAGATTGGGTATAAAATATCTATATATATAAAACAAAGTGGGGTTAGTTACACCACGTATATCTCGAGAATTAGAGCACGGATTTCAATGATCTTTGCTTTATTAAATTTGTATGCGCCTAGAATAGCAGAATAAGCATTAAAACATCGGAAAAATATCACGGAAAAGAAATTATGAATAAAATAAATTTCTCCATACATTTCGTATTTTCGAAATTTCCAAATCGAACGCGGAACATGACGTTGATGCTGTTTGCGGTTAATACACTAGGTGGCGTTGATTGTAAAATTAATATTTTCATACAGTTTTTAAATGAGGAACAGCTTGAAGTTATGAAAATGTCGTTGTATGCTGATTTCATACACTAGATGGCGATGTTTCCAAAATTCATTTGTTTCATACTTTGAATTAGAGATGTTCCGACGAACTTGGCTGTGTCAGAATTTCGAAACTAAATCTTTAATATCCATTTAAAAAAAAAACTTTTAGGAATTTATGTCCCATGTTCATCACTGTCGCTAAAATATATACTGAAATATGAAAAGACGAATGAAAGTACATAAAATCAGAAGGTACGTAAAAAAAATCAGTATACTTTTCATGAATATTATATTGTTATAGAATACTATCAAATCATTATTTTATTTTTGATCCCCATATACAGTCAATCCTGTTTTTATGCGATTTCGAAGTAATGTGGTTTTTTAGAAATGAATTTTTTTAAATGTACAATATTTTACGATATATAAAAATGTTAAATATTACATCGAAAGCATATATCGTTGTATTTTGGATAGAATAGAGAGAATCATAAACACAACCGGCATTTGAAAAAAAATGCGATTTCGGACTGTTTAAATCATGTTGCATCTGCCATCGCTGAATTAAGTCCACCTACTTAGGTGTGTTACAGTCGATGAAACCATTGAAACATCGGCAATATCAGCTGAAATGATTACTTTAGCACATGAACTTGGCGAAGAAAGGTTTGATACCTTTAGCGAAAATTATATCGACGTATTACTTACAGATAAAGCTATAAGTGACGAAGATGTCAATAATTTAAATTTAATTATTGACAAAAAACTAGAAAATAATGACGAACTGAAAGAAATTCCAGTTCCTTCACTGCGAAAATAAATGAAGAAAGTCTCCAACTTTTCATTTAATTAGAAGATCATTTCTTTCTAAATGATTCATATTCTGATCGCGCATTCAAGTTTTAACGATAACTTTAAAAAAAAAATATATGGGTATAACAAACTGCATAACCAATTAATTATCGAAAAAGAAAATCTGAACAAACTCTGATCACTAATTTCATTGTTAGAAAACAACTATAGTTTTATTAAATTGATGCGCATACTATTTTTTCCGAAAAAGAGTGACCACATGCTTTAAAACACACATAGAATTGTCATACAGTGACTATTTTTTAATATTTTAACGCCGTGGTTTTCCCCTAATTTTTTTATACTTTGCGATTTAGTGTATATTTTAACTCGCTGTTTCAAAGTTATGCGGATTTTAAAATTTAAGTAACGCACCCCACTTTTTCTATGGAAGTCAAGTTTTTTATGCGATATTTCGTGGAACCCATATACCGCATAAAAAACAGGATTGACTGTATAACTGTTTGTATGTGTGGAACATTAAACAAAAAAATATATTTTTTTTTTCTAATGAAAGATAATCTCATAAATATAATATTGAAGATTTGGAAAATGTTGCGTTCTTTGTTATAATGAGAATTTATATCATTTCGTAATATAAAAAATATGAAAATTTAGAATGAACTTTCGTAAAATTATAAAAAGATTTCTCCAAGCATTTGTTGACTATCTGTAACGGCCGTGTTCCTGTCGACGAATCGAATGGATTGATTTCGTTTCTGCCGAATTTTTGCAATTTTGTCTCATCGAAGGACAATCAACAAAGTGTTCCTGAATATCATTGCTAATCACAAACATCATAATTGGTTGAGTGAACGAGCAATTCTTGCAGCAAATAACATAGATGTGGATCATTTCAACTTCACAATTCAAAATCAAATCGTTGGTCTACTGCATTCCTTTAAATATATCGACTGTGCCACGTGAATAACATCATTTCAATGTAATTAAAATAGTTTTCATTTTGAATTTTGCACATTTATTTAACTTAATTCATTTTGAGTATTCATTTAAACTAAATTTAATTCAGCCAACACAACATGTATTGATTCTGAGGCGGTACGAAGTTCGTCGGGCCAGCTAGTTTAAAATAAAAATCTGTTATTTTTATTTCATGTAATTGTAAATTAATGTCATAACTATGAATAGAAAAATTGTTTTCTGTAACTTCTATCATAGAAATTTCACTGATCAGAACTGCTCACGACAATGCTGTGAGATTCATAAAAGGTACTACAAATTTTATTTTATTTTTTGACACTGCTATGTGCGATTTCGTGAATAGGTGATAAACTCCAGCTTTGGAAGCTTCTGGAATAGACAAAAAAATATTTTCACATTTTTTTGGCGTCTGTCAAAAAAAAAATCTGAGCGGAAATAATATTCACACCTGGAAACGGAAGCGAAGGAAACAAGTTCACTTACCGGTGTTACCACACTTAAGGGATTCAAAAAAACTTTTCCGGTCTTTTCATTTGACGGAGAGAAAAAAATATCGCGCGTGTATTCGACGGTTTTATTCATATTTCACAAGGAGTTTTATCGTCATGTCAATTCCCGAACAAAATAAAACCGAGGAATACAAGTGAAATAATAAATATTAATCGATATTGTTTATATTAATGGACAAATTGATCTTCGAAACAACTTTGCCAAGGCGTATCACAAGCTCCACTATAGGACATATAATTACATTAGCAATATCTAGAAAAATATTTCACTGCAAAGCCTTTATTTTATTAACCAAAACTCTTTAATATTAAAGTTAAAAAAAAAAATACTTTAGATATGGGTAAACACGAATTACAAAAAAAAATTAAGCTGTCGTCAAAATACAACCCACATAGTTGACGTATTTTTAACACATTTGTTACATCTACCTTTACAAAAACATTAATTTAATATATGTAATTTCTCTCAATAATAATGGTTTAAACATCAAAATTAGTAATAATTAGACAACTGGGACCACTTATAGTAAATAAAATATAAATGAAACCCGACAATAAAGACATTTTTGTGAAACATTTTATTTTAAAAAACAATTTTTAGGGTGTTCACTGTAAATACTTTTTGGAAAAGCATTATATTAAAAAAAAAAAATACTCATTTTACTAATTTCACTTTTATTTAATATGATCACCTGATAATAATGCTCGTCATGAGCGAAACCAGTCCAGATCATATTAAATAAAATTGGATTTAGTAAAAATGAAAATATTTATATATTAAATTTTTCGAAATTTGATTACCTAAGACAGACAAGAAGGGAAAAAATATTCAAACATAATTATAACGATAATTTGTCACTTAGATATAACATAATATAATATTCTCACACTCCTACAATGACAATCTTAGTAATGGGTAATGTCAAAACATCTATCTGTATTTCAAAAATCTCTCCAACAATATCACGTTAACAACAATCAGGCCGGGTTCTTACCTGGCCGATCCTGCGCGGACCAAATACACAATCTTAGGTGCCTTCTTCAGCAAAGCAACGAATACAACAGCTCGCTGGCATGTTGCTTTGTAGACTACGAGAAGGCCTTCGATAGTCCGCACCGGTCCTCTATATGGAACATATTAAAATTGTACGGAATCCCAACCAAGATTGTTGCCATCATCAAATGCTTGCACGAGGGGAGCGAATGCTGCATAAGAATCGGTGATATAACCACTGAATGGTTTGGGGTCTCAACCGGGGTCAGACAGGGCTGCGTCTTAGCTCCGTTCCTGTTCATTATAATCTTCGACTTCATTCTGAGGAAGTCAATTCCACCTGACCGAGGTGTGACCGTTGCCCCCAATCTAAAGCTATGCGACCTCGAGTATGCAGACGGCGCTGTTATATTTGACAAATCTGTCGAGGGTATTCAAGATACAATGGATAAACTGCAGAGCAACTCGTATCGCATCGGTCATAAAATCAATGCAAGTAAAACCAATGTACTCTGCAACAGTGCCTGTCCGGACCCACACTACCCTTTGACGAGCGCCGGTCAAAACATCGAAAGATTCGACGGTTTCAGATACCTGGGGGTACACATCACGGGAGGTGGCAATCCGTGTAAAGAGCTCGCGATCCGATTAGGGATAGCTGGAGCAACCTTTAACTCAATGCGGAAAGTCTGGAATTCACGGCTGTACTCGGTCAGAACCAAGTGCCTCCTGTTCAACGCATGTATCTTGACAGTGCTGCTTTACGGTTGCGAATCATGGCACCTTACGAAAGCGCAGAGTAACCGTATACTGTGTTTCGAAAACAGATGCCTGCGGCGAATGCTTGGAGTGAAATGGTCTGACTTTGTCAGGAATACGGAGATTAGAGAGCGGACTAACCAGCCTCTAATTACGTCCAAAATAAAGAAGCGGCGGTGGTCCTGGCTTGGACACGTGTTAAGGATGCCTCAAGAGAGCCTGAACCCTGCCTGTCTGTTCTTCCAACCGGATGGATACCGGCGTCGTGGAAGGCCACTGATGACCATTCTCAGGATGTACTCAGCGGAGTTGCGGAACGCTGGGATGACCTGGGAGGAAGCAAGGAGACTAGCTGGAGATAGAGAGTCATGGAGGAACTTCGTGGTGACCATATGCTCCGCATAGGGAGCGGATATGGAATAATAATATCACGTTAATGAAAAGTTAAATTTTTAGCCCTCCAAGGACGAGCGTGATCATATAGACACAGTAAACACCGTTGTCTATTGATCCCACTATTCAATCTTTTTCTACCTGAATATCTTTGCTTTCACTCATATTTGTTTAAGAAGGGTACAGACTTCAGTAAGTCATCAGCCGTGGGGACAGAAACGGCCACCAAAAGCATATGGACTTTTTGAAACTGTTAGTTTTTCATCAAATTATTTACAGTTATTTTGTTAATATATTTATATTGAAATTATGTTGATCTATAAAAGTCAAATTGTAAATATTTTGAAAAAATTCACGTTTAGCTATATTTCAACCCCGAATGTTTGCGTGCCCAAACGGTCACGCTCGTCCTTACTACACAATATTACACGCTAATAAAAGGATGAGCATGACAATATAGTCATGCGAGGTTTCTATGCGACGACTTTGCGGTTTTTTTTTTTTTTAATTTTGTTAGGAATAAAAGTTATCAGTGACTTATGACAAATATTTTTTTATCTAAAAAAAGCTCTCGTCTCTTGCGGGTTAATTATAGCTATCGATCGAATCAAAAATGGTAATCGTTTGACTGTGTATATATGTCTACATTTCCATATTATAACATCATCTTTAGTCAAAAGCGGGTGGAAAATCTTCAATGACGATTTAAAATTCCAAACACGACATCTGTTATTCGAAGTGTACTTTTCACAAGCGCAACTATCGTCGTATCTCAAACTTGTTTGTAGAATCCAAAGAAAACAGCAAAGCCGAAACGTGGATCAAAAATGAATCGCAATAAATCATTTCTGCAAAATATTGCCGTGAATTGACTTTACATTAAAGGCGAGTCTTTGATGTTTACAAAGACGAAACATGTTGCCGATATTCCTCTACAGTAAATATTATTTCTTTAATATTTTGTGGCCGTATGCCAAAGTGGCATGTAAAGATAAATTACCATGCGAAAGCTTTCATTGAAAGAATAAAATTATATTAGCATTTTTCGTTTTAGTAATAACACATTTTTTTTATAATGTGTTTGGCTTAGAGTTACGTCAAAAAATATGTTATTTTCTAAAACCTTGAAATATACGAATTCTATTTTATCGATCAATAAAATTATTTTTATGATTGATTTAAAATTTCACTCAACAGTATATCAAAATGACATATCTCATTAACTAAAATGTTCTATTTTGAAAGATGTTCACTGTCAATAAATACTAGATGGAAAGGTATTATATTCAAAAAATAAAATATACATTATTTATTGATTTGGCATTTACTTGGTAAAACTCCATTATAATAGTGTAAAAATAACAACGTGTTTAGTTTTACAGGTTTTTATATTTATGAATTGATATTACTAATTCCTAATTGATAATACTCATCATGAGTGGCACCGGTTCTTATCCTTAAAAAATAAATGTGAGAATTAGTACAAATGCATATTTTATTTTTTGAATTATATTTTTTATGTATTATATTCAATTGCTTGTCAACATCACATAATTTTTAGTGACTAGTTATGTTATCATTTTTAGGGTGTTCACTGTCAATTGTCAATACTTGGTGGAAAGGAATTATATTCAAAAAATATTTTTTCTAAATTCATGACATTAATAAACTCAAAACTGACAAAGATTGAGATGCATGCTTGTAGAAAATTAACGACGATATGAAACTGTCAAGTGATGAAATTGTCAATGCAGTATTCTATGTACTTGCCTTATATACATATTCTTAAACCATAGGACATAAACATGTTAACAATGTAGTTAAACAATATAATTTGTATATGTTCCGTGGTTGACAAAACACTTACGGTCAACCCTTTTAAATAAGATAACAAACATCTTTTGGGTGTCATTTCACTTGGCAGAGTTAGACTCGATGTTTTTAAGTCATTATGGCTTAAAAATGTGTGCTAAAATCAATGTTATTTTTCACTTTTAAAAAGATTACTTCTTTCCATGGCTCTTCCTGCGAAAGAGATTCTTCAACTCTTAACCAATAAAAAAAATGTGAATCTTAATATTATCGTTGTAGTTCTTATTTTTGTCTCCACATAAATCGCTCAGTGCAACTACGTAAAGAGTTTGAAATAAAAATATATTTATTCAAATAGTTTTTCTCAATTTTAACCACAATTGCTTTCTCCAATCTTTAAATTTGTCTCAATATTGAATGGGATTGCAATCGATTTGCATAAGGCCAAATATTTCCAAAAGTAAATTGTCGAACAACATATTTCTGCCTTGACGTATTTGTCTATTTAGCTTAATTTGAGATTTAAAAATAAAAGTATATTCAATTTTCAAAACCTTTTATTTTTGTTTTTTAATAATTTGCATAAATACATTGAACCCAACTATTGGTGATATAAATCTGTGCCTTATCTAAATCATCAAGAAAATTGTGTAACTTTTTATTTTTATGAGTAGATGTCGCTAGTACAAAAGAATTAGAAAGTCGTCTTTCTAAAATATATTTTTAAAACAACTTAAATTGAATAAAATATAAAACAAATCAGCAACCATAGTGCATTGATTGATATTACAACCAGGTACTTTAAATCCATGTTTTCCATTATAACTTACCACAAAGAATTCATGCTTTGTACTTTTGGGCGCCCTTTCATGAATTATTCATGCAGATTTTCTAGGCCACTTCATGCAAATTACATTATTTTACGCTATCCAGGATGCGTTCATAACTTTTAACGATTTTTTTTTAAACGAGGCTCGCCAAACATCTCATCCATTAATGTTTAAAGTGGATTTCTCTCTCGTTCCAGCAAATTAAGAAACTCAATTGGGCTAACTTCATTTAATGCCGAGAATTTTGATTGCAAGATACATTTACTACTATTAAATCATACTTCTAGGCAAATTTTGAAACTTCGTTGCAAAAATTCTTCCATCGTAGTATTCCTAAAATGAAGTTGTCAATATCAACGATAAGCTGCTAAGCAAGTCTTGTACAAGTCAGTTAACAATTTGATGATGTGAGTAAATAACATATTATAATATTTCACAGAACTTTCATCAAACATAAATATGATAATACTTATTTAATAAAGTTTTCGTGATTAAAAAAGTGTTTCGTCCTTAATATCAACGAAAAATATTTTTTTTATAAATGTCTTAAATTTTTAAAATTATAACGCCGTTGAATGTCAATTTAAAATCATGCTTTTAACTGGATACTGCCACAGACGAGATATCTTGTCAATAACTAATTAAATTTATAAATGCAAATTATAGCTGGCGTGCTAGGTACTTTTTTCGACGGTTAAAAAATACGGAACCACTTAAATTATGGAATGGATCAGAACTTGTAAGAAGTGTAAAATCACTGAAAACCTATGTTAAAATTCCAAGCGAAGCCGGGTAAAACTAAAAGTTATCTTTAAATTCTTTTCACATTTATATTAACAACTGTTTAAAATATCCTTAAATCAACGATTTTTGTTTTGTATAAATAACACATAATTATAGAATAAAAACAAAAGAACTTTTTTATAAACAAAACATAACAAGGTGAATTTAAACGGTTCAAATTAATATTGAAATTCCAACAAGCACTTTCATTCGAAATATTAAATTAAGAAGAAGAAATTATACCAAATTATTTAAGTTTTATAAATGTATTTTTTTATATAATTGAAAGCTATTTCGGCTTACGCTTTCATCAGAAAATTGTTTCAACTTAAATTAAGTTAGCTAAACGTACATTCTCGAGAGATTTGTAAAACTAAAATACTTCGGTATTTTTTCACTTTTTTGTAATAGTAGTCCAAGTCCAAGTAAATACTAACTCAATCAACAAAAAATATACATGTATAAGATAATGTTAAATCTACCAAGTTATTTCTGCTTAAAAAATGAGTAATAATTATTCGTAATCTTAAATATCTGAAATATGTCTAACTAAGTATATTAGTTTCTTAACTGTTAGCATGGATGTCTTAAGGCTTTGCACCGTAAATGTCTTGAGATAATTCTCACGTTAATTCCGTAACAACATCTTCGCTTTAATACGCTTTAAAAACGCTAAAACAGCAGCGTTCGGTATCCACTAAATTGACAATGAAGCTTTTAATGCTTACGAAAACACAGCGGCGTCGAGATCGAGTATCTCGGCTACAATTGCAAAGCTCACAGCGTCGCGAAAAAACGGCGCCGCTGTACAGCTGGATGAACGAGCCACTTTCAACAATAGATCCGTGTAATCCAGATCAGTCAACAAAACGTTTTTAATAAATTATCGTGCTTATTTATCCATGTGAAAGCTCCATATGAGAAAGACGACGGCACCATACAAATTGAAACAGAATTTTGTAAATTACGACTATAATTGCAATCTATAAACATATTTCTTGACGCGTTCATATTTAAACCAAGAATTATAATATCACATCATTTCACCTAAAAGTTAAGTCTCTTTAGTTTTCAAATCCTTTTGTAACGTTAAGCTTTCGTGTTATAATCAATCTTTGTTCATCGTGTACGTTTTAAGTCAAACAAAAGCATTTAATATGTTCAATGTCAATACTTGGTGAAAACCTAGAAAATAATTACATTAAAAAACACTCATTTTTATTGATATCACGTTTATTTAATAATATCATGGCCGTTCTTTCTCATCACAAGCATTTTCAACAGATAAGAATATAAATTTAAACACTGCTATTGGCTATTGATACTAAGTCAAGTAAAACTAAGAATGTAACATAAAAATAATTTATATTATGTATTTTTATAGATACAGATACACAATATGAATACGTGATACTTAACTGAATATAATTGATATATATTTTGAACCTCTTACAAATAAATGATACTTATTTACAATCGCGTTAAAAAAAACTTGATTTGTTTGCGTTATTATATAGTATATTGTTGAAATCGCAGTTTTAGAAATAAATACCTTTAAATTTATTGTTTTTTTATGCGAATGCAAATTAATACATAATCATTTGTTTGTATGATGTTTTCAGTATTTCAGTTATATTCTGCTTTTTGTCAATTTTATATATTTTGTTTATTTATTTTATAAACTCTTTTGGAATTCAAATATAAAACGATGTCAAAACTAAAATTTAGTACTTTGGCTAGTTACAAATTTGATTCAATTTCAACAGGTTCAATTTATGTATCTAGGACACAGAGATTGATATAATGTTAATATTCCTTTCCACCCGTCATATCCTAAAAATGTCACATAATAAGAAGGATTAACTAACTTATGTTCTTGTCCTAGCTTCACATTCACCTATTTGAACAACTAAATGACAAACAGTCATAAAAAAGAACATTCTTTTTACTGTCAAACACTTTTTAAAAAGCTAAATACCAGGCGATGACTACTTTTCAAAAAAATAACTCCTTAACAATTAAAGACTTTCGAGCAATAATGTTATACGTTAGCAGTTTTAACTAAATATCTAATTATTGTACAGCGCATGTTTCAGTTTATTATTTTTTTTGTTCCAGTAGCAATAAGTCTTAATTTTTTAAATTTTTTTTACAATGACATCCCTGCAATAAGAACATATTCATTGTCATAATGAAGAATGACATGAGAGTTTTATTAGTAATGCGGATGCACAAAAGTTTAATAAAATGCGAAAACGAATCAAAAACATATGTAGTTATAATACATACAATATGGTTAATGAGACTTTTATTTCGTATGTGTTTATATTAATTGTGTATTTATGATAAACAAAATAGGGTTAAAAGTATTTTTTTCAGCTCATACAAAATTGGCCAGCTTAAAAAATGCAATACCATGACGTATCTAAATATAAAACCATTTCCTAAAGTTCCTTTGAGAGACTGCATAACGATGTAATCACGTGCATGCTAGAAGCAGGGCTTAGCAAGAGTATCCTTTGTGATATATGTCAACGCTACAAACATACAACAATATATCAATGCATTGTCTGTGATCGTCTGCCTACGGGATACTTAATCAAAGCCACTTCTTATTCGGAAATGTGCATGGGGATTTATGCACAAGACATATTATTCATTCTTTTACAGTCAGAATGGGACGGGAAAAGCGGTTTTATGACAGTAAGAAAAGTTGATATAAGATTTATTTTTGCTTATACTTTTACAATTTACAAAATCTATTAAAAATGAAGCACTGTTTTGTACTAATTCTACATTACTCATACATTGATTACGTCTAAATTTGTTAAGCTATTCTAATAAGCTTCCATTGCAGAGTTTCTTTACTTTATTGGGGTAATTTTGACATCAAAGATCTAATGTTAAGATCGAAAGCAGATTTTTTAAAAAGCAAAATTAAAGTTTTGTCATTCATAAGAAATTTATAGTATCATAACGAAATTATTAAACATTATAATGGCTATGAAGACTTGTGTTTTAAAGACAATTAAATTAAAAGAGTTTCGTTAAAAAACTTGAAATTCATTTGTATTATTTAAAATACATTTTTAGCTGGCGCATGAGAGCATACATTAAATGAGAAACCTCTTCTGCTGTTTAGGTCGTACAGCATGCCAGTGGCTGCTAGTTATATGAACTATTTTTCCCACTATACATTCATACTGTTTAGAATATGGACTTCTTATGGAAGTATCTTGTTTGTGAATTCATATACGATAACTGCTAGGTATTCTGTCACTTTTTTTGAAAGAATAATGACAAAAGCCAATTTTAATTTAATTTAGCTTAGTGCTCTCGCTAGGCCTCGTTTTAGAATCAGTCTTACAGTGAGCGGGTTTTATTAAACACGAAAAAAGAAAGAGCGTTACCCAGCATATTTGTATTTATTTTGGACTTATTTGTTATTCATTGGTGCTATCTTCTTTTGTGATCGATTTAAAAAAAAAACAATTTAGTTGTAACCAGTTCTAGTAAGACCACATCGCTTCGGAAGCTCCATTAGAAATGCATAAACTTATTCCACATTCAAGGTTCACACAGTTGTTATTAATGGTGGTTGTGGTTTTGTTAGTTCTTTGTAGTTCGATATGTTAATTACTGTGCTGCCAAAATTCTATCAACCGGCTCGCACCTTGGTAAACACCAACCCCCCATTTTTATACAAAAAAAAAACAAATTAAGAAATATATATTATACATTACAAATTTATTTATTTACATTATATAATTTACACATTACATGAAATCATTACAAATAGTGTTTTGATTTTCATTTAAAACTTTAACCGTAACGGGTCTTATTTGTCTATCATAGTGACTTCTGGGCCATGATTTAACTTTAACGAATGGCGTGGAGTCCTATAAAGTCAGTTGCAAACCTATCAAATTATTGGTCATTAAGTCTGATATATTTTGAATACTCTCATACGACTACCTACATAGATATATGCAAATTAAATAGTACACAAAACAGCCGCAAGCTTTTACATTATCCATATCGGATCAAGTATTGTGATTATGTAATAAATCGATTTCGGAATCACGATAATTTAAAAAAAAAAACAGATTTTAAGAACCAGCTCTCCGAATTAAAATAAGCCAGTGCGAATCTATAGCAGCACATCACTTGTAATGTTTAAAAATAAAGCAATGTTATTATTTATTAAAGCTTAGGACCGTTTTCGATTTCTACTGATCAATAATTGTTTGTTACACATTGTTATCAGTCTAAATTAACTTTGCATAAATTCATGTAATACTAATTTATTAGAAACCAGTCTTAATGTTAAATAAATAATCTGGAATTAGTATGAAAAATCTTTTTATTTTCTATAAGAAGTAGTACTGAAAAGAAATTGTACTGAAAGCATTATATGTTAATTTAAGAACGCGATGTGAAATATGAAAATTGTAATAACATAAACCGAGGGCAATACGGATAATTTTTATATTGTGATTCAAGTGGCGCCTGCGCACAGGCAATCCTACGAGCAAGTCGTTCCCCAGAGGACGTGAGTAGCATCCATTTTCTCAGCAGACGTCCAAATCCCCTGAGAGCCAACTTACTTACCAGCCGCGTCTAAAACACCACTACACGATGATGCCGCGGCCATTAGGGGCTCCGTCACCTGACCAAACTTTCAAAATATTCCGTCTGACGAGCTTATTCCTCTGCCGATGGATTCATTTTTCATCATACTCCACGAACTGTTACTGCGATGTCATTGATAAATACTGGGTCTTTTTTTACTTCTGCATATCGTTTGAAACACTGAAATAGTTTTAGAACTATACACTTATTAATTGAATATAATGTATAGAGTGGAAATTAATCATTGAATCCTCATTGACTTTATTATGTCCGTTTTATTAATATACAGATATTTATTATAAATTAACAAACGTTACTTAATGAGATGTGTGAGAATCGTAAAAAAAAATACAACACATTTTGTACTGATTCCACAGTACTCAACAAGTCCAAAATTGGTTTTGCTCATCGCGAAAATTATCAACTGATAAAAATATTAAATAAAAAAGGATTATGTATACAAAATTAAGTAGTTCTTACCACAAAGTGTAGAAAAAAATGCTTAAAAATTAAAGAAATTAAAAGTAAATTGTACTTTAAATGTGTAAAAATTTCACCTCGTACAAATAAGTACCAGATTTAAAAACAATTATGTACAAAAGGTACCTATTATGAGTTAAAAAATGTTTTTTAAATATTGATTTCAGGAAATGGGTTTTTTACAATATAATTTGTACAATTATAATTAGTGTTATAGCATAATACATTGGACACGGAAGAGTTTATTGTCACCCGCTCCCACTACCACTTTTGTGATGAAAACTGGCAGAATTTTAAAATGTGTAACTAAATTAATTATGTTTAAATATTGTTATCAGGTAACCCGTAATATCAATTGTTTTAATGTTTATGACCCTAAATGGCAAGATTGTTTTTCGAGACTTTTATTTGTGGGGATTTATTCTTGGGGGTTAATATCGTGAACAATAGTAGAAATTTCTCACAATAAATGAAACTCGCTCTAAAATAAATTACGAATAATGTCAACATGATTCTTGACAGCTGTCGTGTAATTTGGGGTGCATTTTTTTTTCTAACTGCTATTTGCTTTATCTGAAATGATTTATCGACAATATTTATTGCCATTTGTTTATAATATATATCATCAAAAAATCATACCTTTTAACCAATCGAGGGGGTTGGTACCCAAAACTAATGATATTCCTTTTTTATATATTTTTGAGATAAGTTTTCCAAAAAATTCTAAATTTATCACTCCATTTATCAAAAAAACAGTTGGGTATTACAATGTTCTTTGAATACTGTTAAACTATAATAATAATACTTATTCTATATAAAACCCTTGGAAAAATCGATCTAAAATCGTTAAATTGGTTTACAATTATACTTTCCATGTGTTATTTGTCAGAATAACATATTTAGCAAACACCGTAAGTAATATTAAAAATACAGGGCTGATGCGCTCTCAATGAAGTAACCTGTCAATATTTTTTTTATAGCGGAGGGAAAATATTAAATTTACCTTAGCGTTAATATCATATTTCGATGTTGTTGCCTCGCAAACATAATAGCATCAAAAACCAATCTCTTTTGATAGATAATTCCCAAACGTATTCAGAAACATGACATCTACTAATTGACTTTAGCTACCGTCAACATTTATAAAGACTTATTTATATTCCATAAATACACTAGTTTTCACTCAGTAATAATAGAACATGTTTATGTTTATTCAACAATAACTATTTGTTTTTGTGTTTCATTACGTACTTTATAATTGGCTGTGATACTCGAGAATTTGATATTTAACATTAAAGATTACACAGTGTTATTGTAAACATTTCTTATGAAATTTAAAATAATTCACAACATAATAAGCCATTATATATTATAAAAGTCGTTATCTATGTATATGATTATCAATATCACAGATTACAAACACAAAAACATTCTGCGCACGCAAAGACATAGTGTGTGTGTGTTTGAGTCTGAGTTCTAAGGGAATTTCTAAGTAGGTGGTATTCATACATAGTTAACATGACTAATTATATTATTTATTTTTCTAGATTTACCTTCATCGTTGGTTTACTGCCGGAAGTCATTTAGTGACAAAAATTTTGTTATGAGATAATTGGCTTTAAAGTTTTAACTACATTTTGTGTCTGGCATAAACGCACTGCACTATACTTTTTTAGGCACAACGCAAGGTGCAAAATCCAGATCTAGAGTTTGTGCGCGAGTGTAAGTGTTAAAATAAATTTTAACATATGGCACTGACATCTGGTGTTTAATATAATTATTTTTATTAAAAACGCATCCAAATTACTTTTAAAACTAGAAGATAACATAGAATTATTTATGAATACAAATATCATATTTGCATTTATATGAATTTTATTATCTAAAATCTGTATTTTAAATTAAGAAAAACAAGTTTGTTTTAAACTAAAAAAAACATTTTTTTGCGAAATGGACTGCTTTCAATTTATTATACATCTCACATATTATTTTGTGTGAAAATGTCTTGCCAACACAAAGTAAACAAATTATTTTTTTATCAAATTTAAAAATAATGTCCTTACAAATTAGACGCAAAGGGACTATTTTAATACTGAAATCAAACATTGTACCACATGACTCAAATCATTCAAAAAATACCTGCAAATTCGTTGCGCTAAAAATGTTTCTGTTGGTATAGGAATATTTGCTTTACTTTGAAGCCCATACCTGACCAGCATCGAAAGTTTTGAAAAGCCGTATCGCCCTCATAATCGAAAACACATTGTTTCAGAACAAAAAGTGTATTTATCTTGTAAGAGAAAGGGTAAACAATTAAATATAGCGTACATATTCGTACAATTTTAAGGTTGATTATTTGTCGATGACGTTATTTTTATTACAGTGTAAGCAACATTGTACACGTCGCTACCATAAAGTAACAGTGAGATATGTTAGTGAAAAATGATGATTTTACAATATGTATGCCAATCGATTGCTGAAAGGTAAACCTTTATAATGAAACACTGAAATATTTTATTTTAAAAAGAAAACTTTTGGCAAAGCATCAGCAAGATTAGCATAATAAACAAAAAAAACTTATTATTAACTTTTATCATAAACCGTGAATGAAACTATAAGTCGTTATTTAAAAAGTACAAAACAAACTTTCAAGTCAAACTATCTCAAAATTAGTATTTTTGACTAATCCTACTGTTGTTTTAGGGTAGCGACGTGTACATTACAATTTATACATCAATTATATATTGGAAACACTTATTTTTCTTCTTCGTCATTTTCTGGCGCTATAAAGTGAAGAGAACCCTGAAGGCGTCTATCAATCTTGTCCACTCCACTCAGTCTTCTGCGTTCCTACGCCAGTCGTTGCCCTTTAGACTGCATAAGTGCTGTGATACCTCATCCATCTACCTAAATAATGTTCTACCAGTGCTTCGTTTTCCTTCTTGTGTAGCAAATATGAGACGTTTACTTGTTAACGCTCATATTTGGCACAATTCATATTCAATTAAAACAAAATAACTGGTTTCAAAAATATCACGACTTTGATCGCAACCTGAAATGAAACACGACTCTAACTTTGAATTAAAATATGACTCCAATCCCGACGCCTTCTCTAAATTTTGTTTTAAAAATAAAGATTTTTGTTTTACCTTTAAATGGTCTACTATTTTTTCTATCATTTACTTTTCTCTTAGTACATAAAGTCATTATTTGACCAATCCATACGATGAGTACGCTAATTTTCAAATATATTTGGCTTACTTATATTGTATGTATTTAATATAAAAAATAAAAACTAAAGAAGACATCGCAAATACTAAATTTGTACTGTTTGATGTGGATTTAAAAACCAATTTAAAACTTATTTCGCGAATATTTTCCATTTGGAATGTGTACCACGGAACCCTGAATCGTTTTAATCTGAATTTGAGATCAGCAAAAACAATTCCTAAAATTGTGTTGCTTGTGCTTTTTTCTCAAACGTTAACAACATTCCTTAAGCAAAATGTTGTTAGATTGGCTTATTTTTATTTATCAAAGATTTTGCTGATCAAATAAGTATTCTAAATATATAAATCGTCATTCGTATTTTATTGTCATCGTCATTGTTAATCTCAAATTAATGAAATCAACTCTATCAAAAAATATTAATCTAGAAAATGTATACAGATACAGTGATTTTAAAAATTTTCTTTTTTTTTAATTAAAATTTGGGAATTATTATTTTTTTTCGAATAACTAGTGATATTATGTAACAAGAAAGGCTTTATCAAATACATTGGTGAAGTTAGGGCTTCCAAACCGGTTTAAACCGAAACCGGTTACCCGGTTTTTCGCCTGTTTTGAAATAAACCGAAAACCGGTTTATTTCCCGCGGTTAACCGCGTTTTCATAAATTCTATATTTATAAGTGTATTGATTTTTTTTGAAAAAAAATAGAATTTCGCACTAAATTCAGCGCAATGGAAATATGCATTTACACATTGCTAAATAATATCAATTGTCACGTAGGTATTCAAATTATAGACATAAATGTCTTTTCAGGAAGAAAATTAACTTTATCAAACGACGAAATGTATCTTAACTGTCTGTAATAAATTCGGCCCTTGTTACACTATGACAAATATGACTTAACTGAAAACATTGAGAAGACATCCGTATTAATCTTAAATGAATGGCGAACAAGGATAGCATGTGTATCATTATAAAAATACGCAATCATTAATCTCCAATTTATTTGTTTTCAATTACATGTATGCCTGTTTTTAGATGGATTTTGCTTATTGGAATATTATTCTTAATAATTTTCATTTTAATCAATTACTATTAAAAAATAAAAATTGTTGCTTTTCTAATAATTATTTCAAAGATACTATATTTATATATTGAGTCACTACTTTATTTTTATTTAATTACTTCATCGAAAGGTTTTACTGAACCCTCTTACGCTAGTAAAACTTGTTCCGAGAAATTTGTGGAAAAAAACGGATGTCATTTAGGCAATCAAACACTTACTTTAAAACTTTCGAAAAGTATATTAACACAATGTGTAAAGCTATTCATGTTTTTTTTTCTTCTGTTCAACTGAGTTCAACTGAGAATTACGAACATACATTCACAATAAATCACATTTTATTGCGGTGCATTCATTGTTTTCATTTTGTAAACATCTTGAAGAAGGGCGGAAGTTGGACAAAAAAATCTGCAAACCTTATGTATGTATTAACAGTGGTGGTACGCATATTCTGTAATATACACTGCTTTGCTAAGTAAATGATGCGATGTTTTTGAAGAAACAACCAAATTAGGTTATTATTATTACAATGCCCATCGACTTGTTCCGATCACAATGTTTTTTTCAACAATACAAATAGTAAAAACTTCTGTACGAAATAAAATGAATTAGGAAAAATTGGTAGCTTTGTCAATGTTATATATAGATAGAGATAAATATTATGAGCAAAATACTTAAATTCAACGAAAAAGTATTTGACCTGTTTTCAAGCAATTCAAGATAAACAGATGGATTATATCATGAAATAAAAACAAAATTTTAATAATTATTTTGATTTTATTAGTTGTTAATTTTTTTAAAGTACTACTACTTTTAAAATAATAAATATACCAAAAATGCATGAAATGTTTTCTTTTATATTAATGTGAAAAAAAACATAAGTTAATGTTATACGTTACCATGTTTAGTATTTTAATTAATTTTGTAAATGTGAATAATATCATCATTAATACATGAATAATACAATAAAATAGTATTTATGTTTATTATAATATTAAAATAATCATCTTTATATTGTTTGTGTTTCAATAGTTTTGCATTTTTCTATCAATGGCAATTTGTGTATAAAAGTACATAATATATCTGCATGGTTTGCTAATACATACATATGTATATGTTTGAATCGTTCAAATTATGTACACTCCCACAGATTTTGTCACTAACGACCCGGGTTTCGCCTTTCGGCATCTTCAGGCGTTCAAGCGCACGGATGAACTTGAACTGTGGGAGTGTACATAATTTGAACGATTCAAATTTAATATTGAAATTCCACCAAGCACCTTCAGTCGAAATCTTAAATTATATGTATATGTCAAAAGTTTTCAATTATTTTTTGTTTTTGTCCACAGATTGACGAATTTGAAATTAAAATATTGTTATTTTTTTAAGGTTTTTAAATTTTATTAATATTAATATATTTATGTTCTCATAAAAGTAGTAAAAATGGAGTAAATTAGTTTTGACAGTTGTGTCCTCATTACGGTCAGTCATTACGGAGAACTTGCATAAAATGTTTTTTTTCAATAATGTTATTCATTTTTTTTAATAATAGTCACCTTGTTTTGTATTTAAATTTTGTAAATATAAGTCATATTACATATAGAAACATTATGTTTTAATTCAATTATTATTCATAGCATTTTATTTTTTATTAATGTATATTTATGTATATAAATTATATTTGATACGTTTGATAAGTGTTTTTTTTGTATTTATAATGGATTCGAAGGTAACTTTGTGGGAGTTCATTTAATTTTTACAATTTTAATTTTATTCTAGAATTGTTTTTAATTAATTTTTTTTTTACCCTTAATAAGATTTTTTATACTTTTCATATGAAAATATTTTTTAAATAAATATTTTTTTTGTAATTTTATTGCAGATATTTTGTAATTTTATTGCCGACCATTGCTATTTTCATTTTTACCTATAGAAAAAGCAAAAATAGTTGAAAATATGATTTTTGCATTTTTCAGCAATGACTGATATATATGTATGTAAATGAAAGATTTCGGTTTAAACCGGTTAATTTATATGTCCGGTTAATTGGAAGCCCTAGGTGAAGTATTGTAGTCTAAGAGAAATCATTCAAAATTTGAAACACTTTAGAAAATGCATTAATTTCATATTGACCAAGCAGAGACTACAATAAGTAGAGGCATTTTCTGCATTTTCGATGAGAAAACAGTTTTTTGGGATAAGTTGGTTTTCCATTACCACTCAATTTATAGCCATTGTTTAGTGGTTGCTTTTCACAATGCTTTCATCAGGAAAAAAGGTATTTTTTACAGACGACAATTTTTTTGCAAATGATCTATTCGCCTGTTTTAACGGGATTATTCTGCTTTTAAAGTAGAAAGCGTAGATACGCTTTATAACATAGCTTTCAATATTATTTATCAGATTACATTCATAAATCATTTTTACAATTCTTTACTATCTATTACTTTGAAAGAGTAGTATAAATTGATAAAACTTTCATCGCACATCGTATTTTGTTCGTATATCGTAAGAAGTGTTTATCGTGAGAATGACTTGAATGAGAGTATGGTCTTAAGCTTTGGTATCAAATATATATTTAGCTTTGATAAAATTGATAGTTTTAAAACTTTTTTAAGTTTACTCAGTTCACAAGTAAACTCTTGTCAGCTAGAATAGTAGGTTTAAAGTACGTACGTCTTAGTAAAAAATATATTCGTCTAGGATATGTAACACGGTTTTCGCTCGATACACTCGACCAAACATCAACTACTGTGCTCTACAAAATTTATCACCGAAGGTTTCATCCATCGCAACTTTACGACAGGACTATTTCTAAACATATCAAAGACACTCGATAAATTCTGAGTAGAAATAAGTTAGGTTAACTACACAAAAGCTTGACTTGAACGGCCGATTGTGCTATTTTTAAGTGTATCTTTTTCTTCTCTTTCTTTTGTCTGATTGGCAACACCATTGTAGTGTTTCTGTCTCTCTCCTAAGCCAATCGTACAATATCACCAAATTCTTGGATGTTGAGCTATTTTTGATAGGCTTTCCATCAAAGCAAGTTTCTTAATCTCTTAGTCTTTTACTATTGTCTATTTTCTTTACATTATGATGTGAAATAATTCATATCAGTCATTGGAATCTTATTTAAGACTTAAATATGCAGCTTTACTGCATTTACGGTCGCCATTAACCTTTGTGATATAATACAGGGCTGTGAAATTGTGTAAAAATAGTGACTCTGGCATTTACTAAATTATTTGACTTCAAATTGAAAAATTGCATCGATTAATTGTGACTTAAAAAATATTAAAATATCTTCCTAGTTTTAAGATCACTATCATAATGAAATATTGACAATCGAAATATCTACTTTTTTGACTCAGTTAGACATATAAATCTAATATGGACATCTATCGGCAAAATAGTAAAAGTAGTATAGTATAAAATAAGACTATTCATGTTCACTCTGGGGAATATTTTTGAAATCCGTATTTAGTATAAATTTCAACATATTTTTTAGAAATAATATATACACTTTGTAGCATGGCGAAGACATGAGATTTGGGGTACGTTTGTCACATAAACTCAATATAAATACCGGTATTACAAAAAAAGTTTAAATAAAGAAAAAAATACTACTGATTAAGATTGCTATGCCGGGAGGGTACAAAAATTGGTTACTAAATATTGTTCATAAAATATCATCCTAAAAAAATATATATTAAACACAAACGGGTGATTTTCAATAATATCTTACGGTTTCATAAAACAATAATACACCATTAAAAAGGTTCATTAATTTTGCAGATTTACACCCATCTCTTCGAATAGAAATCGAGAAAATACTGTTCGTACTGGGACTCAAACCCGTGAGATCCGGCACGGAATCCCACATCGCTAACCGCTGCGCCATAAGACTCGGCATGTACATATATGTTTAAAACAATAGAACAGGGTATTTAAAAACCAAAATCATTTCAAATAAACTCTACAAGAATTTGTATACTCTCTCATTCATTAAAATAAAAATAATCCAACAATCTTTAACTTTTATTTATAACAAAACCATGATATAATCGTTTTCTTGATAGAATTGATAAGTGGAGTTGTTACTTATTATGTTATTAGGCTACGAAAGAAGTGCATTCAGTAAAAAAATCTTTCGATGTATAAACAGAGAATAACAATTTTTTTATCATTATGGTTGTGACTCTAACTGAAAATCAGCCGTTAAAATTAAATGTCTTGTGTGTATATTATGTACACACTAATGAAATTTTCCAATTTCTTGATTTATTAGTTTTATATGAAACATATTTTCGATATTTTACGATTCGCCAGAGCGATTGATCGTAACATATGACGATGGTCATAAAATAGGTCTTTGACATAAATCAAAGTGCTTGACACAATTTCGAAAACCTGCCAGATATTGTGAAAACAGAGGCCTACTTCAACGAGGATTGATATTTAAACATTAATCTGCGCACCCTTAGGGATCGTTCATTAACATTGAATTAATTGCCACTTGACGTTTGTAATATTTATCACAAAATTTAATATAGTAGTTGAAACTAATCGGTCAATTTTGTATAATTTGTGCCCATTAAATAATTTGATACATTAGTATACATTAGTTTTTCATTAATATGCAAATCAAAAATCAATCAATTAACTAACAAAACAAAAATATCAAAATCTTTTATATATACAAGGATTTGATTGCAGTCATTGTTTGGCTGTATCGACATTCAAATAAGACAACCTAATGAGCGGTAATTCTTAAGCGGTGGTGCACAATCTATGACTCGAGTTGGCATTTATTGTGGCCAACAGCTTAAATAAAATGCAAATTTTTAACAATATTTATTTTTACCAGTTCATTATTAATTTCATTTGATATTTTCAAGAAAAAAATCATACCTCAAACTGTCTGCAATGAATGGCACGGTAGCCATCCACACTAACCGCTGCGCCATAAGACCTGAATTTTTGTTATTTTTACTTCTTGTATTTGTATAGTTAAATATAATATCTTGGTAAGCTTTACCAATATTTCTCTTTTTTGGACAGCCCTAACTTAGTAGACCTTTTTTTCTCAACCGGACGCGCAATATCGAGTCTACGTGATGCTGCAACGTTGTACGGAACATACTGCGACATTTCTACGTAGTTAAATATTGTCAATCGCTAGATGTTGGCGAGTGTCGACGGCTTCGCAATATGTCACTCAACAAAGCACTTTTAAGGTTTGCACTGTCAATACTTGGTGGAATGGCATTATAATAAAAATAATAAAAGATTTTTAGTACTTTTTCCACTTAAAATTTGTATTTGATCAGAATCAGTTTCGCTCCTCACGAGCATTATCAACTGATAAGGAATGTAGAGTTTCATTTTGTTTAAAAATTTCCCAAATTTTAATTGTGTTTATAATTGACATCATTTGCCACTAATATTTATTGATGATTTTTTAATTGTATGTTATAGGTGTTGATCATTTTAATTTTGTGTAATTATAATGTAATTTGTAAATCCTTTTCATTGTTAGTAGTTGCTTACACCTTTTTATTTCAATTTAACTTGTATAAATAGCGCTGTTTAATTTATTTTTCTTATCAGTTGATAATGCTCGCGAGGAGCGAAACCGGTCCTGATCAAATAAATTTAAAGTGGAAAAGTACTAAAAATCTTTTATTATTTTATTCAACCTATATAGCAGTATTGTAAGAAAACGAGATCATTTTTTAATCGAAACAATTGGAAATAATTTTGAAAGAAAAGTCTTGATTTTCAATAATACTATAGATATACATAAATTGATGTCTTTCTTTAATGTTTTGTGTTGCTGAATATATGATATTTTATTAAATCGTTTAAATTACAAAAATCTTGTATAATATTTATTTAATGTTTAATACAGATCATATTTTTAAAAACGAGCTAGTTGCGCCTAAATATTATTTAAGGAGTTGAAAGTTTTTCTTGCGAGTCATGACATGAATGTAGATGTTGAGTATCATTTTCTGCGACATTTGTAACTCAATATGTTCGTATCATTAAACCCGTTATAGAGACGTAATGGTCAGGATTGATGATTATGTTGCACCCATATTGATAAATAAAACACAAATATTTCTTTTAAACAACGTTATAATTATTTTAAACATTCTGTTTTGTGGAAACCTGTATATGCATGGTCATATTAATATGTGTCATATTATTACCTTGGCAAACGATCTCCGTATTTAGATTTTTTTTATCTGCTTTTGCAGAACAGGTGAAGTGGCGAAGTTTTAATCTTGTATTATGCTCCGATTGTGGGATAAAATGTTTTTTAATATCCAAAATCAAATTCCGGACCCCACCCGTTTTGTATTTTTATTTATTTTTGCTCTAAACACGAGCATTGGGATATAATATGTAAATTTTTGTACAAATCCGAAAAACCTTTTCGTGAAACCGTTTATAACACGTCATGTTAGGAAAAACTTTGAAACCTTCCTGCCAGTCATCTTTCTTTATAACGTATTTATGAATGAAAATGTAGCTTGAAAAGTAACATATTTAATTTTAGCGAAAATTTCGTTCATAAAAAGAATTCTTTTTTCTACTGAAAATGAAATCTCGCGAAATTTTCAAATACACATTACGGTGAAAACTTTAACCTGCCTTCTTGGACATTTCACTAAATTAACATGACATGCAATAAATACGCTTTCGTCTATTTTCCCGGCACGCCTTACCTTTTGACGTCTTTTGAACGAGGTTTTCTTAGACAGACTTGCTCTTGCTTTTCTTATTAAACTTTACCATAATGATGTTCTTTGTTGAAGCAGATACACGTCGTGACATACGCCCAAACATTATTGCTTCTTTATGAGATATTTTATGAATTTTCAATACATCTTTTTTCTATTATACTCTCAAATATCATTTTGTTACAATGGATATCTCCGTCTTTGAGACAAAGAAATTCTTTCTGGTTTGTTTCATTTTTATATTTTAACCATTACGTTTTTTATTTAAATTTTTAAATAATATGTTTTATTCAAATATTAATACAATTATTACTCGGTCATAATTAGGGCCTCTAATCCCGGGATTTCATTATTTTTGTAATCCGGAAATCCCGGGTTTGTGATAATACTAATTCCGGGATTGTAAAATTTTGCAGAAGTTGCGCGAGGGCTAAAAGAAGGTCTCATTTTTTTTCATTTTGGCAATTCCACAGATTCCTGGGTTTTTGTAATTGGTAATCTGGGAACAGCTAAAAAAATATCTCGCGTCATTTCATTTTGTGAATTCCGTAACAAACCCGTACGACAAAAGTTCTTAGTCATAATGCATTGTGAAGTGTAAATTTGAAACAAAATTAAACTTGGCATGCTTTGAAACAACGTTGGAAGATTTTATGCAATCCTATACCGGTAAAATGATGGATGCATTTATAATTTAAATTGACAAAGAATTTATTCCGCTATATTTTTTCACTGTTTAGCTTTGGTTTAAGAAGCCTTAACATTTTTTGTAGTAAATAAATTTATAATAAATAAATCTACTTTCAAATTATATGAAATTAGTTTTAAAGATGAATGTTAATATTTTGCAATTGATATTTCAGAATTCATTTATAAAGTAACCTTTAAATTTAGTTCAAAATAGTGTATAGATATTATATTTTAAATATATTTTTAGCCAAATTTTATAAAGGGAATAGAGATATTTAAAATATTATAAAAATGTTAACTTACCTAATAGTTCATTTTTCCCGAAAAAACGATTTCTTGATAGAACGAGTAAGCATCGTTATTAAAAATTCAGATAAAAAATTATTTTTTTATTAAATCTATTCCGAGGGAAATTTTATTTTTTAAACATTCATAATATATTTAAATGTCAAATAACAGAATCTTGACTTTCAAGGTCAGATGCATGGCATCTCTTAATTAAGCAAGGCAAATTGAATTAATTTTAATTGATTTTAATTTATATTATGTTAATGCGCAAGTAATAGTGACAATTTCCGAAAGAAATAATTGGTGTGTAGTTTTATTCATCTTAAAATTTTTACTAACGAAAATTTTAGTTTTAATACGTTTTTATAATGTGTTTTTATCATAGTTCATGTTTTTATTGAAATATTATTCAAAATAAAAAATACTACAACGAAATCTTTTAAGAAATAGTTTTTAACATTTAACAACATGGCCAAAAACTTTTTGTGTTTTTCGCACGTTCATACACGTATTCATAAACTGAATTCAGTCATGAAGGGGTTAGTGAACGTTACTCGCAAGCAGGTGATTGGACATGGTTAGTGCACATCATTTGATTATTGCAGACTTTGTGATATTTTAAATAAAAACATATTTTTAAAGATTTGGAGCCTCAAAACGATTAGTCGATGAAATAATTTTATTATGATTTCGCTTATTTTTAAAAATATTTTTAAATCTATTATAAAAATTGTCATACTATTAAAAACACGTTATCATTAAAAACTTGTTTTTAATATTAACAAACAATTTTTAATTTGTATATTTTATTACTTTGAATCAATGACAAATAGAAACACGTTTAAATATAAGATTATGATTAAAAAATAAATATTATAATTATTAGTTTTTAAAATTAATTTTGTTTTGGCAATGAGCTTTGCTTTCATGATTTAACGATAATTGCAACAATTAATTTTGATACACTAGTTATATATATTTTTTAATTAAATTAATATTTTAAGGGGTTGTATCATGAAGCAATACTAAACAAAATGTTCAATATATTAATGAACAATATTGATCACTTGTCAAAACATTATTATCGAAATCCCTGCGTGCCTTTTGTACATTTATGATGTTTTACTTCCAGTAGTCACAATAATTTGATTTTGTATTTGAAAAAACATCTAATAAAAGATTTATTATTATAATGCTATAGGGTACTTATGCATTTAAGATAGTGTTATCAGTCAAAACTGTTGATAATAAAGAACGATCGATTATGAGTAGTTGAACGCGGTTATCAATTCAAACAGTTGGAATATTTTATCAGGTCAAAACAGCTGACCTCCGTTTGGATCACAGATTCCCAAAGTGGGCGATGTTGGTCCTTATAAGGCGCTTGAGCAGTCATATGGGTTCGTCGTAAACTCGTATGCATTTTAGAGGAGTTGAATATAAATAAAAGGGTCGTGGAAGCACAAAAAAGAGAAGATAATAATATTCTGCTTAATCATTCTCATATGTTTCATTTGTCATGTAACGTTTACTGATGACTTTGTTTTTCATGTATCTTATATCATTTATGGCTGCAAAAACAGGTAACAACTACACTTTACACTGGACAATGGGCACATAAGTGTTTCGTTGCAATCAGTTCAGTGCAGATAAAAATCTGTCAACCAATATATTAAACCTATTACAAATTATTATTGATGTCATCCTGAAACGTCGCTGACAAAAATCCTGACAAACATGAATTGTTGGAAGCAGCTTATCAAGTTTTACTTTTTAAGCTATCTTTTTTGTTGTTTTTTATTATTTTTTTCCGGTTTCGTAATATCTGTTCATAATTTATCTGCTTGTGTGCCGTCTGTGTGGTTGAGTGGTCAACGTCATTGGTTTCGGTTATGGAGGTCACGGGTTCGAATCCCGGTACGGACAGTTTTATAAATTGATTTTTCAATCGATTTATGAATTTCTGTTCGAAGGCATGGATGTATGTGATGTCTTGAATTCCCCATCTACCACGCATCCTATTCTATGAACGGGGCGTATCGAGAACGATTAGCTAACCACCAGTCCTGTCCTAGCCCTATTCTACTATTCCTACTCTCATTGGAAAAAGAGAGGTTGAACAACTGAGTAACAAGCAGTTCTCGTAGAAACACTTCTGTTGAGATAAACTCCATTAGGAGTCCATATGCTCCATATTGGAAACGGACATGGTAAAATATATATATATATCTGCAGGGGTGGTCTGGAGGGAGTTTGGAAGGGCCCACGCGAGCCTCTTGTTAATTCAAAAGAAAACAATATTCTCACATCAAATTATTACAAGACTTCAATTTATGACATATATTATCTACGACAGCTTCAATGTGAAGTGTATTAAATAAAAATCGATTGCTTATTTAAGTATTGCACATAGTTTCAATAGAATGATAAAAAAAATTCACCCAGAACACTGAGAAATCTTTTGAGGTTAAGCGAGCCCCTTGTTAACGTATTGGCCGCCCACCGCTGGTTATCCATAATAATTCCCAGCTCTCGAGACTTTTTTTTTATTTGTTACATCCTTCGTATTACCTTGCTGTGGGACGTAAGTAAAACTGTTCTAAATTTATTAAATTATTACTGTGTAACAAATTTAGTTGAGAGTGCTTAAAATTGTTTTGCATAATCAGCAATACAATAAATATTTGCTTAAGATTAGTGTTGCACCTTTATTACTCACGGAAACGTGTTTAACATTGAAGAAGTAATAAATTATTATTTTTAAACATTTGACAATATTTTTAAAACGTTTGGGAATCCCTACTTTATATGATTATATAGTATTATAATAAATGTTATGACTGGCTTAGTATGAATCCGGTAGTGAAGTGTGTTACGCTAGAAATATATTTGTTCTAAAAAATTGTGCGCGGTTTAAAAAAGTGAAAAAGAGATTCGGTGCAATTGGTTATCATCTGTATGTATCTTAAATAATATGTGGCGGCAAATCGATACACATAACTAAAAAAACCATTACTATTTTATACATTTGTGCTAACTGCACAAATGTACTGATACGTGTTTAAAATGTGAATGAATTCTTATCAAGAATACCAATATTTAGTGCAAACGTATACGAACTACACAAATATACGAATTACTCCCATTTAACAAAGCCAAATTTAAGTCTTATGAATTGTTAACAGTGTTTAATATAAATAATATAGTTATTCTGCTTTTAATCACCTGTGTGTTATCGGTAGGGCAGGGATCATTACTTGCTTTTAAGTAAACATTGAAACGTCGTCAGCTTAGAAAAGCTTATCTTAAGCAAATATTCAAACCAATAATTATGTTTCTTTTTCTCAGTTATTTTTAATGAACATTTAATAACAGACTTCGATTTATTAAACTGTTCAAAAAAATGGCTGTCCAAATACTTTCAAATTAAAAACAAAATAAGTATCATACATAATAGATTTACTATAAATATTTAATTATGTACAAATTATTCACACTATCCGTAAAAAATGAAATAATATCAGCTGATATTTTTTGACGTCTCTGCCTATGTATTTAGGCAATGTGAATGACGAGTGTAAAAGATCCTTTTTTGAATTTGTATTACTATACTTTTTTACCGCCTTTGTGGCCAAGTGGTCAGCATTGTTGGCTTCGGTTACACGGAGAGCACGGGTTCAAATCCCGGTACGGACAATTTAATAAATTGATTTTTCAATCGATTTTTGTTCGAAGGCATGGATGTATGTGATGTCTTGAATTCCCCTCTTCCACCCATCCTATCCTATGAACGGGGCGTATTGAGAGCGATTAGCTTACCACTAGTCCTGTTCTAGCTCTATCGTTCTATCCTTACTCTCTTTGGAAAAAGAGAGGTTGAGCAACGGAGTAACAAACAGTTCTCGTAGAAACACTTCTGTTGAGATAAGCTCCATTAAGAGTCCATATGCTCCGCATTGCGAGCGGACATGGTTAAAAAAAAGGCTCTTTGAAAAAAATATTGTTATTATGAGCGTTGCAAATGAATAAGAAATTTTGGTTTATTTTATTTCTTTTGATTTAATTTGTTACCATAAATTATCAGATGAGATTTTGCATCCGTAATCTTATTTTACAAATTCGCCTATCAGCTTATTCTTCCAAGGTTCACCTTGAGTGTACAATTAACATATATATATGTATTTGAAATAAAACTATGGTAATTTTTGAATAGCTCTTTGGTATATTTGGATTCTTTGGTTGTATTTAGGTAAAAAATTTAAATATTCATTGAATTACAACTTCAAATATAGACGCTATTAATATTTCAGCGAAATACTAGGCATAAAAGTTTGCTAATTTATAAAAAATAGCACACAGATAAAATATTAAAATGGTTTTATCGACGGTAATTTTCTACAACCTCATATCTCACAAAGTAAAAGTTTTCCGCTATCAGTTTTTATCGCTATAAAATATCACTGGAACGGTTTTGTTTTCAATATCTTTGAGGAAGTTTGTAAGGAAAAAACCTAGGAAATTTCCATCCATACCATCTTTTCTTTCATGCTGAACAAACTTGACCATATTATTGTCGATTTTTGAAGTTTATTGTGTATATGTGTGTATTAAAATTCTGAATTCATTTCACCAAAACTCCTACAACATACTACTTTATAGAAAATTGTACGATGTTATGTTTTTAGCAGTAGAGTTTGACATTTCTTTTCAAGGTGGTCAAGTATATTGTTTCTTTGGTAGCTTCATTGTTGAAAATGCTAATACGATTAAAAGAAGCAAGCGCTTTTTTTTATTCGAGAAACTTTTTAACATTATAGCGGAGGTCACATCAATGATATAGCTTATTACATTCATTTTACAAAATTTTAAACGTATTAGTAAATTTATATTTATATATATATATATATATATATAACTAGCTGACCCGGCGAACTTCGTACCGCCCAACAGTCGATTCTTTAACTTTTTAGTTTTTTATTACTTATTCTGCTATTCGGTACGCCGGGTCAGCTAGTACGATAAAAAAAGAAAAAATAAAGTTTATAAGTCAACGATTACATTATATAAAAAAATAAAAATTATAAAACACCTAAAATTCTTTTAATAGTCAATAAAAAATCACAATGAAATTACAATTTCAGATTTCTTATTATGATACCTACTTATTATATGTCATTTTATTTTTATTGTAGTACTTTTTGGTACACGATATTTTTTGTTTGATTACCTGGCGCGTAAACAAACAGAGCAGGTGATTTTTCAACACGGGAACAGGCAAAATACAATTGACCATGCGGGAAACATGCCTCTTCTAGATTAATACCACAAACACTTAATGACTGCCCCTGGGATTTGTTTATAGTCATAGCGAAAGCAAGCCGTACTGGAAACTGCAGTCATTTAAACTCGAATGGTACGTCAGTCGGAATCATTGGGATGCGGGGTAACAAAACGTCTTCTCCTTTATTCTTTCCTTTCAATATGATTGCTTCTATTACGTTATTCAGTATTTTTTTTTATCGCTAATCGTGTGCCGTTACAAAGTCGCGGTTAGTTAATATTTCGCAACATTATAACTACAGATCCAACCTTTAATTGAAGATTGTGAGGTGGCAATCCCGGCAAATCTAGTAAGTTTAAAAATTCCGGTGGATAGTTCACGGCATCATCTTCATTAGTTGCCGTATCAACTGATTTATATGTCCTCATTTTCCCAGGAATGTCATCTTGAATTTTGAAATTTAATTCATTTACATCAGTGTTTTTGGCAGCCAGTTTAGCTCGTTCGCTCAACCAATCATGGAATAAGTAATTTTGAGCAACATTTGGAAACATTTTTTGAATGAGTTCAGCTTTTGATTGAGTTAACTGACAAAATCTCTCAGGAAAGATGATGCAGCCAGTCAGCATTGACATCAATATTTATACGATACTAACGTCACTCAATTGTTTTGCCTTCCCGGAACCTCTCCACTAACATTTGAACTTTATGGTATGGTATTAAAGTTCAAATTGACGTTTAAGTATTATTACGAATCGTTTGTATGGGAGTATAGAAAAGTGTTGTTTTTAGACTTTTTCAGGCATTTTTTTAAATTTTTCTCTCCGTAAGAACCATCGTCTTACTTCAAGGAATATTCTAAAAAAAGAATTAGCGAAATCGGTTCAGCTGCTCTCGAGATTTGCGCTTAGCAACACATTCAGGGACTCATTTTTATATTATAGATAATAATAAAAAAAAGCAAATGAAGTGCGGAATAAACTTTTCAAACTCAAAAAGATCACTTTCAACAAAATGGTAATTATTTAGTTTTGTAGCACGACTGTGAAGTGAAAAATAAAATTTGATGTACATACAGGTGCCTGATCTCACTTCTTGTCAAGAATTCTACGAAAAGTCTTTTTCCCAATCCATTTCCTTTCCCAATGAAGAGCATATGGCTTCCTAATGTAGATATTTCAATACAAGTATTTTTCGAGAACTGCTTGTAATAATCTTACTTTTTTAAAAGAGCAAGGATAAAAAGATAGCGCTAGGACAGGACTAAACACTCTCGATTTTCCCCGTTAACATTTATTTCAATTTTCTACATATCGAAAAAACGATTATTTTTTGCTTATTTATATTATACAGCTCGAATTTTTTGCTGTTTTTACTTTTTCGCAAAATAATTTATTTCAGTAGTTTTTTTCTTCTTAAAACATCTAAAGTTTTCAAAGCTAAATAATTTTTTTTTTTTAATATTGGTTAAAAACATTAAAATGCAGAGAAAAAATGTGCTGGAACGCCGTTCCACGGCGTTACATGATAAAAGCACTCTTTACATTTATATAGATGTTGATACGACGAGTTATTATTTCAGTAAATTATTTTTTTATATTGAGTACCGATGTATGTTGAAATTTTAACCTCTCTTTTTGCTCAGCTCTCGTGCATTGCATGACTCTGGTATGAAGTTACGCCACTGCCCAACTAAATATCTGGATGAATTTATTCACATTATTATTTTTTTTGCTAAAAATGCTTATATATTTCTTACTCTACTGGATAATTATTCCTAGGTACCCAAAATGGATTGCAAAAATTCTATCAATTGAAGAATACTTATTAAAAAATATAAACAATACTAAAGAAAATGACACCAAGTCAAAACATAGCTACCAACTCGGAAGAGACTAGTTTTCCCAATTTCCCATACCCTTCATTCAGAGATGAACCAATCAAAGATGCATTCCAGTGGCTACGGGGAAAGGTAAAAGACGACGGAGCCGAAGGGTTGTGGAGGATTCACGATGAAATTTATGATTTTTCCGAATTTATCGACAAACATCCTGGAGGTGCCGAATGGCTTGAGTTGACGAAGGTATAACAATTTTTATTTTGCGTAAAAAAAATATTTATAAGTGAATGTTTAAATATCACTAGTATATACAACTGCCAACCACTATCACCACCTGCCACGATAATACGGCTGGTAAATTCAGTCGTTTCCAGTGGCGTAAAAACATTATGTTTTTGTGCGGTTTTAGTGTTTATCAGCAGTTACCCAAAAGCCAAGACTCGGCTTCAAAATTCTGAAGGCCTCCAGTCAAAATGTTATTTTTTTCTAGCCGATTTTTATACATTATTTTACGCTTTTTTATATTGTTTCAATTAAAACTTCCATCCTGTTTTCCTCTACTCCAACAATTTGAGTTTGAGGGTCTCACATATGAAATAGATAGGGTCTAGCTATATCTAAATCCGGCTCTACTTGATGACTAAGTGGGTCAGACAGCGTGTCGGATTGACTGGCAACTTTTTTCTGTGATATTAAATCATAATCTCGGAAGATATGGCCAGCATATGCACATGTTGGTCTATGCATTACCTAACTAAGTATGAAGGCATTGGCAGTGAAACTACTTTGCTAGTCCAGTGAATTGGGTGGATGCAATTCCCTCTACAATATTCATACGTCTTTTGATAGTAGGGACAAATTTATATTTCAGATGACTACATAGAGATGTATCTCACTTTTTCCATCAAATACGGACACCTAGGATAATACGTCATAAATAAAAGCTTCTGAAATTAACTTTTGGAAGAAAAAAATCTTGAAACCGACACTTATTGGTAACGTCTGCCACCGAATTGTAGCATTCTATAAACATTTTGTATTGAATTGGTATTTTCTTGATAGAACTCTATTATAATAAACTTAAAATATCACTGTTCTTTGTTTATTATATGTTAGTAAATTTTTCATTACAAGTCGGGCTTTATTTTCATCAAGTGTGAAATAAAATCTAATTCAAAGTTAACAGATAATATTCGATTGCTTTATGCATGTTAACCTAACCAATTACAAAACATGTTATTTTTTAATTCCACATTTTTGGAAAAGATTTTTAGCATTAAGAACTTCTAATCTATTCAGATAATGTAAAAAATCCATGGGGTAAAGCAATCATCTTTTTTTCAGGGAACAGATATAACCGAAGCTTTTGAATGTCATCACATAACCACACTTCCAGAACGGTTGCTCAGTAAATATCACATAAAAAAAGCAGTCAAATTAAGAAACTCTCCGTTTACCTTCGAAGATAAAGGCTTTTATAGGACGTTAAAAGATCGCGTAGGAAAAGTATTGAAAACATTACCTAAGAATCTTGAGTCAAGATCCAAAAGACTGATTGAAGGGCTGGGTATCACAACTTTTATACTAGGAATTGCAGGATGTAAAGTGGAATGGCTTGCAGCTAAAATTCTATTATTAAGCGGCTCTGGGCTATTTTTAACATGGACAATAATTTGTGCTCACAATTTCTTCCACCAAAAAGACAACTGGAGGATGTATCTGTTCAACCTTGGTTTTCTGGAGCGCAGGTTAGTGCGGCGTGATTATCAATTTAATATTTAAACACAAATAAAATATTTACATGCATATGTGACGTTATTTAAAAATACTAGCCCGTATTTACGGATAGATTTTCATTCATTCATTTAAGCTTAATAATATCAAATATATTTGTTTACTATAAAAACAATATTTTGCTGTCCTGCAATATACAGATATACAGGTCAGATTTTGTTTTACCTGTTTCACCAGAAACTTGAAACAGTAATTAATTTCAAAATATCACCATATTATAATATTGTTTTAGTTTAGCTACATTCTTATCATAACATCGGGTTTTTATGACTATTATGTAGTAAAATATATGGATTAATCATATCGATTTTCAAATAGGACATTGTGAAAAAATCTTCTTCGGATCATTGCGTTCTGCCATACATCTGAAAATTATTTACATGTTTGTTTGCTCAATCTAAAATAACATGCAATTATATATTATATCTACAGAGAATGGCGAGTCACTCATGCACTTTCACATCATCTATACACAAATACGCTGTGGGATATTGAGATCAGCGGCTTGGAGCCAATTTTTCTGTGGCTCCCAAGAAAATCCAAATCTAAATTTTCAAGATTTGGACCCAATCTGTATGCTTTCATCATCTACTTAGTAGGATTTGATTTTAATTTATTTCGCAGGTAAGAGATTTCATAAAAACATTTTAACAGAAATCAGTTATTAATATTTCAGATATTAAATTAAGTTTTATCATTCAATTGTAAAACAAAAATCAAAATAAAATATATTCTTTTAACACATAGTCTTTATTTTTAGATGGATAAGAATTGTGACTGACAAAGGACTGCGGGATATAAAAATATCCGAATTCATTCCACTAATCCTTCCAGCAATGATGTATTTATTCGGAGGCTTGACGAAGCTCTCGGTATTCCTTCATTGGATGATAGTTATACACGTTGGAAGCTTTGTATTTTTTCTTATTGGGGTAAATGCTGCTCATCATCATCCAGACATATTCCATGATGGAGATACTCCACAGTAAGATATCAATTTTCTATAATTTATATACTTTTATTATTTAATGGTTTTGCACTGTTTCAAACGGTAATAAATAATTATAAATATATATTTTTAATAATTAAATTTAATTTAAAATAAGCTGAAACTCGATTATTATTATTCCTTTATTAAAAATTACAAAATAAAATTCGAGGTTTGTCCTAAATACTGGGCAAGATACAGGCATTGATAATATTAATTATAGCTTACTCGTGAACGTTGCGATGATCTGTTGATGCCTCTAAAAGAAGCGAAACACGTGACACATTTTGTAATACAACAATTAATAACAAAGTTATAAAAAAATATATAATAAAAATTTAGTTCCTAAAAGTTACCTCCTAGTCCAGGGTGGGGAACATTTTCTTGTCTAAAGGCCGCAGTAAACATTGACTAGGGAATTTTTTGCCAGAAACAAATTCATGCCAATTTGACGATACTGTTTAAAGTTTTAATATTGTTTCAAAAATTAAACATTTTACAAAAATTAAGCAAGGAGCTACTTTAAATTTATTGTTATTGTATGGAAATATATTTTTTATTTTTCAAATAACATATTTTGTTTATGCACATTTAATATACATACATATGCATAATCAAATACATGTTCTACTACAACCTGAATGCCTTTGTTTTTTTTTATGTTTTGTCGACTTGATGTTTATATCGAATTATTTTTTTATTGTTATAATTGTACATGGCAAGCTAAATGTTTGCGTTATTGCTTCCTTGCACATTTTAAAACCAATAACGTTTAAGCCAAAAAATCATTCTTCTTTTCACGGTAGTTGGCATGAAATTATCAAATATAAATTTACGTTCTACACTGCGGAATACGAGAAGTAATAACATTCAAGGTAATCGTTATAGTAGTAAAGATTTTTTCAATCTATAATAATTACGCAATTTTAAGTTCAAATATCGTAAAATTCATGACGTCTTAAAGTTCTTTTGTCTTACTTCAAATTTATTTTGTTTGCACGTCTGCGTGTTTTTGACAGAATGTTTGGATGGTGAATTTTAATTCAAATAAATTTGTTTGTCTTATCATACGAAACCGCTTGATTTTTCTTCCGGAACATAGATGCTTTAATTTATTTTCACGTAAAATTGCTTCGTTCAAATCATAAATTTAAAGTACACATAGATTCTATACAGACATTTTTTATGTCGTCATATGTATGTAACTTGTTAAGCTTTTTTGCTAGAATGTGAAAGATAATTACAAGCAGATCGATGGCATTTGGTTGATGATGTAGGAAGTATTTGAGATTAGCCTTGATAATTCATTAAATCCAATTAAATATTCAGTTGCTGATCGTTTGTGTGTGTTTATGATATTTAAACAGATATAATAATGATGTTGGTTTTAAAGGTTATATCATACATAACATTTTTTAACGTGGAACAGAATTTAACGACTGTTTTAAATAATTTGACGTTAAAAGAAACTTAAAATGCAATCTTTTAATTAATATCAATAACGACTCAATAATTATTTAGACTGGAGTATTTTCAATATTCGTTTGCTGATAACATACGAAACGTCTTTCAAATAAAAGTGATTTTAAATTAATTTTATCAAAGCGTCGTTACGGTCTATGCTTATTCTCTTCACTAAGTGGACAAGTTATTACTTAAGTAAAGTGAATTTGGTACTTGTGTGTTAGCGAGTCTCAACGCTCAGTCGCGCATGTCGATCAGTCAAACCCACCATAGTGACGCTTCGCAGACGTTGACAGATCAGTGTTCGTGAGTTAACTTTAGTTATTTTTGTAAATAAAATGGAGTTCATGAATTTCAAATCTATAAGAGCAGATGACAGATTTTTTAAGAATTTTACATAGTTTAATACATATTATTAAAATAATTAATATTGAATAAATTTAAATTAATAATTTAATCGTGCAGAAAATGGAGCATAGTGTATCTTTTTTTTGAAAGTCTATTCAGTGTTTTCCAAACGTTAAATTAGACGTAAAACTCATTTGATTTGTGTAGCATAGCATGGAAAAATATGTATTTTAGAATGTTGACGTAAAGTTTTTAATGAAATTTGAATCGTTTAAATTGTGTTTATTCCCACATGTTTTGTCACTGACGACTCAGATCTTTCCTTTCGGGATCTTCGTTCATTCAAGTTCACTGATAAAATTGAACTGATATCAGTTCAACAGTTGTCAGTGTAATTCACCCGTGAATTTTAATGTCTGAAGATGTCGCAAGGCTCGTTAGTAACAAAACGTATGGAAATGTACAATTTTTTTATGATTAAAACTTTAGATATTAATTTTCTCTTTTCTTAAGATCAAGTAATAATCGGCTTTCCTGAACGTGAATTTGATTCTTTTAAAACACTTAAATATTATTTTCATAACACAAATTGGAAAATGATGATAATTAAAGGTTGATAACTGACTAATATATGGTATTGATAAATAAATTTTACACCATAAAAATACATACACTCGTTTTTTATATATTTCTTATGCTTGATTTTGAAATAACACGGTCCACCAAAATTATTTGTTCTTAGACGATTACTAAACACAAAAAACATAGAATCTGATAAAGAAATTCTTAATTACAAGAAATTCAACAACACAAAACAGTAATAACAAACAAAAGGCTGTATTAAATCCTTACACATTAGATGTGTCAGAATTTTATAGCAATTTACGTCAAGTCTCTCGTAATATCTCCGTATAAAATCAAGTAGCAATTAATATTATTATTTTATTTTAATTAAAATATTTTTTGTATAATTTACTCGTTGGATTTTCGTTATTATATTTTTTAATACGATGTTTTATAATACCACACTTTTTTTTTTCTAATAACAGCTTTTTAAATTTCAGTGAACCAATCTTGAATCATTCTACGAATCACATTTTTAGCACGGTTTTTTTTACAGATTTTTTTGTGGAACGTATCTACAGTCTAAAAAAGATTTCATTTTACATCTGACACCAAAATTATCATGCCTACATGCTTGTTTTCTTAATAATAAACTAAAAACCAATTTAAGTCGCAAAAGTATATTATTTTTTATATGTCGTTAATGAAATGAATGTTTACTTTCGTTGTTAAACTATGATTCACATAATGATTGCTTAGTGATTAACAAAAATAATACGAATGAGGAAAAGAAATTGACATTTAAAATTGAAATAAAAATAATTATTATTTCTTCTCAAATTCGTATAGAATTGTCATCACTCTTCGAGTGTTATTTTAATTTGTGAAAGAAGAGAAACAAAAGACCTAAATTGTACAAAAACTATCAGTGTAAAATATATGCCTTTTTTATACCACGGCTAAAATCAGAACATTAAATTATTATTTGATGTGCAGCCGCTTTAGTTGTATTCATATTTAAAAAATAAAATTTCTAGTTCATTATTTATAATACGTCAAGGATTTTGGTATGTCTATATAATTAAACAAATAAGTACAGCTAATTATCTTTCCAGTTGGTGTTATGATAATTCTAAGTCACTTTATTTGTATTTACAATCAAACATACAAAAACTACGTCATAGAAAATATTTGTTTGGATTTATTTGTCTCACTGTGGCTCAGCTTATGCACACACTTGCGCTACGATTTCAGACGATTTGATAGTGGCACTGCCATCTGGTAATAATTTCTTGCATATTATGCTAACTTGCGTGGTTGAGTAGTCAACGTTGTTTGCCCAGAATATATAGAATAGGTTATAGGTTCGAGTTCCAATACGCACAGTTTTTATAGATAGATTTTTCTATCGACTTATGGATTTCAGTTCGAAGGCATGGATATATGCGATGCTTTGAATTCTATTCCAATCATCCTATCCTAAAAAAGAGGCGATTAATTAAAGTAATTAGCTAACGACGAGTACTTTTCTAGTCTTATTCATCTATCCCTACTTTTTTTGATAAACAAGAGAAGTTGAGCAAGTTAGTAATAAGCAGGTCTCGTTGAAACTTTTTTGTTTTGAATCATTAGGAGTCTATTTGCTGGACATTGGAAGTGGACATGGATCAAAAAATATACATTTTGCAAAAGCAAATTTTTCATCAATTTTGACTTTTTTTATGTCCAATCCTCTTTCAATATCATGACATATTTATTTCACTTTTAAGGTGTTCACTGTCAATTCTTGGTGGAATGGCATTATAATAAAAATAATAAAAGATTTTTAGTACTTTTTCCACATAAATTTGTTTGATCAGGACCGTTTTCGCTCATATATTTATTGTACATACATTATTAAATGAGGATTTTATTCTTTTATATTTTGTGAAATTTTAACGGAACTTAAGTAGAAAGAAATATGTTAAGATAAAGAGTTAAATTGTTGAAAGCGTTCATAAGAAGTGTTATAACTTTAAATAATCTTTCAAAAAAATAAGTCCAAAGTTGTTACAATTCGGTAACAGTGATTGACAAGTTTCTACAGATGTTATTAAATAAAAACATTATTTGTTTTCAGTGAAGACTCCGACTGGGGTATGCACCAACTCCATGCTGTTATGGACAGAACGGATATAACCGGGTCACACTTCTTGGTCCTGACAAACTTTGGCGACCACGCGCTGCATCATCTCTTCCCTACGGTGGACCACGCCTACCTTCCATTTTTATATCCTATATTTTATGAAACATGCGAAGAGTTTAAAACCAAACTTAGAATGAGTACACAGTTTGGGCAATTTATTGGACAATTTAAACAGTTAGCTAGGAATACAACTAAGTAATAAAAAGTTCAATAATAATATATTCTATGATATTTTCTAATAAAAATAATACAAAATATTATCAAATCAATGCTTTCATTTGACAGATTCATTCTATCTCAATTTAAAAAATAACTTTGAAAAAAAATCTTGAATATTTTGATAGAAATAATTATCAATGCATGTATGTATCCAAATGTATAATGATATCAATGTATATTTTATCCGAAAAAAATATAAAAAATAGTCAATGTAAGTAAAAGAAAAAATCTTTTATTTATTGTGTCTCATAGTTCAACATAATTAATTTAATGCTAAGCTTTTTTTTATATTAGGATAAACAATCTTTGAATAAAACATTGCGTTATTATATAATTTAATTAATACAACTGTGACATAAATAATTAACAAAAAAAATCTGGGGATGGTGTCTTTCTCATAACGATTGATTTCAAAAAGTTATGATACTTAAAAAGTAAGTTGTTTTGGAATACATATTCAATTTTTTTAATCAAAAATATAATAAATATTTCAATTGATGGAACATTAATAACTAATTACAATTTATGATAATTAATAAGACACTTGCATTGAAAATAAATCATAATTAGTTTGTCATATAATTACTGCTATTTTTTTTAAGCGAACGCACACTATTGGAATATTTTTTAACTAGTTAATTTTGAAAAAGATACTGCTTTTTGTGTTTAAATTATAAGAAGCAAAAAAAAAGCACCAAATTCATCGAACACACTACCTTTTTGAGAATTATGGCATATTTATTACGCGTCAAATGATTTTTTCTTATTTTATATCAGAAACAGATGTTGATTCTTTGTTTTGTCAATGATTCATTTTTGTATGTAAAATTGTATGTATGTGATTCCAATTTTAGAATAACGCTGTTTTGATTTGTTTGCAGTAAGGAACTAATAATACGAATTGGAAATTTACACGAGTTATTTATTGGCATTAGAAATTTCGTGATATAATATTTTACTTGAATTTAGTAATGAAAGTTTGTGGTTATTGACAGTGGTTTTAATGCATTCATTTGCAATTTTATTGATGTTTTGCAAATGAAAATAGCTGGCAATACAATCAAATTGCACGACGTAGTACTAAAAATTTTTCAAGTTAAAATAATGTAAAAATCTGTCTTTTTTTATAATTTAATGTACTGTTTTGTTTTAAATTGAAATGTTTATGTTTTAGAATGTTATCTTTAAATTCATTGTGACTGGAGTTTTAAATAAATTACTTGTACAAATTTAAAAACAATTATTATTATTATTTCTTCTTTCAACAAATCTTTTCTTTTTTTATTTCGATCAATATTTTTTCGATAACATGTACGCGTAAAAAAAATATTTATTTTCCAAAAAGTTTTTGAAATAACTAAAAAATATGAGTGACACAATCCGGCGTAGAAATAACAATAAAAAAATTAAGGTTCGTCATTTTATAGTTTCTTTTTCTATAGATGTATCAATTTATTTTTCAAAATCAGAAATTTATTGAATATGGTATAAAAATATTAATTAGTTTATCTCCTTTATGATTTTTCGAAAAATTACTACTGGATAAGTAAACTTCTCATATATTTCTGTTTTTATTATTTTTTTTGCGATGCACAGTATATATTATAATATAAACGATGAATTATAAAAATATATTTTTTTTTAATTCATTATAATGAAAACCTTTCAATAGTTTAACCCATTTTTGCCCAGTGTTCCAATATTGGAACATTTAGTGTTTTTACTGCCACTCCATTTATGCATGATGTAATAAAAGTTTAGATTGCATCAGTCTCAATCATTCTAGAGCTAACAAGTGTGGGGATCGTTTCGCGTAGTATTTTTTCAGATTTAAACCTGTCGGAGTGAGCAGTGTTTTTTTATTTGCATCAATTATGGGCGAATTCGGGCAAAAATGGGTTAAAGTAATAAAGCAATACACGTCTACGTTGCTTAAACTATCAATCGCTAACGGGTAAAAAAGTTTTCATCAAAATATAAAACAGTTTTATTTTCCACTTTGCAGCGAGCTCCTACACAAGATGGCTTGAAACTTTTTCGATTTCCGAAGGCGAGAAGGCTCTCTGGCGTCGGGTACAAACTCTGAAGATAGTAGTTTTGTGTAGGATTACAACTTGTGTCAACATTTACTGTTCACAATAAAGTACAACACGCTTTTTTACATTCCAATAAACGTGTGAGCCATTCCAACAAAATATCCAAAATGTAACAATAGATTGAGAAAACTTTTCACTTTCAAAATAATATATACACAAGTGGAAAAAATATGAATATTTCAAATACAAATTTCGATATCGAAAAATCTTTTTACATTTATCCGTGAAAAGCTTTTTCGAAATCAAAACAGTTGAAAAAATTGTTTTTCAAAATGCTAATTCAGCTATTTGTCCATTTAAAACTTTGTATTTCTGAATTTCAATTGAATAGGTAATTTTGTTACTGCCCAATTCGTCAAACTGATCAAAAAAAAACATTATATATTTTTATTATTTTTCATTCTTCGCCTAGTATCAAAAGACGACGACCAAATTTCAGCTTATTTCTTTGATTATTCTATGTATTAGTTTTACGAGTGAGTGTTAAAAAATACGACCATGGAGATACGAGTTTTAATATAAATATGATTAGCAAAACAAAATTGGCATCACGGTGCAAAATGACTATAGACCCATTTGAAAAATTGATCTTAATCGTAGTACAACTTGCTCCTTATTGATTCAACTCCCACTGTGCATGTTATGTCGTACCCAACTAAAATCATCAATCTTCTAGCACTTTACCAGTACTGATTATATTCAGTACTCAAATTTAAATTTTATGTACATGCAAGACTTTCACTGTCATATGTAATCTGGGCCACGGATTGAAATCTCTGGAAGAGGTAATCTAAACTACTTTCTCTCCCGGTGTGGAGTATATGCAGATGTTATACTAATTAAAGATGTCATATGGAGTCTTTCTTCAGACTTGGTTGTTATCCAGTCACTCAACTTCTATTTATCGGAATGGGTAAAGATAAAAGGATAAGTAATGCCTGGCAGTTTCCTCTTTGTTTACATTATCCCCTGTTTTATGAATCGGATAGGTGAAAGGATATTTCAACAATATATCCTGTCATGTTTTTTTATCACAACAATATAATTATATGTGCTATAGAGTTGTTTTTGTTTGTGATCTAGTAATGCTTTATTTATCAAATGAATCAGGGTTCAAGTCTTACCAGGTTCAATATTTTCGATGTGAAATTTAACATCTTTTGTTCAAGTGCTGGTTATGTATTTTCTCTTCGATCTCAAGCAAATTTATAAAGTTTTTTATCGAGTTGATCTTTTCTTTTATCAGTATATTAAATATTTCTAACTAGGACTCGAACCCGTGCACTAACTATAGAATAAAAACAAATACACACGACCATTGAACATTTGATTATAAGACCAAAGTATGTAAGTACAAAAATGTTCTACACAAATTTGACTTAAGTGTAAATATACATTTGAAAAAGATGTCGCTATAAGAAGATGTTAAGATGTTGAGTTTAATTAAGTTTATTTAAAGTCATGAGATATTTAAAATTTAACAACAAATTGTTTGATAAAATTTCATCTTTTGTGGAAACATTTTGCTAGGATATCTTTTTCGGTTGGTTTAATATTAAGGCTTAAATTGCACAAAAAACGGAGCACATTCAATAAAAATGTTAAGTCATCATTATAAAGTGTAAGGTTACAATACAGTTCATTAATCATCCGACTATTTGAACAGGTATACAGGACGTAATCTTTTGCGATACAAATATTGGTTTTCGTTCTTTAGAAAATATTTAATACGGGACGAGCTTTTGTTAAAGGGTTTTAAACACCGCTCTACCCTTTGCAGGATCGACGAAAACAATCCAGTAAATTTGCTATTGACTTCTTTAATATCCGTACAATATGAGACTAAAACATCTTACTTATTGGATATTTTTCAATGATGTAGTAAAGAGTATACGGGGGCTTACGTCGGAAACACTTTCCCGTATTAGTAAAAATAATGTATTCCCTATTTTAAGTTAAAATACTATTCTAAAAATTAAACATAAATACGATTTCGGTAGATGATATTATTAGGTAATACTTTTCAGTTGTATAATATACCGTACAATAAAGTAATGTTTTGAAATATTAATGAAACTGAAAGAATTCCGACAATGATACGCCCTAGAGTAGGGGTGCCTAACTGAAATCATTTGGTGGGCCAAATAAAATAATATATGTCTGTGATGGGCCCTTAGATATTGAACCTTAATGATACGATATTTTTATGTTAATAATAAACAAACGGCTATAGCTTTAAACTTTATCAAGACGATATAAAAAATGAATACAAAAAACATGTTTTATATATAATAGAACAGGGTTTTCCAAACTATGTTTCGCTGAACACTTTCACGGAACCAAAGAAGGTTGTTCAAAGAACACCTGCATATTTAAAATATTTGGCAATACATTCCGAAAACTGGTAAAGATGATTTCCGGGCTCGGAAATCATTTTTTGTGACAGGTTAGCCAGTAGGCTTAAACGAAAGCAGTCATTAAAATCTTATTGATTTGAAATAAAAGAACAAAGATCAGCCATTACATGATTTCTGGACGAAGTTCGTCAAAAGCGTTCCTCAATATTTCAAAATAAGCTATTAGTGTTTTACTTTCGTTTTCTGAAAAGCAGAACTTTATTATTGTGCTGCAAAATTAATGATATCACGAAGGTTTGCGATTCAAGGATTCAAAATCATAAAATTATTTAAGAGCTTTATTAACTTTAAATTTGTATGTAATATTTAAAAAAAATAGTTTAAAAAAAAGTGTTTTATTAACATATTTAATTTGTATTTTTACTATTATGAATTAGCTACCCAACTCAAAAAATATGCTGTGTTCCGTTAAAATTTTTGGATTTACAAAATATGTTTGGGATTTACAAACAATGTTTGGGAAACCCTGATATAGACTATATAATATCGTACAAATATTGCATCATTGTATGCCCTCTACACTAGGGATTCTGCTTCGAGACGTCCCGGGACAAAAGTCCCGGACTTCTTGGGTTTTTTGCTGTTTTAAGTCCCGGGACTTTTTTAGAAAATGTCCCGGGCATTGTGACTGTGATTAATAATGTGCTAATAACATGTACATTTTAATTTTGAAAAAAACAATTCTTGTGGTTAAGAAACCTTCAGAAGGACTGATGAGTATTTAATGAAAGCAGATATAAGAGGGGAGCCCCAAGAAAAACGGACACGGCATGGTCGAGACGTGACACTTACCCGGGGTTTTAACAAAATTAAGTATGCATGTATAAAAAAAAAAGGATATGATTTATAATTTCGTAGAAGTTTGAAATACCATGTGTTTATATATTGTAATATAACTGTAGCAAAATCAAATTACAAAATATTAAAATTAAATGTTCATACTTGATGTTGTTTTATGTACAAATGTTTTTTCACTATTTCACAAAGGTACCAATGTTTCAATGGGACAAAAAAGGTCTTAAAGCTGTATTGTAAAGTTACGGTCATAAATTTACTCCTGACGGCGGCTTCATTGATATGTTTTCATTATATCTACTGTTATCATTATTTCTTAATAAAAATTAACCGTAAGCATTGCACACATCTATTACATAAGAAAAATAATAATTAATAAACATTGTATTAAAAAAACGCAATTTTTACTAGTGCGTACTTTCAAAAGGCGCCGAGTGTATGTAATACATAAATACATACATACGTACATACATGCAAATATTAAATTTTAATAAAATTATAATTTCATTGAAGATGAAATAAAAGTCACGGGTCCCGGGATGTCCCGGGGCTTTGACCTTATCACGCCTCGAGTCCCGGGACTTTGAAAACGCCGAGACTTCAGAATCTCTACTCTACACAAGGGCATCCAATCTTGGAATCAGTGTTCTGCTTACATGTTTACTATCAAATCTTAATTCTGAATTCTTTCCTATTTAATAACATTTTTTTTTTGTTTAATTCATCAAATGAATTGTAGTTTTACTTATTCTCTTTTGTTTAGCGGCAGTTAAAAGCAGTTTAAACAAAATTAATTTAAACAAAATTTAGTTGCAATTTTTATTTTAGGGCGGGATAAGATCTTCGACACAGGTGTTTGTAATTTGTTTTCTATTTCAATTAATCTCAAGCAACTGAGGGGATTTAATGATTGTGAATCCTGAAATCCCGGGATCACAAAAAGGATCCGGAATTGGACGCCCTACTATGCACAGTTTACAACTACAGCATTGGTTGTTCATAAATAAAAAAATAGTCTTTGTTGTCCGGAACAAGCTACTTTATTAAAATTGCGGAGCTCCCCACAATACAATTTCCATTTTCGTTGAAATTGACATTGTGGCTGAACACTATTTGTAATAAAAGACTGTAATAAAAAAAATGTGTGTGCAATTATTTTCCAACAATGTATTGACCTCCTTGGTCAATTTCAACCAACACCAATTTAAATTCATTCGAAGTCCCATGCGAGAAGTGTGCTAATAACTTATTACCAGTGGCTACATTTGCAGTAAAACTCTTGCTGATTTTATTTTCAAATTTTAACAGTTTATAAAATATTATTTTGATTTTTTTATTAACATTTTCAAAAATATTTATTTGCGTGCTCTGAATCAAAGTGTCTTCACGATTCAGCATTTTTTTTCAATTGAATGCTTTAAAAGATTAAAGAACCAAAGAAGTATACCTTTATGCATGTACAAAAAACGAAATTCATTTTGATGCCACTAATAAACCAGTGGAAGATTTTTTCTAAGCTCTATTGATTACCTATTCAAAATATGTGAAGCCTTCGAAACGGAATCTCAGTTTCTTGCCTATTTGTATTAATACCTACTCTTTATATCCTTTTTTTGCGTAGTTTAAGTAAGTACTAAACTTTTTTGAGCTGCTATATAAACGGTCTAAATTTGGAAAAAATGTATTGACGAGTAAGTGGTCATCACTTTTTATTATCAATCACATTACACGTATTTTTTATTATGTGAATTTTAACACGAAGGTAGTTTATAAAACTATCACATTTGAATCATTAGTAATCTTTACTCTTCTTTGTATTTTATCTCTAGTTGTATGGGTGTTTTTGTAAGATCCTATAGTAAGAAAGAGTTAATCTCTGTGCATAAATGCTCTACGAAGCTGAATAAATAGGCCCCGGTCGTTAGTGGTAAAGTATGTAAAATGTTACAAAGTTTAAGCGATTTAAATTGAACAGGTTAGTTGAGGTTGCACAGAACATTACTTTCTTTTAAAAGTGCCTTAAAGATAACCACATACCCATGTTCTGTCTGCAAAGTTGCGTGTACAATCAATGTTTAAGTTTTCCAGCATACTATATAAACCTTGAGTACGCCACTACATGTATATTCTATAGATACAAAATCAGGTTATTATAAAAAATATAGGTAGACAAAATATTTTTTCAATCTACGTCTTCTCCCAATGTAAGGCAACTCATAATAAAGGTATCTCAACAGAAGTATTTTCTTCGAAAACTGTTGGTTACTAAGTAGCTCAACTTTTTTTTGACCAGGTAGTAGTGGTAGAAGAAGAGGTCTAGCTAGGACAAACCTAGTAATTAACTAATCGATCTTGCTACGCCCTGTTATTATTTTTTAATTGGAAGCTGAGAGGGATTTTTTGACATCACAGACACCCATGCATTCAAATTTAAATCGATTAAAAATATGCTGTTCGAACTGGGACTTGAGCTCGTAAGATCCGTTACGGAAACCAACGACGCTGACTGCCATGCTACGGACTCGACATATATATATAACTTTTTTTATTAATATAAGCTTAATTTTCAATGTTCATAATTCTTCAAAATGTCCGCATTGCAATATTTAAGGAACTATAGGCTAGTAGTCAGTACCTATACATAATATATATTATAATTTTATGCTTAACCGCTGATGGGACCCGCTGGTTTTCTTCTTCAGTAATTATATTTGCATATATTGTTTTTTCATTAAAATGTTAATTTTCAAACATGCCTTTAGATGTCTTTAATGTTTTTGGGGTCCGCATTCTTTCTTTTCGCTGAAAGTTGTGGTGTCAACAAGAATCGTCACCGTTCTGGCCGGCAGAAGTTTGTTAGAAATAAATTGATTGTTCTGAGTATACAGATTTTTGACCTTTTATGATAAAGCCTAGTATATATATTTATGTCACATAGATAGTTATTATCAAAACAAAGATGCATTTATGCTGATCTGACACGAAGTCAGGGACAATTACTTGCTATTAAATTTGCATTAATAATAATAACCTTTAAAAATTGCTGTTCATGCTAAAAACAGCTACAATAAGTTGATTGAATTGGTAAATCTTCATTGTTATAAGGTGAAAAAATATCAAAGTATTTTAGTTCTACAAATTTTATTTTATATCCCGGAACTTTGGGATTCGCAATCTTTCAGTTCTGGATTGATAATTTTATGTTTTCAATTTTTTTTAAAATAATTAATTTGAATACAAACAAAATAATAGCTAACAACCTAGAGGACATAATTTTCTTTATAAAATACAGTTACTTGAGATCAATTCGAATAGAAGAAATTGTCACAAATATCTGTGTTTCCAAATTAAAATTGAAAAAACATTCTTATACCGCCTTATAATATTGTATAAATAATTGCAATTGATTTTTTTATAAAATTATGAAAAAAACTGCTTGTTCCTCAGTCGTTTAACCTCTTCGAGAGAAGTAAGGATAAAATATAAGGCAAGATCAGAACTAGTGGTTAGCTAATCGCTCTCGCTTTGACCTGATTTTTTTAATGTAGGGTGGGTGGAAGGGGAGTATTCAATACATACACCCGTACCTTAAAACATAAATCCATAAATTTATTAAAAAAATCAATTTATAAAATTCCGTACTTTGATTCGAACCTGTAATCTCCGTGTTATAGGCCAACGGCATTGACACTTGATCACGCAGCCGGCAAATATCATAATGTCTTTTTTCAAATATTGAAGCTTTTCAGTACTTACTATACCTATGTTTCCTTATTCTTTATACATGTACATATTATTTTAAAATATGAATAATTTACCGATTGCAATTAAAATATGTATCTTTAAATCGTTCACTTTTCAACGTAAAATGTATTTTAAGAAAATATCGTATTATTTTTTTCGGTTTTTTATTCGTTTAAAGGGTGAATCGTTCTTTTTTATATTCGTAGTGCTTTTTTTATCTAAAAGCATTTTTATATGAAGCAAGAAAATTCATGAAAACGTGATTATTATTTTTTATTAGGATATTACGATATATAGCCTCGAAGGATATCCGGAAGTACTAATGGTCTACTAAAGCAAATGCGTTATTGTCTTAAGAAAATATTACCAAGATAATAAATAATGATAATAGGGTGTATATCCTGAGATCCTTGCGTGTTGATAGAACGTGGCCGGCTTAAATAATTCTCAAAAAATGTTCTTACAGTTAATAAGAAAAAATATATTATACGTAATCTTTGAAATAAAAATACACGCGTAGCCAGTAGGATGCTTCCAAATCGAAGCAAACAAGAAATGATAAATATTTTATCTAAAATGTATTAATCAATTTTAAAAACATGCTTCGTAAATTTAAAGTTTTTATTTGTTGGCTATTGAAAAAATTAAGTATAACAAATTGATTTCCCACGAGCACCCGTTGCGTATATGCACCCAACCTTTTATGGCCGCTTTCCACAACACTATCGACAGATAAAATGGAGTCTACCCCTCACACTCATGGCCCGAGCAAAGCTGAACGGGACTGATTTTTAACCATGTACTAGTGTGCTTGAAAAAAAGAAAATAATATTAATATACAATTAAAACAATGCAAGAGGATGAAAACCCGAAATAGAGATGTCTGTACTATTGTGAAGTCGGCCACTGTACTTTATAAATGGACCGTAACGCCAACCAAATAACAATAAACTTTTTTTACCATCTTCGCTCTTTTTGTGGCGACCATATGCATGGTGTATCTACGATTCGTTCTGCTTCGCCAACCATTTTGCTTCTTCCGGGTCAAACTAACTTACTTTGTTAATAAATATTCGTCCCAGGTATATATTTTCAAAGTATTATACACGCTTTAGTAACAAACATATGATATTAGGTAATCCCGGAATTAATGTCGTTTTTTACAATAAAACTCAAATTTGATTTTTTAAACTATTTATTATTTTTTTTAAACAAAGTAATTACCAGTGTTGTCTACGACTCTTTGCCATCTATTTTCAAGATCTAAAATTTTTTTCTCATAAAAGGTCTTTGGGTTAGATTCGAAGAACTCCGAGAGACCTGATTTTAGTTCTTCAATATTGTCGAATTTTTTGTTCCTTAATTGCGTTTCTAAAGAACGAAAAAAGTGATAGTCACTTGGTGCCAAGTCTGGAGAATAAGGTGGATGCAATAAAACATCCCAGCCAAGGTCCTGGGTCTTTTTTCGTGTAATGTCGGCAACGTGCGGACGGGCAATGTCGTGTTGAAGAATAACATTCCTTCTATTCATAAGAGCAGGTCTAATTTTTAACTTTCCCTAGTTTCTCTAAATAGCGATGAGTATTCGATCGTGATGTGCCGACCTTCTTGGATAATTTATCAATGGTCATCGTCGGATCTGCTCCAATTTCCGCCATTAGGGCTGCTTCATCCACTAGACTGTGCCGTCTACTTTGAGACTCATCTTTCAAATCGAGATTGGCTGATCGAAAATTTCTGAACCATCATTGGCACTTTCTTATGTCCAGTATATCACCGTGAATCTCATAAATTTATTCCGTTGCTTCTTTTGCAGTTTTTTTTTTGAATGAAACAAAAACAGCATACAGCTTCTTAAATGTGTTTCCTAAGGACACGTCTCTGCCATTTTTTTAGATGGGGGAGAATTGTTTTTTTTTGCTTAAAAGAAAGGTAAGAAATCACAAAGAAGAGAAATAATAACACACGTCTTTACTGGTCAACAGACCCAAACATACTGAGTCAAAGTTGCGTATTGAAAAAACGACATTAATTCCGGGATTACCTAATACAATTATTTAAATTTTCTACGATTTAAATAAGTAGAAAAAAAATTCAATCGAGATGATAATAGTACTTATATGCCGTCAATCTGAATAATTAATAATTATAAAACGTCTATGTGAAAAAAATAATCAATTTTGTATGTACATATAGTAAAAATGCTACGAACTTAGTAAATGTACACCAAAAATTATGTGGAACATCTTTTGAATTAAACATTAAACCAACGGTACTTTTCTTATATTATGTAATCCAAAAAGAACGCGAAGCAAAATATATTAATTGTAATGTCTTTTAGAGCCTAGCTAGGGGATGTTTTTCAGTCTTTACATATGAGGCGTGAAAATGTGTAGTAATATTTACGGTAAATCAAATTTTAAATACTTTAAGGCTTATTATAGTTTCAAAGCAAAAGTTGCAGACATCTCAAAATAAAATTTATGAATTCTTAATCAAAGCTTATTTTTTGTTTCATTTTAAAACATATTTAACTAAATACAACTTCTATAACGTAAATCAGTGATCATTAACCACTTAACATAGGCACACTGATGTGGTGTGAAATTATTTTGTACCATGGTAAAGTGCCCACAAGAACTGGGAAAACACAGAATGAATCTTAGTCACATTTCAACATTTTAGATCAATAATTAACGTTTCAATATATTCCAAACGATGGTCAAATACATCAACATCATAAAAATTAATTTAAATTTTTGGTATTTAAAATATTCGAATAAAATTATATCATCGAAAAGAATGCGTATTTTAATATACCCTTTTGGTGGAGAAGATTTAAAAGGAAAAAAATGAGATTTCTCTATATGAGAGTGTATGGATACTAACATTCTCTTAGGCATGCTAAACTTTAATTGTTTGAAAGTTTGAAGAGCCTGGCCATATACTTCTTTCGCCTTATTCGAGTCCAAAATGAGAATTCCACTATTCTTGAGAATGTGAAACAAAATGTTCCTAATTATTTTTTGTAATCGTAGACATAAATTGTTTGTTCTCCTAAAGTGTAGAACCAGTCTTCGAATGGGGATGCCACTCTGGAAAGCTGTAGCAGCTTTAAACAATATTGCCGATGTTGACATAATTTACGCAGACGTGCTTGAGTTCCGACGAATGCTATTTTTTTATGTATAAAAGTAGTTTGTCGGAACGTATTCAGTTTACTTCCTTGGCATTTTTTTTTCTACTTACTTTTTAATATTGAATTGTATTCTATTTTTTCTTCATTATTTTTTTTTTTTAATTTGTCAAACTTTTACAATGTTCGTGTAAAAATATATATATTATGAAAATGATTTAAGGTTTTATACAAACAACATATTATATTTAATATAACACACAAGTAACAGCAATATCATTTAAGCTTCACTGTAAAGTAAGTTAACTTTTTTTCATTCAAAACATTCCTGAAAATTACCAACGGTCACACTTGTTAATAAAAGTAATAGTGAATCAGTATTATAATATTCTTTGTTACTCTTTATTGGTGCTTGTGCTTTGCTAATAAATGTTAAAGACGGTTGCGGACCACTGACTTAAGTACTGAAACCTTAGAGAGTTAAATTGCAACGTCAAGCGGTTCAGTATTATTAGTATTATTATATTAAATTTAATATGTCAAGTGTAGTTCAAGAAAGCAGAACGATTACAAACTAATTAAACATTGCTTATCAATCACTGAATTTAATTACCAAATATACATAACCAAACTAACTGTACATTAAAAATACTTTTTGGATATCGCTTATTTCTCTGAGTGGCACTATTTTGATAGAAATCGAATTTAGACTCAAATCAATATTGAAAAGAATACACCAAACTCGCGGTCAGTAAAAAAAGTGGTTAAATTCATAAAAAATTGAAGATTGGTTCCCTGACTTTAAAAAACTGTATTATTTGAAAAATAAACAACATTGATATATATATAGTAATGTAAGAAAAATTGAGAATGATGAACACATCAGTAAATTACACACATTAAAATATGTATTTTAATTAATAAAAATAATTATGTTTACCGCTAAATGATTATATACAGAAACTTACATGAGGGACTGAACATAAATCACTTTCATCGGTATAAATGTCTGATACATCTAATGAAGCCTTATGTTAGTTATTACAGTATTGTGTTGTTGAATTTTTTGGTATTAGAAAATCCGTCATCCGGTTCCGTGTCTTTTGTTTCTGTGAATCGTTTTAGAAAAAATAATTCGTATAAAAATATGGTATTCTTTCTTTTTAGTGACAGTGGCTATTTCAAAACCGTGTAAAAAAGAGTTATATATACATTAAAAGAGGCAAGTAAAAACAAAAATCGCTAGTACTGCTTATCTAGTTTACATTACGAGTTTTTATTAACTAATAATTTTACGCTAAGAAATATAAAACCGTAGAAGTTAACTTACTTAAAATTAAAAGATTATTTCAATGAAAAAGATTTTCACACTTAGCATTTATAATATTTGTGTCAATACTGCCATCTTGGTTATTATGCGTATTTTAATTCGATTAAAAGTTCACAAATTGAAATTTTTGCAATATTTAAATAAAAATTAATTTTAAACTACGCGGTAATATATAAAAAATATTTGCTTACAAACTATCAACCCTGTTCAAACCTTCATTATTAACACAAACATAAATATAGTTTCCTATTCATATTATTTAAAAACGATCATATATGAATTGTCTGAATGTTGTACTCTTCCATTAATCTTGTCTCTAACGACTACTAAAATACACATGTATATAAAAAAACATCCAAGAATTAATACTCAAACAAGTCGACAACAATTCTATATAATATAAAAAATATGTTTAAAACTACTACAGAACGCAAGTTTTGAAAATCAGCAAGAAGAAGATTATTCATATCTTAATTCTATTATGTCTTCAAGTCTGGTGCAAAGTGCACATAGCTTTATGTGGAAATTTAATTTCCGCGGGAAAATTATCCACTTTAATTCGAAATTCAAATGCAGTGAGCATAACTAAAATTCAAAAGACGGGAATGACATTATAATGTATGTGTCATATATTATATTTTAAATTATTGATAATAAATAATTGGATGCGAGTACTTGGTCGAGTGGCACTTTTCTTGACATCAATTGCAGAATCAGGCTCAAATGTCAGTGCAGACAGTTCCATAAAATGATTTTTCAATCAATATATGAGTTTCTGTTATAGACATGGATGTCTGTGATGTTTTTAATTCTCTCCAACTCATCTTATCTCATCACTAATCCTGTCATGGCTTAATCTTTCTATTCCTATTCTCTTAGACAAGAAGAGGTTTATAAACTGAATAACAAATGTTTTTCGTAGAAAAAATCTGTTCAGATAAACTTTTTTAGAAGACCTGTAAAGTCATGAAAAAAACCATAACTCCGACACCGGCATATATATATCGACTGTGAAGGAAAAAGGACGTAACCCTAAATTTTCCAAAACAGCTTTTTTTAGATAATCACAATGTGTACAACTTGACACACAGTCTTTCAAAATGATGGAAGCTGAAAATGCCGAATAAGTATCTAAATTTAACTTTTAAGTTTGAAAAAGATGACCTTGTAAAAAATTAAAACCAAGAAAAAACAATGAAATAATGGTTTTTCCGAGACAATTTCTATAATTAATATTAGGTTATGCCAATTAAACACCAGTTAGAAGTATCCGTGCACTTCAAGGTTGTGTGTAATTCATAATTTGCATATGTCACAAAACCATCAAAACACGTTTTTAGCGCCTCCTGTAAATGTGTGGGTTACGTCTTTTTTCCTTTCCACAGTCGATATATATATTAGCTGCCGTCTTCTGTCAAATTAGTTAAAAAATCATTTTTTAATTGGATCAACTATTTGTCTAAAATTAAATATTGTGAATTCTTGAGTTTTTTAGATTCTGGAAATTGAAAATGTCTGTCTTAGAAATTTTATGAATCTCGAGAAAAATATTTGTATGTAATATTCTCCAGGAATTTTTCAAAATCGAGCATTTTCATATTTGCTTAGGTCATGGGTCGGCAAACCGTGGTTCGCGAGCCACACAGTAGACATAAGCAACGTGATGTGGGCTTTCGTGCCGGATTTACAGGTTCGAGTATATTCTTTCTATTTTTGTGAGCTAACAAGAGATAAAAGGGTAATATTTTTCATGGATCGATCTATAAACACCTGCGTTTATACTATGAATAGATGATTCGTGCATAACAAACGAATTACAATATTTCATACAATGATTTTATTCAGAATTCAACGTATAAACTGATAAGTGAAAAATTGAAATATTCTTGAGACTTTCATACACAATTTTTCGAAAAACGGAATTCAGAATTTCTTGAGAATTCTAGATCTACACACTAATAGAGTGAACACAATTTATAACACAATAATTATTCATTAACATAGTACTTTTTTGCACTGAACAAAAGAAAATTATACGTAGTACATATCATACTACTACATTTCATTTATTTTACGTTTGAACTGCATATTGTGCTCAAAGGAAAAGGGTTGCTACCTTATCAAAACACACGTTGGTCGGCAGACGGAAGCGCTGTCAGAAACACACGACCGGAAAAGTGAATAAACAAAGACTTTCCTTGAAAAATGAATATAATAATAGCGAAGAAACTATTTTCAATTCGTTTCGTGCCTCGTAAATATTTCAAACATCTTATTCTTAATACATATGAGTTTAAAACAAATTAAATGTCAATTCAATCTGCAATATTTTAATAAATAGTTCAAATGTATATTTAATTTGTTTCTTATTCAATAATAACATAATCAATGTCAAGAACGAATATTAAAACATTTTATCGCGACTATACAGATTTGAATAAAGTCAGCAATTTTTTTATGTATGATGGAAAACTGCAATATAAAAATTATATGTTTTATGTTTTATTTCTCGTAATTTGGTAGGAAATAAGGTCTAATGCTCATATGTATAAGTAATTCTTAGGTAAGCTCGAGGAAAGTTTCAGCATATTTCAGTTCAACTCAAAATGAAAAATTCATAACAAATATTTAGAAAAATTAACATTTGAAACCGTAGTCAACGACACTGACCACAGTGCTTTATCGCTGACCCGACAACTATGTTATAAGGTTTTCAATATTTTTTTAAATAGCTATTGATCTCACGTTTTATTCAACAAAACTCGACATAACATCCCTTAGTTTTTTAAGATTTTACATAACACTATTATTTATTTATATTTCAAGTGTCGATTTGAATTTAGGTATACACACAACTCTTTTTTTACACGGCAGTTACGTTCAGCAAAAAACAGTGTAGAAAGTGAGTGACATTAAATATTGCTTCTTTGAATTAAAAAAAAACCACATTGTATCATAGAACATTCTGTAAAAAAGGTAATAATAAATAGCTATTAACGCATTAAATATAAAAAACTGTAGAGCTGAAATACTTTGATATTTTTACCTTATTAAAATGGAGTTCTACCAAGTAAATGCCAAATCAATAAATAAAGACCCTAGGGGTAAATTGAACAACATATTTTAATTAGAAAAAAATATTACTATTTATCTTTTTTTGATTAGATAAGGAGACTTTTATGAGGGACTGGTCATAAATCGCTTTCATCGCAAAAAAAATGACACGTCAAATGTGTAAGGATCTAATGAACACTTTTTTTGTTATCACTGTCTTGTTTTTCGTTTCTAGGGATCGTGTTAGAACAAATAACTCATGTAAAAATATAGTATTCATTAGTTTTAGTGAAAATTTCAAATCGTGTTAAAAAAAAACGATTTTTAGAAAGAGTTGAGTGAATGCTTATCAAATAATATAATAAAAATCAGACTAACCCGGTTGTAGTTTTGATGTGGAAATATATTCCTAATCTTATTTTACGTGTTTTTTTTTAAATATTGTTGATTCATCATTTGCGTGGTATTTTCTCACATTCAATTTCAAGATAAAGGCATCTTTTGTGACGTAGGGAATTACACGTTTCGCTCATATATAAAAACTTATGCATTAATACTAAAGAATGAGTTTTAAATCAGTTGTTACGGTATAACACAATGAGAAATGATCGCCTAGAACGTGTTAAAAAATTGAAAATTAGTTGAAACCTGCATGACTAACCACTCAAAACTTTATAAAGAATTACTTGGAACAGAAAAAAAGTAAAAACTCTTCATCCAGCTTTTTTATTAATGACAAAAACAATGGTCTCAGATTAATGACCTCGACAACGCAGCACTTCTTTAAGACGTCAGATCAAGATTTATTTTTAATAGCTCATTAAAAATCACAAGTAAATAATTTTGAAAGCATCGTGTGAGTGAATGAAAAAATATTATATGTTAATATTTGCACTTGGTTTGCATTTGGTACTTGGAAGTACACATCACAGGAGATGGCAATCCGTGTAAAGAGTTAACGATGTGATAAAGGATAGCTGGAGCAATCTATAACTGGCAAAGTCTAGGACTCACGGTTGTACTCGGTCAGAATCAAGTGCCTCCTGTTTAACCCATGCATCTTGACAGTGCTGCTTACGGTTGCGAATCATAGCAAATTACGATAGCGTAGATTAACGTATACTGTGCTTTGAAACAGATGCCTGCGGCGAATGGTTGGAGTACGGCAGTCTGACTTTATATTAGAGATTAAATCACAAAAATAAAAGTATATCAATGCAAAGGCTTTATTTAATTTAGAAAAGTATACCGAACGCTATAAATGTTAGTACAAAAAAAAAAACAAAAAATAGCATTGACCCACAAATTCAAGCTTTTTAATAACCTTTATTTGTAAGATGATTATCCTTTTTTACACGATGATTTTTTAAAACAAAGTCCAATAACAAAAAAAAACACGTAATTACATTTTTAATAATACTTTGATGTTAAATTATTTATTTGATGCAGAATAACCAACATCTACAACAAAATTAGCTGTATTTTGCTTATATGTAATCCATGCCCGCTCCCAATGTGAATTATATGGTTTATGTTTATATATATATCCCAACAGAAGTTTCTCTCCGAAAAACTATTTTTACTCAATTTTATAGCGTCTTTTTTCTAAAAAAGTATGGATAGAAATAGCTAATCGCTCTCGCTACACCGTGTTAATTTTTAGGATGTGTATGAGGGAATTTTCAGACATCAAAAACACTCATGTTTATGGTAAAATTATCATTATGATTTATTTTTGCTTTCACTCATCATCATTTCAAAACCAGAATTCACGCATTCAAACATCTCGAGTCTATTACTGTGAAGATGGTTTATGTTACCTCAGTATATAAATAGTTAATAAAGTTCTAGTATGTCACAACATTATTGATGCTCTTTCTAAATGACCGTCACAAGTCACGTTTAGTAAGTAAAATTGAATAAATAAAGCAACGCATTCTGTTACGAAGATTGTACGGAAAATAAATATTCCAATTATATTGTAATAGATAAAACATTTCAATGGATGAATCTGCATTCCTTTGAAATCATAGTGATAGCACTTGTGAAATCTTTAATTCGCGTAGCACTTACTTTGAACGGTCTGAAAAGGGGGGGTAGGCAATTTACGGCCCGCCGTCTGTTTTCAATCCAGCCCGAAAGTTAATATTACTTGTTTGAATAATGTATGTAAAATCGCAATACAGATCATTATTAACAGATACCCATTTACAAACAGCTTTATTGATAAGAACTCCATTATGACGAAATATTATCTCGGAAAAAAATATATTCATCACATTAAACCAAAATATTATTTTATTTTTTAATACGTTTATTAACATTTTTTTTCTAATATATTCATTTATTTATATTTTTTAAATGAAATGTTTTTTTTAACAAAATAAAAACTAAAGAAATCTTCTATGGGTGTACGCTGCTGAATAATAATAAACTTTAATTTGCATTTGAAGCTACCCCATTATACTAAATGATTAAAACAAAGTAAGAATACCCAATAATTTTGTTGTTTTTACGTAGGTTTGTTCTTGGCCAGCTGTCTAAACTGCCCTAATATCATTTCAAAATTCGTGGTCATTTGTAATTCAGTATTGAACTCTGCGCATGTTTTTCTTGTGACAGGGTACAACAATGGAAGGTAAGCATGGTCCAAAGTGGGGAAAAGATGATGCAAGACATGATCACCAAAATTGGTCAGCACCAGAAAACTGTTTTCAGTAAATTCCACTCTATCCATTACTGCTCGCAACTGATGTAAACCCCAATCTGGATCTTCGCTGAAAAGTAAATATAGAGTAAAATTATAATAATCACATGAATTCACAATAGTTAAAAATACTGTCATTCTAAAAAAATGGAAATCACAGAGTATCTATCAATAATTTGCATAAAGTTATGAGCTGAAATTAAATTTTCTTACAGCAGAAGTGTAAGCATCGAAATAGGCTAACTTTAATATTAGCGAGTCATTGTAAAATAAACGAGGCCTACGGCACAACGATATTCCTTTAAAAAAATAACTTACTTGTTAATAATAATTTATTTTCAAGATTTCTTGATTGCTAGTTTCTATCCTAATACGCTCCTTGGTATTTTACTTTATGCCCTACGAGATGACATTAACAACTTGTTTAGCGATTTGAATAAACAAATATCTTTTTCCACGATGCCCATGAGGGTGATTGAATTTTTTCAAATTTTTATACAGCCACATCTATTCAATAAAAAAAAATGTGACTTATTGACAAACATTCGTTTAATTGCTTAAATCTAACAAAAAATATTTTTCAAAACATCTAATTGATGTGCTAATGTGTTATATAAAAAAAATCAAAAATAAATACAGAATCTCGATAAAGATAATCATTAAAAAGAAGACGCCAATTGCTTCATTGTTGTTGTATTGAATAGTAAACTTATAGCAGAGTCGTTTAATTACAAATGTGATGTTTTAAAAATTGTATTCAATAATATGTTATCAATTGCACGAATATGTATAATAAAATCATTAAAGATTAATAGATGTCGTTGTATTCAAATCTGAACCTTTTCAGTCACTGTTAAGTCTCATCGCTGTTCTGTTTAGTGTTTTAATTTATGATTGTCTTACTTTCGTTTGTCGCCATCGTGAAATACGGCAGGATGGTGATGTGCTGAAAAGATCCCAACTAGCGAAAATATATAATCGCCGGAGTGCACTATCACCACCCAATCCAAGAGACACATGAATATTCCAGTACTTCCGAATAATATCATGACCATTGGAATTATAAATGGTATAATTGCGGATTTTCGTATTATTTTTTTTTCATCCATAAAAAAGAATCTATAAACTCTGAAAAAAAATATAAACATATTCACTAACGAACAAAAACAAACGATTTTACACAAGTCCTCAGTGTCGTATAAAAGCTTTAGTATACTAAAGCTTCAATTGAAGCAGTGATGCACAAAATTATTTGATACACTTGTGGAATAGTACAAAAAAAATGTTTCGTTTTTAAAAATATAATTTCTTCCCACCAAAAGTAAAAATGTTTTTTTTATCACCACCCCAAAATAAACTGTATTATTTAAAAAATATTAATGTATCGGCTTAAATAACTCGTTAGAGAGAAACCAGTAGTCATCGTTCGAATCACAGTACGAAGCAAAGCGAGAGCGAATAATTAACCATTTCCTTATACCCTTACTCTCTTCGGAAAAAAAGAGATGTTGAGAAACTGAATAACAAGAAGTCCTCGTCAAAAAACGTCTGTTCAGATACCTCCATTAGGAATCCATATGTTTGACATTGGGAACAGAACACGTATTAGAGAAAAAATTTGACAAAAAGTGAGTTTCAGTACCTTTTTTTAAAAAAAAAAAAATGCTTTGTATACATGGATAATCAATCGTATTCACTTTTATTGTACGAGTTTTTCGCTGCTGTCACTGTCGTTTGCGAAATAAGTACAGTGAAACCTCGCATAACGAACAAAACTGATTGTGAAAACATTGCTCCTTTAACGACCGAAATTTCGCATAGCGAGTGACGCAGAGTTTTGGAAAGATCACTTTCACATCGTTGCTTGCCTCAAGATGATTGACAAGGCGTGGGAAATGGTTACCAAGAGAACCCTCACTTCAGATTGGAAGAAGCTTTGCCAAGGAGCGTTGTCGAATGTGATTTTGAGGGGTTTGAAACAGTACCTGTGAAGTCTACAGTCAACGAGATTGTATTTTTGGCCAATACCATGGTACTGTAGGTGGATAACAACGATATTGATGAGCTTGCGAAAAAGCACAGTCAAGAGCTGACCACCGAAAAGCTTTTGGAAGTGCATTGTTTTTCACAGCAAGAAGTTATGGAGAGGAGAGTTTGTTAGTGGAGGAGGAAGTAGCAAAGAAACAATCTTCTGGCGCAATAAGAGAAAAGCTGAAAGCATGTCAAACTGTTGCATCGTACATTAAGAAACATCACCCTAGTAAGGAGGTGGTTATGCGTTTTACAAATTTATTCAATGATAATTTGATTTATCATAAATAATAAACTAGCCGATTTTTTATCGTTTTTTGCAAATCGAAATCGCATTCCAAGTTGTTACGCTCCTTATCAATTTAATTATGTAATGTAATTTTACTTTAATAGACGTTAAAATATACAATATAAAAATTGTTTTTTTCCCGCATAGAACGCATTATTGTATTTTACATTGTTTAATATGGGGAAAATTGTTTCGCTTAATGAGTGTTCCACATAACGAGTAATATTCTGGAACGAATTAAACGTTATGAGAGGTTCCACTGTATTCGTAATATGTTCGTGATTTTTTAAGCGAACGTATTAAATTTTGCTATGACCCGTTTTATGAAATGCTGTTTTTCTTACAATCTTGATCTGAGTCGATTATTATTACATAAGATTTGTTTTGTTGGTCTGACGGTAAATTATTTATCTTTACAATATATTCCGTTTAAGTTTTTGATTATATTTCCACATTTTTCGTATGTGTAATTCTTTTTAAAGTTCTGTGCAGTTTATTCATCATGCAGTCTCAGTTTATTTTGAAATTTTCAAGCATGGCCAGCATTAGGATCGGTTGTCAAAAAAAAAATAGATCTTTGTTGACATTTTTATACCTGTCATCATTTCAGCTTAAAGTGCTTTCTCTGTGTCTTCGTCACTACTTTTATCTGAACCGTTTTTAGCCGTAGCAATTTCTATCAAGTTCTCATCGTTTAGTATTTGGTCGAGTAGGATCTCATAAATATATTCACGAGTAATATTTCTTCATCATTTACAGTGTAAGTACGGACGCACCAATTTGCATTTATTTAGTAGATTTAATACATATTACCAGTAAGCCCGTTGCCTTCAACGGAAGATTCTTTTTGCATTGTTAAATAATCAGAAAATTTACTGGCGTGAAAAATCAAATGGAAACCTATTTATCGAATAAACCAGAAGACTTAAACGTAATTAATTCTCTAAATGATTTTTAAGAATACAGCCAATTTTTAAAAAGAACTAAAATACACCTGGATTGCAAAACAAAATACGCAAATAGCGAAAATTTTCCAGCCACTTGAAAACAGGATTTCACTGAACTGTAAATAGTCAAAATTTACGTCCAAACCAAATTGAACAAAAGAAAACTTTCTGCTCAAAAAGTTTAAAATTAATTCGAAACATAGTAAAAAAAAAAAAAAAACATTTTTAGTTTTAGTATAAATAAAAAAAATAATGTTACAATAAGCTTTTGAGATAGCAGGGGTGTTAAAACGTTGATAAACTGTGTAACATAATAAATAAATAAAAAACGGGACGGGACCTACAAACATTCAGCCGACATCATCGGCTATTGATATATAGATTTATCTCTCTGTGTTTGCATAACATTTATGGCTGAAAAGTGCAATTTAACGAACTTGATAAATGTATTTTATCAAAATAGAGATTTTGATTGACACATGATTTTGCCTTAGTTCATCACTTCTTTAATTGTTGGGTCACCTTTTTTACGTAAAAAGAAAAATTGTAAAACAAATCTGCCTAGCAATGACTAAATCGCGTAAAAAGAGAACCGGGTGCATTTTAAATGATCTTAATTAGTTTGATGGTGAAAAACGGCTTAATTTATTTTTACAATTCCTAAGATGGAATGAAATATCAAAATTAGCATTTGTTTTCTTACCTTTTAAAAACAGCATCTTCTAAAGTAAAGGCTACGAAAATGAAGACATAAACCATTGAAAAATATCTCATAATAAATGACTTAGATTTCCTTGGCATCCATTGAATTAATGGTTCGATAATGGTGATTTCGAAATCCCATAAGGTGTTGGTGAACAAATGATGAGACAGAGCATGTTCCTGTCGCCACTGCCTAAAAACATTCATCATAAAAAAATACATGTTATTTATTAATCAATAACTTGTCGGGTCTATACCGGACCCAGCGGGTTCGAATCCCAGTCCGAAGAGCATTTTTTCAATAGATTTATTGATTTCTGTTCGAAGGCATGGATTTTTGTGATGTCTCGAAAATCTAGATCTAAATAAGTGGATAGTGCTAAAATATTTTTGCAGCACCTGTGCTCTTTTTTGCGTTACACTTTTTACACATGCCACCAGCCGGCCCTGCTCTCACCCTCCTAATCTTAAATAATGAGGCAAAGCGAGAGCGGTTAACTTATCACTAGTCTTGTCTTAATCCTGTCTTTTATATTCTTCGGAAAGAAGAGTAGCTAAGCATCTGGGTAACAAGAAGTTCTCGGAGAAAAATTCTGTTGGGATACTTCCATTAAGAGGCCATATCTTCCACATTGGGAGCGGATTTGGGAAAAAATCAATTGTTTAATTATTGGCCACAGACGACTTCCTGAATTCCCGAAATGTTTCTAAAGCAAAAAATTTTGTTGACAATCAATTCAACGGCTACTTTGGGAAAATAGATTTTACATCCAAAATATGTTTTGTAACGGGTGATTTTTTTGAAGTTTTTTTTTCGACTTTTTACACATAGTTTTACAGCTGATGGCTGATTTATTCTCAGTTTGGCTTGCCATTTCACCATAATTAGACTACAAGAGAACAGAGCTAGCAAATCGTGTAAATTTATTTTAAGCATCGTGCTTTTTTGGATAAGCAAATTGTTCATCATTAATACGTTGTCACCGGATTCCAACTCGGATATTCGAATATTCGATATCCAAATATAGTCGGCCTTTTTTTAACTGTTCGATATTCAGATATTTGGGGAAAATCTTAATAGTATTCGTTATAATTTTTAATTAAATATTTTACAAAATCTACGAAAGATTACATCACAATTTCTCCACATTTAAAGAATAATTATGATGTGGTTTTTTTTGCTTTCACCCAACTCGGGTATTATCAATATCTTATCATTATACTTGAATTATATGAATCGGCTCGGACTCAGAGCTAAAAAAAAACCTTTAATGCCGTAATTTCATTCATTTAAGAAATGCCGTTGGAGTAATCCAATGCAGCTACAAATTTTAAATATTGTAATACATACAATGGAGCAGTATTGAAATATGTATTTATATAAATTGTCTCTATCTAAGATTTTACAGGAGTAGGGAAATATTTAGTCTTAAATTATTATAAAATGTATATCAGTGAACAAGGAAACGTTGATCGTGCAGCATCTCTATTTGTGTGTGAGTTATACAATTATTTGGTAAAAACTTTGATCGAGAGCATTGTCTACTAGAAAAAGCATCCGGTAATTTCTTTTTTATTAAAATATGTTTTTTAAACCATTTTAAAATTTTTTAATCTTGTACAAAAGGATAACAATTCACTGTCATATACTAAAAACTATTCGGATATCCGAATATATCCGGATAGTTTAGTTTTACTCTTCGATATTCGAATGGTTGATAATGAGGAATAGTTGGAATTCTTAGCCGTCAAATCCACAAGAAGACGCCTGGTGTGTTTTAAGAGCTGGTGGAATCATTGGTCCATATTTCTTCAAAAACTTATGCCTACCAGAACGTAACAGTCAATGAAGAGCGCCTTAGATCCATATTAACTGACATTTTCGTTTCCCAATTGAATGGTATTAACGTGCAAAGCTGAAAGTTAATACTGGATAAACCTGATAATTTTGATCTATAAGATTACTTTATTGAAATCAAAAAAAAATGAGAGTTGATCGTGTCATTTGTTCAATAATTGACAATGACTAGCTATAATCAAAATAAATACATGCGTTTTAAACACAAACAATGCGCTTCGTTATACAATAATGATTTTTGTGAAAAAAATAATCAGATTTACCTATTTAAACAATCCGGTGATAAAGCCGACTGAATTGATTGAATTCATTCGATAAACCAATGTAAAAAATATCATATGGATGACTATGTTATTAATATGCTGCAATAAAAAAAAAATCGCAAGTTTTTTTTCCAATTTACCTGTGCGTCAGGAATCCAAAATTGAACAAATACATTCTCCAGTTGTCCTTTTGGTGTAAAAAATTATGAGCTGCAGTAGTTGTCCAAGACAAAAATATTCCAGCTAAGATATGCAAAAGAATTTTGAGCGGCATCCAAGTTGTTCTGCTCACTAAAATACTTAATATAATTAAGCTCATGGCCAGGGATTCCACTATCCTTTTGGATTTTGATTCTAACCCTTTGGGGAATGTTTTCACTTCTTCTCTCACGCGACCTTTTAGGGTGCGATAAAATCCATCTGCTTTGAATGTGAATGGAGAATTTCGTGGTTTTTTGGCTTCCCTTACATGAAATTTGCATAGCATCTTTTCGGGTAGGGTAGATATATGATGAGCCTCGAAAGCTTCCGTTATATCAGTCCCCTAAAATATTCAAATATTGTATGCATACAAAAAAGAATATGACATCGGTTTTAAGAAAAAGCATCATAAAAATAACTTCAAAATCAATTTTACAGGTGAACCATATATAATTGAAGCGTTCAATATTGAACACGGCCAAGTCAGTTTCACTTTACTATTTAGGAGAGATGAAAGTTTGATTAATTTTCATCAAAATTTCAATGCGAATTAACTTTAATATAATATTCACGAAAAAGCCCAAAACTTATCATCAACTGAGATTATTTTTTTACATAATACTGAATGATATTTAGTAAGCTGATTTGAATTTAGTGATCTGCTTGGCTCTCTATGACTTGACCGCTACGATTAAAAGATGCCGTTGACTTAGTTACTTTTATTATAATAGTAAAATCATTATGTAAAGTTGTTTTGTATACACTTGTAGTGCGATTATCAAATTAAAACACAATTTGGGACCATTAGAACTGAAGTGAGCCAAGTGGTATTTTATAATAAAATAAAAATTTAGATGCGTTTCTGCACGTCTCAAAGTATCGTTAAAGTGAATTAACCTCAATTTATACACATTGCAATTGTGTTATCACCGTAAAATTGGGAAAAAATATGCAATCCACCAAAGCCCCAAGTAAAGACGTGATAATACTTTAAAGTCCAAGAAAATGTTTTACCATTTTATTAGTTGGCTCACTTCACCTCTAATGGGCCCATTTATTGAATTGAAGGTACTAAATTAATCTTTTGGAACTTTAACCAAGTATGTGTTACATAAGCAAAACATGACTTTGGGCACCTCATTTTTTGTAAAAAAATAAGTATGGCTTATATTTATTTTGAAAGGCGTTTTTAAGTTTTCAGGCGGAGAGTTTAAAAATGGAAGAATGTGGCGAAGTGGTACTTTGAAAATTTATCGTCAATTTTTTATACAGCCCATTGACGCATTTTTATCAATATAATTTTTTGAACGACGTCCGCTCACAATGTGGAGCATATGGGCATCTGATAGAGTTTATCCCAAAAGAAGTTTTTCTATGAGACAATTTTATTACTCTATTGCTCAACTTCTTCTCTTCGAAGATAATAAATATAAAAGGATTGGGCTAGGTCAGGACTGTTTGTTAGCCTCTGTATTTGAAGATTGAAAGTATGTGAACAAATTTTTAGACATCATGAACGCTCATGCCTTCGAGCAAATATTGAGTTAACCGGTAGTCCTGCCCAAGCCTTATTTATTTATTTATATTATTTTTGAAAAAGAATGGTTGAGCAACAATACAAACAGTTATCGTAGACAACGATTTTTGTTGAGATACCTTCGTTAGAGTTCCATAAACTCCACATTGATAGCGGACAGAGATTTTAAAAAAACTCAAACTAACTCAAACCGCCCCAAATCATAAATAGAGAATAGTGTTTAAAGTAATATTTCTTGAAAGACGTCTAATTATTTTAGCAACGAGTGATTGTAGAAGTTAACTATATGAAGGTAAAACATGCAAAATATAAATAATAAATTAAAAAATTGTTGGCATGCACCTTTATGTACAAGTCCATAAAACATTGATTTCAAAATTATCATAAACCTATAACATGTTGAAACCTCAATACATAGTAAAAATTTGAAATTTCTAGCATAAGTCATTTTTAAATAAATAATATATTCTCCACAAAAATTTCACTCCACATTGAATATATTTTGATTTTTAATAATACAAAGTATTTATTTTTAAATGAATGAGTGATATCTTACTTTTGTAACACGTATCCAGTCTTTTCCTCCAGGGTGGTTATCAATAAAATCACTAAAGTCGTACAATTCATCTTGAATTCTCCACAAGCCTTCAGCGCCGTCATCGATTTCTTTCCCTTTGAGCCATTGCTTTCCATCTTTTAAATGGAAGTTTCGCATAGATGGATATGGAAACTCTGGATAGCTTGATTCACTATTATCAAAAGTCGTAAGCTTCAAATGCTGTTTAATAAGCACACTACGTGCGTTTTCATATGTTTTGAATAATGACAAAGCCATGTTTTTTGCCATGGCCATGTAAATTACACTTTTTCCACAATATTTTAATTGATAACTTATTATTTATATCAACTAATCCTATTTAATCAGCCCGTAGGGAATTCGCAGCAACACTTAAATGTATAAACAATATTTTTATTTGACGATTAAATACGACTTCAGAAACAATAAACTTGCAATATCTTTTATGTTTTACTTGCGTCCTCCGTTTGAAAATGTTTATTTTCAAATGGCTTAGAAAGGATTGAAGGTATTGAATATATAAAGTTAAATTGAATGGTCAATGATAGGTTGCATTTAACCTGATCTGTGCCGTGCGGTATTAATACGGCCGTGCATAGAGGGCCGTGATTTTCTTTCAAAATATAAAAACTAATAAATATGTACTTTTTGGACATATAATAATAGTACATCACAAACACTTCCCATATAAATACGGTCGGTCATTCCCGCCATCATTTATTGACAAAAGTTTCAAAAACGGAAATTACCGGCAAGGAATTATGGCCCTGCTAGCAAAAAAATTTAACACAACAAAAAAAAATCGTTTAATTATAGAAAACAAAACAATATCTTTTAAGTTTAAGTATCACACTATGATTCCAAGAGATGTCACTACATGCATGATATTTTAAAATTATTAAATACGTTTATTGTGGCCTTTAAACCGCGTCTCAAGTACGGCGTGTAAACACGCACATTTTGTATGGCCGGTCCTACACTGCACGAAATTGTATGGCGTGTAAACACGTTGGTGGCAGAGAACCGGTTAATGCGTGTCAAAAGACACATACCTGATGTGAAATACTTTTGATCATCAATAAAAGTTTTTTCAATTGTTTTTTCAATATAGATACAACAGTTTATTAATTGTTACAAAATATTTAGTTACGTAAAGTATAGTTTGACAAAAACACATCGATGGTTTGATGGTGCTCTTTGTATTTTGATCTGGTCAACACTTATTACCAGAAATCTTCAATGAAACTTTAACCAAGGTTTCGTTTGGTTCGTAGAAATATATTGAAACAACTAAATGATATATCACAGTAAATTTAGTGATGTAAACTGAATAAAACTTACAATTAATTTTACTATTCCTTTCAAGTTTAATCTAGATTCTAGAGTCATGAAACTGCTTATTTTTATTTTAATTTGTGTAAAATCGATTTAATATATTGAATACAAATATCTTACCATGTCCTATGGCGCAGTGGTTAGTGATGTGAGCTTCCTTGTCGGATCTCACGGGTTCGAGTCCCAGTACGAACAGTATCTATTCAAAGACATGGGTGTCGTGATGACTAAAAAATTCCTTCCCACCCTTTTCGATCCTTTAATAACTGGGCGTAGCAAAAGTGATTAGTAACCACTACTCCTGTTCTAACGTTATCCTTCTATCCCTACTACTCTCATTGAAAAAAAAGAGATTTACCGACTGAATAATAAGCAGTTGTCGTAGAAAAACTACTGTTGAGACACTTCCATTAGGATGCCATACGCTTCACATTGCAAACGGACATGGATTAAAAAAACAGTTTGAGAATTTCTTCACCTTGAGAACCTTCGTACTAATCGGAAGACAATAAATAAAATAATTCTATTTATTTAATAAAATAAAATATAGCAAACATACTTGCGATGCTAGTTTTCAATAATAGTCATAAAACTACTAACCCAATATTTTTTGAATGAAATAGTTTCATCGGCAAAATATAAACAAACATCTGAAATGGTGTGAAATTAAGAGTCAATTTATATGTGTATCATATTTATTGTTGATATTTATATAAAAAATAATATATATTTGTCATTTTTTGTAATATTTTACTAAAACAATAAGTTTGCATGAGTTTTCAGTCACTGACGGTGTTTATGCATAGGAATATTCGTTTAAATATTGTTTTATAAAAATAGCTACAGTTCTACTGTCTCAAAAAACTCAAAAAAATGTCCCGTTTCCAATGACATGAAAAAACTCAACACCTTAGAATCTCTAATTGTCAAATATTTTTACAGCGCATTCATTTCACGCAATTTAATCTTGACATAATTATTTAGAAATGTCCGAAAAATAAAATAACTTTCTTAAAAATCTCCATACATCTGTGTTACGTACTAGGGTATCCAATCCCGAAGCCTTTTTGTGATCCCGGGATTTCGGGATTAATCAATTTTAAATTCCGTTTTTTTAAGCTCACCGAGGAATTCGAAATCCTCGATTCCCTATACTTTTTCCCCAAAATATCAACGTGACTCTTTTTTTAGCTCTTCCAATTCCAAAATCCTATACATTTTTGGCATCTGCTCAAAATTTCTCAATCCCGGGATCGTGACCGTACCAATTCCGGGGTTTTTGTATCGCAAAATTAGACGGGATCTCGGGATTGGAGACCCCATTACGTACTGATAAATTTAATTTATTTTGGTAAACAATAGCTTGAGTTTTGGTTTGCGTTTGAGACAACAACAAAAAAACATAATTACAATAAGAATACTAATACCCAATCAGCATACGTATTTAGTGTATAGGTAAAGCGTGCAGGTCTCATATTGCCTTGGTGCAGAAAAAAATATTTTACCTCGATTTCATATCGTTACCTCCTTGCTAGCACAAAAGATCATCAATAATCTTCTTCGCCGATTTAATGACTCCGACAACTAGTGAATCATTACGGTTTTTTTTATTTATTCATGAAGAATTGTTAAATATTTTCTAAAACTCTTGATAATCATCAATACTATTTTCTAGCATGTTCTATTTTTCTTAGTTTTACATATATTCTTAAGGGATTATAATTTAACATAACATAATTATTTGAAATGTATTCTAAAATGCAGTGTTTCAATAAGCCGATTGTTGTTAAAACTAAGTGAATTAAATTACTTTTTGGTTTCCGTTTCTTGAGATTTGATCCAAATAAGCAAATGACCCAATTAAACCAATAACCATTACTATCTATAACAGGTTTTTTAATTATTCATGTCCGCTCCTAATGTAGAGCATGTGGCCTCCAAATGGAGATATATCAACAGATGTTTTTTTACGAGAATTGATTGTTACTCAATAGCTCAACATCTCTTCTTCCAAAGAGATTAGTAGGGAAAGAAGTAAAGTAGAACAGGGCTAGTGGATAACTAATCGCTCTCCCTACGCTTAGTTATGGAAGGATCGGAAAGGGTGGGGGAGAATTTTTAGATATTACAAACACCCATATCTTCCAACAGAAATAGATCGAAAAAATGCTATTCGTACTGAGACTCGAACGAGTGAGATCCGGCACGGAAGTCCACAACGCTAACCGCTGCGCCATAGGACCCGATGATCGTTTTTACTTCAGGAATAAAACACTTCACGCAATCGGATTTATATTTATTGTTTTTTTTTGTTAAGGAGTATCTATACAAAAACTGAATTCTTCTTTATTATAATATGAAAAAAAGTGTTGTTTTTTTACGATGGTTTATTTTTGACCAGCTGTTTAAACTGTCCCAATACCATATCGACGTGCGTGGTCGTTTTAAGTTCAGTATTAAACTCTGCACATGTTTTCCGAGTGATTGGGTACAGCAATGGAAGGTAAGCATGGTCTAATGTGGGGAAAAGATGATGCAGGGCATGGTCTCCGTAGTTTGTTAGCACCAGAAAACTGCTGTCAGTAAACTCTACTCTATCCATAATTGCTCGCAGCTGGTGCAATCCCCAATCTTGATCAGCGCTAAAAATATTAAATTGAACTACTTTATTATGGCTACAGAGTATTAGTTAAACCAGTGTTTTCCAAAAAAATCATACGACGGCCCCCTATATCAAAGTTACCCACATTGACAGTACTTTGTATTTTCAACATTCGAATTATATATTTTAACAATATTTGGAAGCCTTAATCATTTCCCATTATTTAATAGATATGGTTTTATCTTACTTTGGAGTGTCGCCGTCATGAAATATAGATGGATGATGATGAGCTGCATTAACTCCAATCAGTGAGAAAATCCAATTTCCTATATGCATGATCACCAACCAATCGTAAATATTTGCCATTATTCCTGGAGTTCCAAATAACAGCATAAGAAGTAGATTTATCAATGGAATATTTATTGTTGCCTTTATTTTCCATTTTTTGTCATAAAACAGGAATCTGTAGACTCTACAATGAAACGAGAACGTACAATCATTTTTTTTAAATGTTTTTTTAACTTTTGCTGCCTGGAAGAAGTATACTGACGTGGTTTAAAGGGAGGACGGATTTATAGCTTGTTGCTCATCGCCTCTCCAGTAATTAGTTATAAAGACAGATCAAGAGGATAGGGTAAACTTGAGTGATTATACAGTCAACTTCGATAAATCTCGTATTCAGGATATGATGAGTGAAAAAAATTACTGATACCGTAGAATTGAATACAAATACCTGAATCAATATTTTTTTTAATCGAGAACTCAAACTTCTGACGTATTAACCAAGAAACACAACTCCCTGTTAATATTCATCACTAGGCCATGGAAATTTACATAATATTGACATGTATCCACACATACTTCCATACATTTATATGTATATATATAATAGTATATAAATTTATATGGGTTAATAAGTTTGTATAATTTTATTACTTTTAAGGTTTTAACTGTCTTAATTTAAGATTTGGATCTAAGGTCTTTGGTACAACCTCAATATTAAATTTTAATTTGAACTACCTCAAGTCCATTCGTGTACTAAGCGCCTGAAGATTTCAAAACACAAAACCCGGATCGTTAGTAACAAACCATGTGGGAGTGTACACATTTTTAACCATTCCAGTTTTAGCAGTCAATATTTATTGGAAAGGCATGTTTGTTTTTACTTATTGCATGCTAGTTGCTAGGTATTTGTAATTAATCGATTAAATATTCTATTTTTTATTTCAAATAACTTTTTTGCAATTAAATTTCATTATTAGTGACAGAAAAGTCCACTCTTGTTTTGTATGTTAATGACGAATTCATACTTGCTCACAACCGATTCGTGGAATGTGAATGCCAGTAAAATATTAGAGTAGACTACAGCTCCGTATCTAAGGAAAAATGTCTTGGATTTTCTTGGCATCCATTGAATATATGGCTCAGTGTGGCTCACTTCAAAATCCCAAAGAGTGTTTGGGTATAGGTGATGAGACAAAACATGTATCTTTCGGAACTCTCTGAAAGTAAAGAAACATATTTATAATAAAAAGGATGCTACAGTTTTTTATTGTAAAGTAATAAGTCTATATTAATAAAAAAAATATATCAACCTGATTAGATTAGAATTTTTTATCGGCAATAATTGATTGATACTTTAGTAATCAATTTACATTAAAAAATATTGTTGAGATTTCAAAATTTACTTGTATCAATAATACTTAATGTCATAATTATATACAGTTCTAAAAACAGCTACTAAAAATCAATAAATACAGTTATAATAATATTATTTCATAATATTACTGTTAAGATCGTAAAAAATATTCGAATTGGTTAATTTGATTATGTAGTAATTTATTTATTTCCCACTATCACTCGATAATTTACTTTTGTCACGTGTTATAGAAATATTATTTTAAAGAAGATTTCAATACTATTTTTTTTTTTATTTGTAATTCTACTACTTCTGTTGACGTGTCTAACGATTTACATGTCAATATATACATATTTTAAATATATCAGTTTACCTGTGTGAATTGCATCCTAAATCAAATAAATACATTCTCCAGTTGTCCTTAAGGTGTAAAAAATTGTGTGCGGCAATAAGCGTCCATGATAATAAGACACTAGTTAAAACGTAAAGAAATAATTTCAGTGGTATCCAGTTTGCTCTACTCACAAATATGCTTGCTACAAAGTAACCGATAGCCAGGAGCTCTATTATCCTTTTAGATTTTGATTCTAAATTTTTAGGAGCTTTTTTTAGTTCTTCTCTCACCCGACCTTTTAACGTTCGATAAAATCCGTCTTCTTTGAATGTGAATGGAGAATTTCGTCGCTTTTCAGTTTTCCGTATAAAAAAATTACATAGCATCTTTTCTGGTAAAATTGATATATGATGGGCTTCGAAAGCTTCAGTTATATCAGTACCCTAAAACATTTTAAAAAATAACACGATTTGTAATATATTAATTTTTTCACTTTTTAATTAACAATACCAAAAATTTTCGGATACTTACCAATAGATATGTGGCAAAATAATAAATACTGACAACGCAGGAAAAATCACTTGTGTAAGTTAAATAATCAACATGCTGTATTACAAATCAAATAATAATGAGTATTGTGTCATATAGTGATGATTTGGTACCAGTACCCTTAACTAGGCCGCATTTAACCTAAAAGTATGAAGTTACTTCAAGTAATTATTTGTTTGGCAAAGGCGAGGAAATAAAATATATATATTACATTATAGAAACTTTACTATGATAAAATAAAACAAAATTCGAGTATACCTTGTAATACTTAAAGATGCCATATCACTACAGATAATAAATATAAAGTAAAATTAGTATTTGTCGATTAAACACTCTTCCATGCCGAGGTCCATTCAATATTATTAGTTATCACTTACTTTTGTTACAAATAACCAATCTTTTCCTCCAGGATGGTTATCGATGAAGTCACTAAAGTCATACAGGTTATCGTGAACTCTCCACAAGCCTTCAGCTCCATCATCAAGTGCCTTTCCCAAGAGCCATTGCTTTCCATCTTTTAAAATCGCATCTCTTAGAGATGGGTATGGAAATTGAGGAAAACTCGATTCACTATTATCAAAGTTCACTAACTTTAGACGCCTCGTATGGCATAAATTATATCCAGTTTCATATATCTTGTTAAGTAGCACAGCCATGTTTTGAACTTCAGTTCAACGCAATAATACTCATTTTGTATTCAACTTTCTCCACAAAATCGTATTCACTATTTTTCAACGAATTCAACACTTCACATTTAATAACCATTAAAAATCTCACTCAAAAATAAATCAAAAAAACTACTGAACCCACAATTTATGTATTTACTTAATTTTGTTATAAAATTACAAAAGTTCCTCTCATCACTTTTTCAGATACTGTATTTGTGGACGTTTATATCGGAATGATCGGATATTTTGATAGAGCTATTTAATATATTAGAATATTAAATGAGACAAATTTCATAGGCACAGCTGTCTCATGTTGTTTGCCAATGCACCATGACCTATCCACTTGACTTAACCAGAGGTCTGCAAACTATGGCATGTTGTCTTTTTTCTATAGTTCTGAAACGATTTATAGTATATTATAGAATAAACTATTTTTTTTACCTACTCGCTCTAACGGAAGTACAGAGATATGACGAGTCTAAGTCAAATAGCAATAGATGAATAAATCTAAATTGTATATGTACATGTTTTTACCTGAAAGATTATTTCAGTAGCTCTTAACTGATCTAGTAGCGAGGTTGTTAGAAGTGCTTCACAATATATGAAACGTTTGATTGTAGTATAACGAACAATAAAATACAGATAATTTTAATGGATTTTTGGTATCCATTCATTATTTTCTGTCATTTTTCACAAGGAAGATAAACTTTGTCAATGGATCGTACATATATATCAAATTCACAGAAATGACTCTTGGGTAGTTTAAGTTTAGTTTTATCGCAGTCAAATACCCAACTCTATGTACAAAAGCACTCAAAGCTTAGTGACAATTTTCAACCTCATATTTGTATGACCTTAGTTTTGTAATCAAAATTGGTTGTATAAAAACCATCACATATTTTTTTATAAATTGTACGCGAAGAATTAAAATATTTAAACTTAATAAGAGTTGTATAAATATTGACAGATTCCAGATTTGATAATTTTATGTATGTAAGAAACGAGAGTGAGAAAGAAGTAAAAATCATCCTAAAATATTAAACAACTTTGTTAGTCTACCACTATTACCACTGATTGTGTCACAATTTGTAAGACACAGGTGGAATAACAAAGTCATCCATTTTTTTTAATTGTACCAATTATTTTTTCTGCTTCAATTATTCATAATATATTCCTAATTATTTTTATTTTAAGTTTTATGACTTATATAATTTTGATACTTGTTCTCTTGCAATTAAAAATGTACCGCTTCTTCGGGAATTTTAAGAACCACTGGCTAGTTATCATGCATAAAAAATCTGTTCGGATATTTTAATAGTCAAATAAATGAAAATACCAGATGAATCTATACCTGTTTTTGATAACGCCTACCTGTTAAAGAAGGCATTTCCAAAACCACCTTAAAATTTTATACGCTTCGACATAAATATATAAAAAATCTGCAATGAATTTCACTGTGAGACATTATTCTATTCGTCTCATTAGCAGAGATAATTTAAAAACTTTTAGTTGATATAGTATTTCTTTTTTCTTTTATAACGTAAGATTTCATTATTATTTAAATATGCTAACTGACCGCATAACATATGTTTGAGTTTGCTTCTTGTTTTGCACGTAAAAATGTTGAAGAAAATTTAATAATCTATTTAAATTTAAATTTTAGTACAATCTCGTCAGGCATTTGATTCAGAGGATATTCATTTCTGATTTTTTCAACTAGCAATAAATGTATGGTCACTTCTAGATTCGCATTAACAAAATTGTATAAACAGTAAAATTAAATGCATAACATTTTTTACATGACAATAAAACAGGTATCTGTAACATTATTTTAATGTTTTAATAACAGTTTTTAAGTCTGGAGTAAAAAATACTATTTAAGATTTTTTTAAAAATTTAAAAATTCTTAGTATTATAACTTGGCTTGTTTAACAGAAAAGCACGTTCCGTGAATCCATTTTAAAATAAAATTCTTTTATGTTACGCGAATTGTTTCCCCGTCAGACTGTCGAAAATTATAATTATAACAAACTTTTATTTTTGTACCTGAAAAGGTTAATCAATAAAAATTCGACTCATTAAAATTCAAGCAAGAGGTAGTTTTTTTACACCTTTATACAGCTTGGCAGCAGTTTTTTCTTATCACGTGATATACAACTTTCTAGGAAGATTTAAACCATTTTTTTTTATCTTTATTCCAGTATATTTTACTTAATATAAATTGAATTAACATCAGTTGACAGCTAACAAAAGTGGAGAAAATCTTCTGCAACACTTTTTGTGTTAGAACCTGTTGCAGTGCTCAGTTGTTTTTTTTTATCATAATTTACGTAAAACAAGAAATATAACATCACAACACAATTAGGGATTCTGAAGTCTCGGGGTTTTCAAAGTCCCGGGACATCCCGGGACTCAAGACTTTTATTTCCCCTTCAATAAAATTATAATTGTATTCAAATTAAATATATACATGTATGTATGTATTACATACATACATACATGCCTTACACGCCTTTTGAAAGAACGCACTAGTAAAAAATTTAACACAAAACGCGTTTTTTAACACAATGTTTAAAAAATATTATTTTTCTTACGTAATGGATATGTGCAATGCTTACGGTTGATTTTACTAAGAAGGGATGATAACGGTACTTTTAATGAAAAAATATCAAAGAATTGGGCCGCCGTCAGGAGTAAATTTATGATATAAATATGATATAAAATAAATAGATATTTTTGACCGATTGAGACATTGGTACTTTTGTATAATAGTGAAAAAACATTTGTACATAAAAAAACATAAGGTATGAACATTTAATTGAAATATTTTGGAATTTGTTTTTGCTACAGTTATATAACAATATATAAACACATGGTATTTGAAATTTCTACGAAATTATAAATCCCAAACATCTGTTTTTTATCAGATCCCTTTTATATATGCATAAATATTTTTGTTTAAAACCCCTGGTTTTAATCTTTCAGCCTGAATATAATGCATTTTTTTTCAAAACTGATCCCGAGAATACACACCAATGTCCCGGACCTAAGACAGCAAAAAACCTGATAACTCCCGGGACGTCTCGACACAGAATCCCTAATCACGACTAAGTTATTCATCTGTATAACATTTTTGACCATGTTTATTAAAAATATTTCGTTTTCTAATTTTTTTTCTAAATTCGCTTGTAAATTTCTTTATTTAAGGTTTTGATCTGTATTTTTTTATTCACAAATTTATGAATAATAATAAATTGAAACACTTTAAATAAGTAACATATTTTTTAATGCTAAATTTCTAATGATACTGCAATGTGACCGACTAGTTTCCAGCCGATAAATAATATGGGCTCTTTATAAAAAAATCCACAAAGGGTTTCGACAAATGAGATGATAATTTTCCTGAGATATGTTTCAAACTCTTCCACTAACATTAGTTCACGTTTTTATTGGAAAACTAATAAAACGTGAGTTGAAGATTATTCACTGTTTGTAGAACACTTTAATTAAATTGAAATAATAAATACGATGCGTGTATCATTCAGATTCGTCGAAGAATTACCAATCGGAAAGTGTGTCAAAAAAAAAACTTCAATCAATGCGTTGCTAAGGGCGGCAACCATAAATAATTATGCGTTTTTCGGAGGAGCAATTCATAGAGAAGCTTAAAGGTTGTCGAAAGGAATTTGGGCACATAGGTAGAGACATTACATTGGGTAGAGACAAATCAGTAAATATTTACAGGATTTTTTGTGTTAACACTCTGTTCTTAGTAAAATATATATTTATACACATATTTTTTAGGAGAAAAAATATATAAAATATTGGTATTTTCATTTATGGCTTATTTAAAAATATATCTTGAATATGAAAATTCCATACAAATTTTCGTTCCTTCGAATAAATTCTACTCAGCGCTGTTTGTTATTTGCCGTGTAATTTATATGTGTATTACCATTAGTTATGTGAAAATTTTCCTTTATTATAATTTATTCTCAAAACAGAAAGGCACAATGGATGCATACTTTTACGTAGATGTTTAAGTTCCGTTTTCAGGGTGATGGATATTAGGGCATTATTCCAGGGGCTATCATTATTTAAATTAAAATATATAAATATAACATTAGTGTTTTGTGTCTCTATTTGAAACAGCTATAACATTTTCTATTTATATTGTGAAAAATCCCAGAATTATAGTCCCTTCAAATTTATTGTTGCGATCACTCTAATTTAATGGTTATTTGATGCGATTAGTTAAATGCTTAAGTTAAATGCGTTGTAATATTCCACACGCCCAAAAGTATCGTAAAAGTGAAGTAATTTCAGTTAATACACATCGTAGTAGTGTTCTCCGTAAAATAATAATAAACAAAACACCAAGTAAAGTCGTGATTGTAACACTTAAAAGTCTAAAAAAAAGTTTTAAATTTTTACTAGATGGCTCACTTCACCTCTCGATGGCTC